>OZ024740.1:305669681-305679681 GCA_964016885.1 Eledone cirrhosa | reverse complement strand
TATATATATATATATATATATATATATATATATATATATATATATATATATATATATATATATAAATATATATATATATATATTTATATATATATATATATATATTTACTCTTTTACTCTTTTACCTGTTCCAGCCATCCGGCTGAGGCTATGCTGGGGCACCGCCCTTGTATATATATATAGAGAGAGAGAGAGAGAGAGAAAATAAGGTTATTTGTCACTGATGCACTGACAATCTCAAGAAATGATGGCTAAAAATACCACTTAGAGAATTATATACATATATAAAATAACTTTTACAAAGTTAGTTATGGGAGGTTCCTAGTAGAGCAACCTAAAATAAGCCTGCTCTACCGTTTATTTCACCATTACCGCTCTTTCAACCGATAAGAAAATAATGGCCATTCCATTATATACAATGGACAATATTCAAGACATTCGGAATCATCAGATGGCTTATTTGAAAGTATAATTAGATATCTACCTGTTAGTGGATGGAACAACCGTCTTTCCGGCACCGTGTAGATCAGTCATGGGCAAACTAAAATTGCCTTTTATTTTTTAGTAGTGCGGCCCGCCTCCAAATAAGCCATATCCTATGCGGCCCACTGCTCGAAAAAGTTGCCCATGCCTGGTGTAGATATTCACACGTAGATCAAGAAACAAGAGAATATTTGTACACAGGACAGAGACGAGTATAAATACCGCTAGACATAGCAGATATATATATATATATAACATCAATCAAGTCAACCATAAAAGAGTAGCAATTATTAAACAGAAAGGGCGGTGAATTGGCAGTATCAGTAGAGGGTTGGACGCCATGCTTTCTAGCATAGTTACGTCCCTTTACGGTTTGAGTTCAAATCCCGTCGAGGTTAACTTTGCCTTTCATCCTTACGGGGTCGATAAAATAAAGTACCAGTAGTGTACTGGGTAATTGCTGGCCTTGTGCCAAAAGTAGAAACAATTATTAAACAGAAAGTTATTTGTCACTGAGGAACTGAGCTAAAAATACGACATAAAGTATTATAAAGTATTATACGTAGAATAACTTTTACAAAGTTAGCTAGTGTGTGTGTGTGTGTGTGTGTGTGTGTGTGTGTGTGTGTATATAAGTGTGTGTGTGTTTGTGTCTGTGTCGGGTTTAATTGGGTGTAACCACAGTAAATAGGGTACTCATCTCGGCTTTCCTGATGATTTCCTTCTAATATATAATTGTTTCTACTTTTGGCACAAGGCCAGCAATTAACCAGTACATTACTGGTACTTTATTTTATCGACCCCGTAAGGATGAAAGGCAAAGTTAACCTCGGGATATAATATATATATATCAGAAAGAGCCAGTGCCTGACGGGTGGGCTCTTACCGTTTCAACAGCTAGTCCAAGACTCATGGAACTAGCTGTTGAAGCGGAAAAGACTCAGCCGTCGGGTCCCGACTCTTTCTAAGGTAGTCACACTCTACTCTTCCGAGTTGAATAATGATCTAACTAGTTTAATACTGGCTTAATCCTGATATATCCATAATTAGTGGTCTCCTTGGTCTCAGCACCACAGACTCTCTCTCTCTCCCCCGCCCACACACACACATAAATATTGAGTGCCCGACGGCAGAGCTCATACCTTTTCGACGGTGAGTGTCTAGCAGTTATCCACTCGCCGTCGAAGCAGCAGGGGCTTAGCCGTCGGGCACTAACTATTTACAATTTTACAATATATACTCTCTACTTTCTTAAGTATTGAGTACTTAGCTGAACTTGATCTCACTAGTCGAAACTGGTAACTCCCAACTTGAAGTGTACGATAAAGTTATATCTGTATATATATACAAACTGGGTAACTGAGACTGCATCAATGTCTGCTGATAAGCAAATCCGGCTGATCAGTGGATCTGCTAATATGCAGATCTGACTGATCGGCCAGTCTGCTAATATGCAAATCAGGCCGATCAGTTACTTATATTTTAGAAAATATCATATATTTTCACTAGCTCTGACAGTTGGCAGGTGAACAGTGAGCTGTACTGATGAAGGGTGATACCCAGAAACATTAGTGTCTGCAGTTCTGTTTACATGCCAACACAAGAGCAAGAATGAAGTGTTCATTCTACTGACATGGCTTTAAAAATGAAGCTTCTTTGCATAATTGTAAACGAATCGAATATTATTATTAATATTCGAAAAACTCAGATTACATTTATTGTATTCAGGCATGTAGAGCGAAAATTTATATATATATATATAGAGAGAGAGAGAGAGAGAGAGAGAGAGAGATTGGTTTTGACCAGTATTGACCCAGGCCATGTCTAAATTAATAGCACTACCATATATATGTGTGTGTTAAGATTTTTTAAATATAATTTATGTATATTTAGCATAAATGATGCATATACAAACGTGAAATAAGACAGGAAAAGAAGTAGATATACCGTCCTGGATTAATATTTATCGACTCCGAAAGGATGTAAAGCAAAACATGATTACAACTCAGGGGCACAGGGAACTGGAACAAATACTTCAATTCGTTTTATCCTAGGCTATACCGACTCTACCAATTTATCCTCATTATACTACTGGTATTTATCTATTTAATTATTTATTATTTGATGAATCCAAGGGCGGTGAATAGGCAGTATCGGTAGAGAGTCGGACACCATGCTTTGCAGCAAAGAGTTACGGCCCTTTACGTTCTGAGTTCAAATCCCGCTGAGGTTAACTTTGCCTTTCATCCTTACGGGGTCGATAAAATAAAGTGCCAGTCACGCACTGCGGTCGATCTAATCGACTTTCCATTCCCCACAAATTGCTGGCCTTGTGGTTTATCAGAAACCATTATTTGATGAATCCCGGAAGGATAAAAGGCAAAGTTGATTTCATCAGGATTTGTTCTTAGAATGTAAAAAATGATGCATTTTTTTGTCTGACATATTTCTCTGTGTGTCACCTTCATAGCTCTCGTGGTTGCTCTCTTACAATCATGTAACAGTTTTTGAGATACAAAAATATATGCCTCTGTGGGTTTCTTTCACTTCTACATTTCTTTTTCTCCGGATTGACATTATTTAATTATTTCTTACACTCGTGGCGATGACATTTTCTGTCTAGATAGGGATAAGTGGACGATGAAACCACGAAACGGTGAGAATGACTTAAACACTCAGCAGAAATGTTTTCACAAGAAGCCTTTTTGTTTCTTTTTCTTTCTTTTTTAGAAAGTGAAATGAGATGAAAACGGCGTCTCATTGGTATTCGATTTTCTGACAGCAAAGTGCCAATATGTCAACTGTAGAAATCTATTACTACATAAATTACAACTTCGCTTCTATATTCCTATATTTCTATATTTATTGTTCTGGAAATGTTTATTTATTCATAGCGTATTTTGCTATTTTCTCGGTTTCTTTTCTTTTAGGAAATAAATATTTAAATTCTTATTAAAATTGATATTGAATTTTATTCAAAATTAATTTCTTTTCCTTTCTGTTATTTTTTTTTTTTTTTTTACTTTACACAGCCACTTAAATGATAATATTTTTTGCTTTTTAAGTCTTCAGATATTGTAAAATGTTCATTAAAAAAGAAAAAAACAATAGAAGACATAATTTTCAGCCGAAGGCGACCGTTTTGATTGCTTCCGCTATTCGATTTCTTATTTTAAACATATTTTACAAGTGTAAGATTTTTCGTTGTTCATTCGACAGTGATATGACAGATACATTTAAGGAAATATTTATTGCAAAAGCCCAAAGTCAACAATTTCTCTTCACCTTTAAAAAGTAAGCTATTTGTCAGAAGTTATTGTCTCTTAACCAAATCACTTTCATAGCCGCCTTACATGTAAATAGTAGTGGTGGTAGTGGCGGCGGCGGTGGTGGTGGTGTCGGTGGATGTGGTGGTGGTGGTAGTGGTGGTGGTGGTGCTGATGGTTTGTGGTGGTGGTGGTGGTGGTGGTAGTGGTTTGTGGTGGTGGTGGTGGTGGGGTGGTGGCGATGGTGATGCTGGTGATGGTGGTGCTGGTGCTGGTGTTGGTGGCGGCGGTGGCAACAGCAGCAGCAGCAGCAGCAGCAGCAGTAGTAGTAGTAGTAGTAGTAGTAGTAGTAGTAGTAGTAGTAGTAGTAGTAGTAGTTATCTCCAAATCTCCAAGTCAGCCTTGATCAAGCAGACCTATGATCAAAAACGTTTCAGCTGTGACTTACTTTTTTCAGATACAATATATCTAGGATGACATTATCCAATATGTCCATCCTTCTTTTTAGACTGCAGGGTAAAATTTAAGTGAGATCTGGCTTCTATTTCTAGCAGACCGATCGACCGCACAGAGAGTTGCAAGCTGGCTTGTGAAAAGTGATGTTGTCTGCTATGGTATATAGAGATGATATAATAGTATATTAAATATCAAATGATATAATGTTATATATAAATATAGTAAAATAAATATATATATATATATATATATATATATATAATATTTATTTATACATAGTATATATTATATTATTTATCATATATAAATTATATATTTTATTTATTATATATTATTTACAATTTGCGTGTAGGGAGGTCTCTTTGGAAATAGGGTTGGGGTGTTGAGGGTATTACGTGGCCAGGGGCCTCGTTTGCCTTTAAAATGTGAGGGAGACAAACCAACATTTGTTGATTCTTAAAGGAGCATGTTAGTATTGCGTATGGTGCCTTTCCCGGACCCTATCACATAAGTAAAATTTTACGCTAATTAAATTTAATATATTCAAATGAAGTTCAGATATAAAAAAAAGAAAACAAGCTTAAAACGAATTTATTATATCAAATAAACAAAAAATAAAACATAGACGTTTGAAAAAGTGTGGGGGGGGGGGGGGGGCTTATCGGCTGGTACCCCTCTGAAACAAGGCCCTTGTACGTGGCCGTGAGAGGAGGTCGGAGGAGGGGGTGACTCAAAAGGTTTGAAAACCTCTGTGTGAAACTTTTCTTTTAGTCCTAATAGGAAAGTTATTTATATTATTGAATCACACATGAAACTTGCTGTTGAAATGTCTGAGATATTTCAATAGACAACAAATAAAATAACAAAACATTCAAGCAAACAATAGCTACTTTGCAGCATCACGTGTTTTCTTTGTATATATATATATATATATATATATATATATACAGCGTCTATATATAATATATTATATATAGACGATGTGTATATATATATATATATATATATATATATACACAGCGTCTATATATAATATATTATATATAGACGCTGTATATATATATATAATATATTATACATATATATGTGTATATATTGTGTGTATATATATATATATATATTATAGTTAAAACAGAAAACAAAAACAAAGCAAAGAGTGCAGTACAAATATATATATGTGCAGTACAGTACACACACACACACATATATATATACACACCGTATATAAAGGGCCGTAAACTCTATTCCGTGTAGCCTGGTGTTCGGCGCTCTACCACAAAATAATTGTCGTTCTCACACGACGCCCGTTATGCACAGTGTGAAAGTGAGGAAACCCTACCAACCATCTTATATGTAATATTTATATAAAGATCACCACTCAGGCGGCACTTCTCCCCTCTCAGTCAGTTATTTTATAAACCAACAGAGAACGATCCTCAATAGTGAAACTATTCAAGCGAAGGCGGGAGACTTGATTAGTTCACCTGTTTCACGCTCAGGGAGAAGAGCTACACCTCATCATCGTGGTGTTGTTGTACCGCTCAATAGAATCGGATACCGTTGCGACACATACTTAAGAAATGATCCTTAAAAGCATGGTCTTAATTATGCATTGATACTGTCGAGTATATATACAGTTTCTATGTGGTACATTAATGACGCTACTTATTTTACATACCTTCCTAAAGATGACCTTTAATTTAATTATTAATGTTAGTTCAGATAAAAGTATTGATCAATATATAATTATTAATGTATATTAAATATACATAACTTTAATTTTCAGTTTTTAATGACAGTTAATTATCTTTTTTAAATTAAAATATTTTTACGTCTGTTATGTATTTTGGTTAACTTCTAAACAGTGATAAAATTAAAGGGAGATAATTCTGTCGGTGAAAGAATGCCAACCACATGTTTCAAATGGTGTGTGGGATGGTTTAGAGGAGGAATATCCTGTTTCTATCATTGATTGCGACCAGATTCATTTCGGCAATTAAATGTTCGTAACTAAATGCCTGAAATGATTTTGTGCGATGTTTTTATTTGTGTAACTAATTTGTGTAACGTCTTCTTTTCTTCGATTCCTCATAACCTTTTCACTATATATATATATATATATATATATATATATATATATATATTTATATATTTTCACACGCACACACATACATCCATATAGATAGATAGATAAATAGATAGATAGATAGATAGATAGATAGATAGATAGATAGATAGATAGATAGATAGATAGATAGATAGATAGATAGATAGATAGATATATAGATAGATAAATAGATAGATAGATAGATAGATAGATAGATAGATAGATAGATAAATAGATAGATAGATAGATAGATACAATTGTTTATGTTGATGTAGGCGGTGAATTGGCAGTCCCCCACCCCCACCCCACACGTACACACCGTTAGAACATCAGACAATATTTTACGGCAGAGGTTCTCAAAGTGGTGGGCACTACCTCCCCCTGGGGGCGTTGAGAAGGTCCAAGGGGCGCTGGTGCCTAAAGGGACAGTGGGGGCGGTAAAGATGATATAATAGTATATTAAATATCAAATGATACATATTGTATATAAATATAGTAAAATTTTAAAAAATATCTAATATTCATTTATACATAGTATATATTATATTATTTAACATATATCAATTAACGATTTTATTTATTATATATTATTTTTAATTTGCGTGTAGGCAGGTTTTTCTGGGAGTAGGGATGAGGGTGCTGAGGGTATTGTGTGGCCGTGACCCAAAAAGTTTAAGAACCTATGTTTTAGATGAAGTAGTACTTTGTCTTTTGAACAGACGGGGTGGTCATGATTGGTCATACTTCTGATCGTTCAGCATTCACCTGCAGCCTCCAATAATACAAAAAACAGCCAGTCAGCACCAATATCACAAAGAAGACTTTATGTGGTCGCTGTACCTGCTAGAAATGTAAGTTAAATATCCCTCAAATCACACTCTAGTGTCCTAAATAAAAAAAAAGATACTTTGGACTATCTAATCCCCAATACACAAAAAGATGAGAACTGCTCTAGTATTAAACAGCGGTGATTTTAAAAAGTGTTACAGTATAGGTGAATTAGCCAAAGCGTTACACCAGTTATTATTCCGGCTCTTTCCATTCCCTGTTCAAATCCTGCCGATGTCAAATTTACCTTTCATCATTCTGGAGTCGGTAAATAAAGTACAATCGAGGACAGTAAATTGTCAGAGTCGTTAGGGCGTTGGCTCGTACGCCTGGCAGTATTTGTTCAAGCTCTCTACGTCCCGAGTTAAAATCTCATTTGGCCGTTACCCGGTTTAATACCATACAACCGTGACTTTAATGGAGTGCATTCAGATGTAAGCGTTTGGTTCAAGTTTCTGGTTTCTGGCTACTTACCACCCAACATTGTATGGTTAATTGGCAGAGTCGTTAGAACGTCGGATAGAATGCTTTGTGGCATTCGTTCCCGCTCTCTACTCTCTGCCAGGTTTTAAAATGCTCTAGAAACGCTGTATGTCAATACAGCTCCTTCAGGGAGTACGGGACCATGCATGCATGCACTACCCTCTACAGCCACCAGTCTTTCGGGCTCTTAAAAGGGTCATGAACACTGACCTTCCCTTCCAGACTAAACTGTAAAAGGGACAACAACAACAACAACACTGACAACCATTAACAACTATACCACCACAACAATAACAGAATCACAGCTTTCTACACATTCACTCGCATGAACACTTTATTCAGCTATTATTTCTTGGCAGTATCGGACACCATGCTTTGAAGCAAAGAGTTACGTCCCTTTATGATCTGAGTTCAAATCCCGCCGAGGTTAACTTTGCCATTCATCCTTACGGGGTCGATAAAATAAAGTACCAGTAATGTACTGGGTAATTGCTGGCCTTGTGCCTAAAATAGAAACAATTATTTCTTAGCAGAAATGATCAAACTGTTAAATTATCGCACATTAACAACAACATCTACAACAAAATAGCATTTTTTAAAATAAAATCATTGATTTATTTCATTTATCGTTTCTGTAAAAATAGGGATTCGATATTTCAACAATAACAAAAATTATATATATATATATGTGTGTGTGTGTGTGTTGTTTTATATGACGTTTTGGTAATGTGGTGCGAAAAGAGAAAATGTGAATGTGTGTGTGTGCATGCGTGAGTGTGTGAAAGTGTGCAGTTGAAAGAGTGTATGGGTGTGTGTGTGTGTGTATGTGTGTGAGTGTGTGTGTGTATATATATATATGTGTGTGTGTGTGTGTGTGTGTTGTTTTATATGACGTTTTGGTAATGTGGTGCGAAAAGAGAAAATGTGAATGTGTGTGTGTGCATGCGTGAGTGTGTGAAAGTGTGCAGTTGAAAGAGTGTATGTGTGTATGTGTGTGTGTGTATGTGTGTGAGTGTGTGTGTGTGTGCGTGTGTATGTGTGCGTGGGTGTGTGTGTGTGTGTGCAACATTATATGATTTTTGTCTTGTGTTGTTTTGTGTAGTTTAGCTTAGCTTTTGTTTTTGGAAATTGAATATCTTAAAATGCTCTTTGGTCTTCATGTTGAGTAGCTTCATATCCCTTCCTTTTCCACATAGACTCACATAGGTACACATAGGCTCACATAGGTACACATAGGTACACATAGGCTCACATAGGTACACATAGGCTCACATAGGTACACATAGGTACACATAGGCTCACATAGGTACACATAGGTACACATAGGTACACATAGGCTCACATAGGTACACATAGGCTCACATAGGTACACATAGGTACACATAGGTACACATAGGTACACATAGGTACACATAGGCTCACATAGGTACACATAGGCTCACATAGGTACACATAGGTACACATAGGCTCACATAGGTACACATATACACCCATACACTCTTTTTACGTATACGTACACTCTGTTAACTGCACACGTTCACACACTCACGCATGTACATATATACACACACATGTATACACATACACACACATACATACACGCACACACATACTCACACGTGTATACACATGCACTTACACACACACACACACATACACACACATGTATACACATACACCTGCATTCACACACATACACACACACACGCACACATACACGCACGCACATACTCACACATGTATACACATGCACTTGCATTCACACACACACAGATACACACTCACACATACACACACATGTATGCACATACAATTGCATTCGCACACATACACACACAGACACACACACATGTATACACATACACTTGCATTCACACACATACACACACACACGCACACATACATACACGCACATACATAGTCACACATGTATACACATACACTTGCATTCACACACACAGACACATACGCACACATACACACACACACATACACACACACATACACACACTTGTATGCACATACACTTGCATTCATACACATACACACACATATACACACACATACACACATACATACACACACATATTTGTTTATTTAAAGTATGCATCTTAAGTGCTTTATTACAATATCATCAGTTTGCATTTTAGAGTAACAGCCATTATCTACCACCCTCCCACCCCCTCACTCCTCCCTCCCTCCCTCCTCTCCCTCTCTCTCTCTCTCTCCCCTTCTCTCTCTCTCTCCGCTATAACAACAAACAACAATAACAATATCAACTTTCTCTGTTCAATCACAAACAAAAACAAAACTGCAAAAAAACAAAAATTACAAAACAAAAAATAACATAATAGCAAAAAAAAACAATAAAAACAAA
>OZ024740.1:305649681-305664681 GCA_964016885.1 Eledone cirrhosa | reverse complement strand
TGCCTGGTATTGTTGTTTCAGACTATAAATTATAAACATCTGTTGTGGAATTAAGTTCCCCACTTGACATCAATGTATTATAAAAAGGTATAGGAGAAAGAAAACACCTATGAACCTCGTATGAGAAGTTTAAAAATACATTGTTTAAAATATACTTTCAGTTGTTTTTTACTGGCTATCAATTGGGCAACAGGAAAATGCAACTGGTTTTGGTTGAAGAATGGCTAAACTTTGATTCTTGGAGAAAGAATGTAACTCCACAATTCATACATACGCTATCTGAAACGATATTAATATACAAAAACCTAGGGCAGTGGATTGGCAGTGAGTTCAAATCCCGTTGAGGTTCGTTTTGCCTTTCATCCTTACGGGGTCGATAAAATAAACCACCAGTAATGCACTGGGGTCGATTTAATTGACTTTACCCTCTCCCAAAATTGTTGGCATTGTACCTAAATCAGCAACCAATATACAAAAACTTAGATGTGAATGGTTGAACACGGGACATCGATAAGAAGATGACATTCTCGAGATAACGTTTTGTTCTTTACAACCTTGCTTCTGCTGTGGTTCACATTGTCTTTCCTCAGTAATATAACTATCAATAACTGAGGTGGATTTATACTCTTATAATACATATTAGATGTGGTTGTAATTACAATAAACGGAGAAGTAAACAATCGCTAAGAATTCAATCAAGAAGAGAAACTCTATATAAATAGACCATTTATATGATAAAGTGCAGTTTTTTAGAACACATGTCGAAATTCGCATCCTGTTGATTTGTTTTGATTTATCCTTAGGCAAGATATTAAACTCTTCCTACCCTGCAGTCAAGCTTGTGAGAGAAGTATTTCAATGTTAGCCTTTAATTTCCATTGCTAAAATGAGTAAGCCAAGATATACATAACAAACTACCAAAGCGTTTGTGTAAGTTAAGACAACAGATGTAGTTGTGTGTTTATCTCTGTGTGTGTATGTATTGATGTGTCTTTGTATTATATATATAGACACACATATCGCCATATATATTAATAAGTTTTATATACAATATATATATATATATATATGGCGGGTATGCATGTATGTATATATATTTATATGTGTTTGTGTGTGCGAGTTTGTCAACGTCATGTGTATGATTGCATATGTTTGTATGATGTGTGATTATTACGTGCGTTATAATAAACATACTATTTTATACGTTTAAATTAAACGGTGAGAATCAAAACGAAGAATCCCATTTCCATATAATTTTCAGCAATTTCCTGAAGTCCTCAGAACAAAATTGAAAAGAAAATTAAAAATCTCAACCAAATGAATTTTATCATTTGAGTTTGAATGATAAAAAAATACTTGCATATGTTTTGAAATGAAAATAGAATGAAGGAGAATAGGTTTTCGATAATGGCAATTTGCGGTCGATGTTTATTCAGAGAAATTTCCCACTGACTTCAAGTTAAACAACTGATCTTCTTCTATGCTACAGTGATGTGTCACACACGCTAAAACCTGTTAACCCTTTAATGTTATCATTTCAACGTCTTCTTTCTTCACTTGCCTTTTGTCGAAATTTGACTGATTTTCTTTTTCCT
Organism: Eledone cirrhosa; assembly: GCA_964016885.1. Lineage (NCBI taxonomy): Eukaryota > Metazoa > Mollusca > Cephalopoda > Octopoda > Eledonidae > Eledone > Eledone cirrhosa. Next base: position 305,663,086 of record OZ024740.1, on the reverse strand, counting down.
TCGTATCTTCTTTATTTCTGTTTCTATGCAAATGTGTGAGGGTTGCATGTATGTATGCGCAAGCGTGAGAGAAGGAGAGAGAGAGGAGGGGTGATATATATATATATATATAGAGAGAGAGAGAGAGGGGGGGGGTCCGCAAGAATTCACCAATAAATTCTATAGAATAAAATAAGGAAACACTATATTTTCTTCAAAATACAATGGCTTCAATGTAAAATTTGCTTGTTTTGCCGTGGGGATGAGGGGTTCGGTTGTATCATTTATGCATAAATGTGAAGTAACATGTTGGCCTTGATGGTTACTTTCGTTTATGGTGTCCCATACGATTGCAAAAGAAAGCAATCTATAAGTTATATGATCAATTCGGTATCGGTTTTTGGTCTTGTCTAATTTCAAGTAAATCTAATTAGAGTTCTTGATTTCATGTATTTTAATTTCATTTGGAAATTATTCCTAACATTACAGAATTCAATGTTTTTAATTAAAGAGAATCAGGCTTCTTCAAAATGTAATAAAAGCGTATTTACGGGTGGGCATGTGTGTGGTTTTTAATCCATATCTAAAGATAAGGTGCTTGTTGGCATCTTGTTTATCAAAGAAAAATAAAAGCATGCCACCTAAGTCTTTTAATGAAATTGTCAGTCTTCAACAGCAATGCTTTTAGTTGATAACTGGATTCATCTATATTTTTGACAATGCGATAAGCGGCTCAGCCAAAATTAGCGTATTGTTAGGATGTGCTTTTAGATATAGTACTCAATGTTTCGAAAAGCAGATATAGATACGTTAATTTATCTAGACAATGTTTTGTAAATCTATTTCGATCATTCTGATCCTTTTTGAATGAGAAGAAGTCCTTAAGGAGGTCAACAGGATCAAACCATATTTAAAAATCTGTGAACTATTGTTTAAATAATTTAATATATTCAACTCAGTGAACGCAGCATGGTCGAATGGTTAAGATCCCAAATGTGCTTTATCGTAGCTTTGGGTCGATCCATGCCTTGTGAGTTAAATTAGGTAGGCGGAAACTGTTTGGAACCCCGTCCGATGACCCAGCTTTCTCATACACTGTATCACGCTGAATTCCCCTGAGAATTATATTAAGGGTACACGTTTACGGTAATTTCATGAGCAGGCTGTTCCATTGATCACTCATCGTTGAAACAGGCGGAGGTCCAATCCATTCTATACTTAATTCTAGATTCTGAGATTCAATAAATAGAGATCGATAAAATAAGTACTAAAGCTAAACCCATATAATGGTCTTAATGTGAACAACTACACAAACCCTTCATAGTGGGGCATTTATGACTAAAAATTATGAAAGAAAAAAAAGAATGTGTGTGTGTGTGTGTGTGTGTGTGTGTGTGTGTGTGTGTGTGTGTGTGTGTGTGTGTGTGTGTGTGTGTGTGTGTGTGTGTGTGTGTGTGTGTGTGTGTGTGTTATGCAAATATGTTTCAGTGTACAAATGATATTCTTATATATTTCTTAAGTATTTAATTATTTGTAACCACGACTCCCCACGAAACCCTCTCCTCTACTGATTTACATTAACAATGTTTCGAAGGACTTATTATGTTCCTCCACCACCTTATTTACATATTACAATGCGTTTATGTGTATATATTTGCATGAAATAGTGCAAGGCTGAGTGTATTTATGTATATAAGTGAGTGTGTTTTTATTTATATGTGTCAGTACGCACGCGTGTGTGTGTATCTGTGTCATATGTTACTTGGGGTTTACGTTTGCTGTTACTGTAGCTGTTTGCTTGCATTCATGCTTTTGTATGGTTTCTTTGTCCTCTTTGACCTCTGCCTCTCTAGATATTAGCATATTTGTTTATTTATTTGGTTGTTTGTCCGGCGGTTGCAAAGCTGTATTAGTTGCTTTCCATCACCCTACGTGTGTCGGCTGCTTTCTAGAAACCAAACATAAGCACACGGTAGTTAGTTAGCATTTACTTCGGACAGCATTTGTATCTATTAACATCACCATTATCATTATTAGCTTCGATATCATCATCATTATTATGATGCAATCTTGCTGCTACTATTGTTGTTATTGTCATTATTGTAGATCTTGTTATTGTGGTTTGTATTTGGTTATTGGGAGTGGTCGTGTTAGTAATGGCGTTGCTGATGGTAGGAATTGTCTTTTCATTCTTTTCTTTTTCTATTCTTTCTCTCTTCTACCTTACACAATGTTATGAATGTTTGCTAACTCGATCTGCTTTAAGAAAGGGAAAAAAAATTAATGTCCGGTGTCTTCTATTTTACATAAAAAGATATAATAAACAACAACAAAATCAACACAAACGAAAACAAATTTATAAAATGTGGGTTGGTGTTTCAATTTGACTCAATGGTTGCGAAAGTCCATCATCATGGTCACAGCAGATAAACAAGAAAAACAAGAAGGAATGAGAGAGGAATAGAAGTGAAAAGGCTAGCTAACAACTGAAGATAAGGAGGCAGAAGCAAAGGTTAGATTTGCTTAAGCAGCCAACGCGGAATTAACTCAAAACAGATCTAGCAGGAAAGCTGACATGATATCGGAATATATCATGTGGCTGCAACCGTTATTTGCACGTCATAATCACGTGAAGGTGTTGGCAAGGCTGTCTTAATTAGTGTAGAATGGTGTTGTTTGAACGCTGCGCAGTTAACATTAAGATGGCTGACGATATAATAGATTGAAGAAGAAAAAATCCGCCTCCTCCTACCCTCAGAAGATGAAGACTGTTATTTGGCTTTTGTTTCCTAAACCAATATTGTCTCAAACCACAGCTGATATTGCCTCTAGCGCCTGCTGGCCAAACTGCCTTAATTATATGTAGATATCATTCTTCGCTCTATATTTGACAATTTAAGAGAGAAGACATATCATATGGAAATCTAAAAGCCTCATAGTAGTTTATATAAAGGCAGGGAACTAGATAAAGATGATGCGGTAGCAAAGAAATAATGAACAAGTGTAGCAGATTTTCCTATTAAATCATCAAAAACATAAAATAAAGGTACAGGTTCGTTCTGGTGAATGGAAAAGTAAAACGTTAAAAAGGAATGTTCGTCTAATTTTTATCTCCTCTATTTTTATTTTTATCGCCTTCTCTCTTCCTTCCACTCTTTCTCTCTCTCTATATATATATATATATATATATATATAAATATAGGAACGAGTAGGACCCCGACGGCTGAGCTCAAGCCATATATATATATATATATATATATATATATATATATTTGAACACACACACACATATGCATACACTGATATATATGTAGGTATACATATATATATTTATATATATATATATATAAGTATTGAAGTTTCCGTTGAAAATTGAAAAAGTACAAATAAATGTAATCTGAGTTTTTCGAATATTAATAATAACATTCGATTCGTTTGCAATTATGCAAACAAGCCTCATTTTTAAAGCCAAGTCAGTAGAATGAAACCTTCATTCTTGCTATTGTGTTGGCTTGTAAACAGAACTGCAGACACTAATGTTTCTGGGTATTACTCTTCATCAGTACAGTTCACTGTTCACCTGCCAACTGTCAGAGCTAGTGAAAATATATGCTATTTTCTAAAATATACAGTGACTGATCGACCTAATTTGCATATTAGTTGACTGGCTGATCAGTCAGATCTGCATATTAGCAGATCCACTGATCAGCCGGATTTGCATATCAGCAGACTGGATCTGCTAATATGCAGATCTGACTGATCAGCCAGTCTGCTAATATGCAAATCAGGCCGATCAGTAACTGTATATTTTAGAAAATATATATTTTCACTAGCTCTGACAGTTGGCAGGTGAACAGTGAGCTGTACTGATGAAGGGCGATACCCAGAAACATTAGTGTCTGCAGTTCTGTTTACATGCCAACACAAGAGCAAAACTAAAATTTTAAAGGGCAACATATACTTGCAGCTTGCAACAGCAACAAATACATTGTACAAAAATTACATCAGTTCAAAATTGAACATTGATGGTTCGTTTCATAATGCCTTTTCAAATTGTACTCTTTTGGCGTGGCGATGCAGTTGTTGCAAATTAAACAGTGTATCTTTTCGTTCACCGTTGTACAAAAATACTGTAATTCCTACTTTTCTTGAAACACTCGCCCTTCTTCGTTCAATTTCCTCTTTCTCTTAGCTGGAGGAGCACTAGCCATTTTAAAAGAAAAACTTTTGAAATTTTGAAAGAAAGTTTTCTGTTTACAACTTTTAATGAGCTGCACGTGATTCGTCGGAAGTTAAAAGTAGATGACTAAAATCGCACAAAAAAAACAATCATATCGAAAAATGTTTATTTTATATTACGAAGATAAAACATGCTCGCGCTGTAAGAAACTTTGTGCGGGCCGCATGTGTGCTTGCAAAGAGCCGCATGCGGCCTTTGAGCTGCATGTATGGCATTCCTGGTCTAGATAGATGACAGAGAAAAGATCTATGATTCTTCCAACTAGGCCACCGAGACATCTACAAAAGTATAATGAAAATGAATAATTATAAACCTACTTTCAAAATCAAAGTTAAAAAGATGTGATGTCGTTATGGCTTTCCTAGAGCTATTAGTCATATTTAGGGTCGACTTGTCAATCTTCTGGCTCTTTGGTAACAAGCTTATTATTCTTATGTGTGTATAATTGTTGAATTAATTTAATTTAATTATTTTAACAAACAAATAATTTATATATATAATGTCAATCATTGTAAGTTTTAATCAAACTGACATGCAAATCATAGTAGATTCAAATATCACAGAGAGAGAGAAAGAGAGGGAGAGAGAGAGACAGAGAGGGGGGGGGCAGAAATGAAACATGGATTACAGATTAAAATATAGTCTAGATAGATGAGAAACAAAACGAGGATGTAGTTTAAGGAACACCCAAATGATTTAGAAGTCGACCTTAAGTAGGAGCAATAACATTAAGAAAGACATGAACGACACCACATCATTTTGTATTGAAAATTTTGAAAGTAGGTTTATAAGTTTGAATTTTCATAAGATTTTCGTAGCTGTCTCAGGGCATGTACTAGAGACGGTGGAGATCCTTGTCTTGGGTTCAATCCTGGTCAAGAAGTACATGTAATCTTTTTCAGTTTTTATTTTACATCCCATTGAAAAAAACTGAAAAACTTTACAACCAACCCTACCCCCGACCGGGATTGAACTTCAGACCAGGATTAGCACCTTCTATGATCCCTCCAACTAGGCTACCGAGACAGCTACAAAAGTATGATTAAAATTAATAATCATAAACCTACTTTCAAAATCAAAGTTAAAAAGATGTGGTGTTGTTCATGGCTTTCCTAGAGCTACTAGTCATATTTAGGGTCGACTTGTCAATCTTCTGGCTCTTTGGTAACAACCTTATTATTCCTATGTGTGTTTATCTGTTGAATTAATTTAATTTAATTATTTTAACAAACAAATTATATATAAAAGGATCGATCGACTTTCATCAAATCGGACCGAGGAAACAATGTTTCCGTCGGTCTTTCCAGTTGCTAGTACTATCTATCGGTCGCAACTCCAGTGTGTGTGTGTATATATATATATATATATATGAGAGTATTGAAGTTTGCTTGAAGCATTGTGGAATAATAAGGTAAATTTCTTTAAGTCGTTTGGAAGCCTCGACAATGCAGATGGGTAAATCTCCGGGTAACAAGATCCGGTGGTAGAGAGAGAGATGTAAGTGGGTGTACGTTGAGATGCGTGGCGTGTATAAGACGTGTAGAGGAATGAAGGATAGAGCGTAAAGGATAAAAATAAAAATAACAACACGAGAGAGAGTTACCTTGGGAGAGATTTAATTGTCCTTATATATTTCGGATTCACATCCATCAACTGGGGTATTTTCCGGGGTGGGGGAAAGGTTGTCTGTCGGAAAGGTTCGAAACGTGTCCTCCGCTGTTCGTTGTTTTGAACAGACAACCTTTCCCCCACCCCGGAAAATACCCCCAGTTGATGGATGTGAATCCGAAATATATAGGGACAATTAAATCTCTCCCAAGGTAACTCTCTCTCTCTCGTGTTGTTATTTTTATTTTTATCCTTTACGCTTTATCCTTCATTCCTCTACACGTCTTATACACGCCACGCATCTCAACGTACACCCACTTACATCTCTCTCTCTACCACCGGATCCTGTTACCCGGAGATTTACCTATCTGCATTGTCGAGGCTTCCAAACGACTTAAAGATATATATATATATATATATATATATATATATATATATATATATATATATATATATAAAATAAATTAAAATAAATAAGTCAAATATTTAAAATTTGGCTTCGTTTATTACTGCTATATATATTTCGGTGACAGCCATCTTTGGCTGTGAGCTCTTCAGGCAGTCCAAATTAGTGTGGTAGGGACGAGTTCACATGTTGTTGAGGTGTATAACTTTGTCAATACTCTGATATGCCCAGTTCCTGGTTGGTTTGTTGTTTCATATATAATGCCAATCGTTGTAAGTTTGAATATTAACTGACATACAAAAACATATATATGAATAAAGTAAGCCCAAAACATAGATTCATCACAGAGAGAAAAAGAGGAAGAGGGAGAGGGGGAGAAAAGAAGTGCGACAGAAATGAAACATGGATTACAGGTTAAAATAAGCAATTAGCTACACAGCATCCTCCTAGAATAGAAGCTATAGAGCAGGCATGTCAATCATGCAGCCCGCGGGCCGTATGATTGACATGCCTGCTCTATAGCTTCTATTCTAGGAGGATGCTGTGTAGCGACAAAACGATACGAACTTGTAACAACATATCTTATTATGCAGTTTATTTATTTTTGTATTTAGATAGAATACTTATATTTGCTGTAATTGTTGTCGAAATAGATACGGTAGATGTCACAGAGAGAGAGAGGGAGGGAGGGAGAGAAAAAGAGAAAAAGGGAGGGAGAGAGAGTAAAAGAGACAAAAATGAGTTTTATATGCAATTCAATAGAGCGAGCTTTGTCACACACTCTATCATTGTATTATCCTGCATTTCCTCGATAATTACGTTAGGTGTACATGTGTTTGTGGAATGGTCAATGGTGGAATGGTCAAACAGACTGTTTCGTTGTTCAACACTTTTCATCGAAACTGACGAAGTTTCAAAAACAACAATATATATATATATATATATATATATATATATATATATAGTCTACCAACTTTCCTGAAAAATTCCATTCACTAGGCATTGGTCTCCCAAAGGCTGTAGCAAAACATTTTCCCGAGGCTCCACGCAGTGTGACTGAACCTGAAATCATGTGATAGTGGAGCGAACGACTTAACCAGGGCTGCACCTGTGTGTGTGTGTGTGTGTGTGTGTGTGTGTGTGTGTGTGTGTGTGTGTGTGTGTGTGTGTGTGTGTGTATATACATATATATATATATACATATATATATATATATATATATATATATATATATATATATATATACGAGCGGTGCTGAAAAGTTCCTGGCTTTAAGGGTATCACAGAGGGCTGGTTGGAGGCCCAACCTTCCGAGTTCTTTTTACAGGGCTTAGTAAACCTGAAAGGCCGCTGCAATAAGTGTGCGACTCTGAGCGGTGAATATGTTGAATAAAATCATAATTAACTGATCCTCCTGTATCCTGTATTTTCTTTTAATACAAAGCCAGGAACATTTCAGCACCCCTCGTATGTGTATGTGTATGATGTGTATGTGTGTCTGTCAGGGGACGGGGTGGCGTTGTAGTCGTCCCAACATAAATTACTGTAACAATAGTTGATCACTGAGACGAAAAAATAGTCAGAAGACCCTTTCGTCCACTTTTTAGTAAAGGTTGATTATAGGTTTCTAATGAACTAAACACTAGTTCACTGCTTTTCCAACGGTGTGAGTGACAAGGGAGCACCAGTGTAACACGACACAGAAATAATATTACCAAGGACTTCATTCGAGAAGCACCATTGTTTGGTAGTGATTGGAGGTGGGGGGGTGATGGTGGAGTTGCGGTGGAAGTTTGGGTGGAGGTGGAATGGCGGGGCGATAGTGGTGGTGATGGTGGAGATATGTGCAAACATTTGAAACCTGTTATACAAGAGAGCTGGCATATATGTTCTTTATTAGTATCCACATGTATTACAGCTTCAACTATAAGGCGGTGTCTAATTTATTTACTATTAGTGTGAAGGATAAGCTGTAATAGACAAATATTACAGTATTTCTATGAATATTCAGTTCACGTCTTTCTGTAAAATAAATATCTCATCATCTCTGCAACGTTTTCTAATATTTCTAGGATGGTAGAATGATAGAAATGATAAATTACTAGACTACATGCCTATCTACATTCTGAATTCAAATCTTGCATATCATCCCATCGAGAATGTGGATTGTGGATGCGGGTACCACTGAGTTCGAATCGATCAAGTATATATATCATCATCATCATCATCATCGTTTAACGTCCCTGTTCCACGCTTGCGTGTGTGTGTGTGTGTGTGTGTGTGTGTGTGTGTGTGTGTGTGTGTGTGTGTGTGTGTGTGTGTGTGTGTGTGTGTGTGTGTGTGTGTGTGTGTGTGTGTGTGTGTGTGTGTGTGTGTGTTGCTGCGATAGACATATCCGAGCTGACTACCGCTCCGTATACAAATGAGTTTCATCAGCTTATAAGCATAAGCAGAATTCTATAAGAATCTAGCTTAGTTTAGCTTCAACAAATGTAGGGAGATATGTAGTCTTGATAATCACTAATAAGTCAGAAGCGGTGGCATCGTCGATTACTTGCTCCTGCTTTTGCTGAAGCTAGGTACGTGATGATCGTCCCAACCTTAAAATTCATAGTGAAAAGCCTTCTAAATGTTTTTCATAAACATCCCGTATATTATTAAATATACAATACGTACATTCATATATATATCTATATATATATATTTATATATATATATATATATATTTATAAATATATAAAATAAAGTTAAATAAAAGTCAAATGATTAAAATTTAGCTTCGTTTATTACTGCTATATATATTTCAGTGACAGCCATCTTTGGCTGTGACCTCTTCAGGCAGTTTGAATTAGTATGGTATAGACAAGTACATATGTTGTTTAGGTGTATGATATTGTCAATACTCTGATATGCCCAGTTCCTTGTTGGGTTGTTAATTCACTGGGGAACTGGAGTCATATGAATTCAAACAAACGAATTTTAGTGTCACAGGTCCCCTTCTCCTCTCATTGGTCAGTTATTAGTGTTGTCATTGTTGGAGTTAGCTTAAAAATTGATAAAATGGTAGAAGGGACAAGGTGTTGAAGGAACAAAATATCAAAAAATGTGTCAAACTTCCCATTGTTCAGTTCTGAGAGCATTCCTCAGTCAGAAGTCTATAGAATTCTATCACTGAAATATATATAGCAGTAATAAACGAAGCTAAATTTTAATCATTTGACTTTTATTTAACTTTATTTTACACTACTCCGGAGTAACCAAACCAACCTGCGCACTTCGTCGAGTGCTCCAGCCTGCATACTGAGGTGTTGGTATACAACCAACATAAACTCAAAATTTATATATATATATATATATATATATATATATATATATATATATATATATAAAATGTTACAACTAGTCTTATTATCATCTCATAACGCTCTACATCATCTGGTTTGAATCGCGCTATAGCTTAAAACTGACAACAGTTCATAAATCATAAACTGTTTTCATTTTCAGTTATTCATAATGTCATGACTTTTATTACATCTCACATTGCACAAAGACTAAGGACTGTTTGCAAATCAACTCATTTCACAACTAATGACTTTTCACATGTCACAATGACTAACGTCATCTTACAACAAAAGGCTAAGAAAAGACCCTCTACATTGTCGATCGGCTGATAGAAATGTCAACTAAATATCACTTAAATCACGCCCTAAATTAAAAATAATGAAATAAATTATACAATGTAGTCCTGCAAACCTTTAGAGAGAGTAGAGTGTTGTGGTTGGAATACATCTGATTATATCTCTGATCGATCAGAGTAAAAACAAAAAGATAACAGCAACTACATCTCATAACAACACCCAACACTGCAACACTACATATCAGAAAACTTGATAAACTCTATAAGAATTCCAATAAGATGTCTGAAACTTCTTAGATCTTTCCCTGAAAATGTTATCAACTTTTCATTATTCTGTATATGGTAATAAAAACATGGTGATAAAACTGTATCCAGAATAAACCTTTACAAATTATTTTGTAAAACTATTTGAAAGTTGTATAAATAATTTTTCCCATCAATATCCTTAATAATGTAAGCAAAATTGTGTGTGTGTGTGGTGGGGTGGGGCGAGCAAAGGAAAAATGAGTGGAATGATAAACCGGAAGTAAAGCCATTTTTTCCTGTTTGGCAACACAAAGAAAGCAACACTAATGTTTGTTTTTGTTTTGATTTGATTTGTTTTTTTATTGTTTTTTCCTTATTTTCTATTTTAGCGAGTTATTGAAATAAAAGTTCTTGACAGAATGACTGACTGATTGAATGAATGCTAAGAAAGAATGTTAAAAACTTCATTGAAAGTGAGAAGAAAACAGCAACTAACAAAAACAAACCAAGCAAAGCAGGTGTGGGAAGGACAAAAGCTGTTTTGTTTGTTTGTAGTTTGTATTTATTAGGGATTGAAAAAATTAAATAAAAGGTTATTGCTTCTAAAAGAAAGTTAAAACATAAAGTATGATGTGATTAAGAGAAAAATATAGAATATCTGAGAAATTGCGAAGACTGTGTCGATCTGCGTCGACATGATGCGTGCTTGAGAAACACTTACAGATACCGCGCGTGCAAATTATCGACTCAACGAATAAAGCTATCACGTTTTATTGAGAGTAATCGGCTGCATTTGAAAGCGGGTGAGATTCGTTAAAATGAATTCTAGGATAAGCAGACGGTGGTGCGATGAATGCCTGATAAATAAATGAATGAATAAATAACTGAACAACAACTTGTAGCCATTACGGTCGCTGTCCTCGTTGAATGGATGAATATAACAAAAATAACATTTCACTGTGAAGAGAAGCAAAAGTGAGCTTCTGTGATTTCTAAAAGCCCTCTGTCGATCAAAGTGAACAAAGTGAAATAGGGTTGAGATGGAGGAAACAAAAAGCCATAAATCTTGCATATTCTCTTCTCTCTCACTCTCCTCCCCCCTCTCTCTTTCACTCCCTCTTTCCCCCCTCTCTCTCTCTCTCTCACTCACTCGCTCGCTCTTTTTCTCTTTCTCTCTCTCTCACACATAGTCACATAAGCACATACAAAATGCATAGCACTTATATTTGGGTATTTATTTATGGCGCCTCATACACTCTCTTTCGCCCCTCCCTTTCTATCTCTCTCTACCATCAGTCGATATTCTGTCCAGCGTCTTTCTATACAATCTATATTCGTTTCTTGTTAGCGATAGATACAAATACAGACATACGTGCTTACACTCATACTCGCAGACACACACATATGTACGCACACATATGCATGTACTCACAGACACACACACAATTATATGTATGTATGTGTGCGAGTGTGTGTGTGTGTGTGTGTGTGTGTGTGTGTGTGTGTGTGTGTGTGTGTGTGTGTGTGTGTGTGTGTGTGTGTGTGTGTGTGTGTTGCAAATATTTATATATATACGTATATGTATGAGGAATTGGGCCCCATATCTTCCATGGGGTTCAATTCCTCATATAGCGGTCATTGGTAAATTCTTTTTCCGTATTTTAAGGGTCTTCTCGTATTATAAGGTATCTTTATAGTATTTCTGCGCATGAGCACATTCTTTATATATATATATATATGTGTGTGTGTGTGTGTGTGTGTGTGTGTGTGTGTGTGTGTGTGTGTGTGTGTGTGTGTGTGTGTGTGTGTGTGTGTGTGTGTGTGTGTGTGTGTGTGTGTGTGTGTGTGTGTGTGTGTGTGTGTGTGTGTGTGTGTAAAAGGTTAACAGAAATAACAACACAACACAATCGGTACAGTATATGGAAGGTATATATGAGAAATAAAATAGATTGAGGGGACGGGCGGGATGGAATATATATATATATATATATATATATATATATATATATATATATATATATATATATATATAATGAAAAATTGAACAGGGACAGAACAGAGAGGCAGTACGACAAATGTTTATTAAATTCACGCTCAGGAGAGTGGGGGGTAGGTGGAGGACGACGTTTCGGGCATAAGCCCTTCTTCAGGTGAGAGTTCAAAAGGTGTGTAGGGGAGTGGTGGAGAGACATATAGCGAAAGGAAACGGTGCGAATGAAAAATTAACAAATAAAGACAAAAATATAATAAATAATAAATAAAAATAAAGCATGATCAAAATAGGCAAAGAATCATATACGGAAAAAAAAGGGGTACGGTAACAAAATCAAACAGAGGTAATGCGTGGAAGGAAAGACAAAGTGTGGGAAGGTGTGTAAAGTTCGGAGAAAATATTGTCATTTTGAACTATATATATATATATATATATATATATATATATATATATATATATATATATATATAGTTCAAAATGACAAACAACCAGACAAACGTATGAATCAATGGTACATAGTGTTATTAGCTTCACGATTGGTGAGAATGGGGGAGCTTATGACGTTTCGCACATAAGTCTTTCATCAGGAACGTAGAGGGGGACTCCGAATATATATATGATTGGCAGTATCGGTAGAGGGTTGGACGCCATGCTTTCTAGCATAGAGTTACGTCCCTTTATGATCTGAGTTCAAATTCCGCCGAGGTTAACTTTGCCTTTCATCCTTATGGGGTCGATAAAATAAAGTACCAGTAATGTAGTGGGTAATTGCTGGCCTTGTGCCTAAAGTAGAAACAATTATTATTATTATATTATAGGGTGGTAGATTGGCAGAATCGGTAGAGCGTCAGACACCATGCTTTCTAGCATAGTTACGTCTCTTTACGATCTGAGTTCAAATCCCGCCGAGGTTGACTTTGCCTTTCATCCTTACGGGGTCGATAAAATAAAGTACCAGTAATGTACTGGGTAATTGCTGGCCTTGTGCCTAAAGTAGAAACAATTATTATTATTATATTATATTATATTATATTATATTATATTATATTAGATGACCAGTTAGGATATTGTAACTGGTAGATCTCGAAGTATCCCGATGTAGGCACTCAACATCCTGAAGCATCCCAGATTACATCTGGTGGTCCAGGCGGAGTATATGCAGTGAAGAATTTTGTATATTTATTCTTCACAATATATATATGATGACCCTGTGATAAACAGGCGAATCTCCAGAGTAACAAGACTCACTATTTAGCCTTCATAAAATGAATATTAAAACTCTACTTCGGCAATGAA
>OZ024740.1:305634681-305644681 GCA_964016885.1 Eledone cirrhosa | reverse complement strand
AATGATAACAGTAATAACAACAACAGCAATAAAAATAATAACAATAGTAACAACAGCAATGGTAACAACGGTAATAATAACAATAGGAACAGTAATAACAACAATGATAACAACGGTAATAATAACAATAGGAACAGTAATAACAACAATGATAACAACGGTAATAATAACAATAGGAACAGTAATAACAACAATGATAACAACGGTAATAATTACAACATGAACAGTAATAACAACAATGATAACAACGGTAATAATAACAATAGGAACAGTAATAACAACAATGATAACAACGGTAATAATAACAATAGGAACAGTAATAACAGCAATGATAACAACGGTAATAATAACAATAGGAACAGTAATAACAACAATGATAACAACGGTAATAATAACAATAGGAACAGTAATAACAACAATGATAACAACGGTAATAATAACAATAGGAACAGTAATAACAACAATGATAACAACGGTAATAATAACAATAGGAACAGTAATAACAACAATGATAACAACGGTAATAATAACAATAGGAACAGTAATAACAGCAATGATAACAACGGTAATAATAACAACAGGAACAGTAATAACAACAATGATAACAACGGTAATAATAACAATAGGAACAGTAATAACAACAATGATAACAACGGTAATAATAACAATAGGAACAGTAATAACAACAATGATAACAACGGTAATAATAACAATAGGAACAGTAATAACAACAATGATAACAACGGTAATAATAACAATAGGAACAGTAATAACAACAATGATAACAACGGTAATAATAACAATAGGAACAGTAATAACAACAATGATAACAACGGTAATAATAACAATAGGAACAGTAATAACAACAATGATAACAACGGTAATAATAACAATAGGAACAGTAATAACAACAATGATAACAACGGTAATAATAACAATAGGAACAGTAATAACAACAATGATAACAACGGTAATAATAACAATAGGAACAGTAATAACAACAATGATAACAACGGTAATAATAACAATAGGAACAGTAATAACAACAATGATAACAACGGTAATAATAACAATAGGAACAGTAATAACAACAATGATAACAACGGTAATAATAACAATAGGAACAGTAATAACAACAATGATAACAACGGTAATAATAACAATAGGAACAGTAATAACAGCAATGATAACAACGGTAATAATAACAATAGGAACAGTAATAACAACAATGATAACAACGGTAATAATAACAATAGGAACAGTAATAACAACAATGATAACAACGGTAATAATAACAATAGGAACAGTAATAACAACAATGATAACAACGGTAATAATAACAATAGGAACAGTAATAACAACAATGATAACAACGGTAATAATAACAATAGGAACAGTAATAACAGCAATGATAACAACGGTAATAATAACAATAGGAACAGTAATAACAACAATGATAACAACGGTAATAATAACAATAGGAACAGTAATAGCAGCAATGATAACAACGGTAATAATAACAATAGGAACAGTAATAACAGCAATGATAACATTAAAAACAACAGATATAATAATGTCAGCAATGGCAGTAGTGATATAACATCAATATCAACTCTGATAACAACAACAATATCAACCTTGATAATAACAACAAAAGTAATAATAATTCTTTCTACTTTTGGCACAAGGTCAGCAATTACCCCAGTGCGTGACTGGTACTTTATTTTATCGACCCTGTAAGGATGAAAGGCGAAGTTAACCTCGGCTGGATTTGAACTCAGAATGGCAAGGGCCGTAACTCTATGCGTCAAAACATGGCGTCCGACCCTCTACCGATACTGCCAATCCACCGCCATTTTATTACAACAAAAATAATAATACTTTTGGGACTTTCCAATATGGCGCAAATGGTCAGCGTTTTGTTCGTCTGTAATCTCTCGTGTTATTTTGTGTGGGCCCTCTTCAATAATAACCCACAATTGGTCGTTGTTAATCGCAGAAATTTTACATTCTAATCTGAACTCATAAAATAAATTGCTCAAATTTGCTTTTTCTTCCATCTTAAAATTTGACAACCTAAAATAAACAAGAATAAACAGAGAAAACAAATCCTTTAACATGAATTAATATACCAAAATTTAATAGGCGGTGGGTGGGGGGGGGGGGGGGTCTGAAAGAATATTGTAGCAAATTTCTTTGTATAATTTAATGTTATCGCTATTGAGGTGGGAAATATTTAAAATCTATTAACTTTATACCTTAGGTTTGAAAAATCCAAAAGAGTACCATGATACTCATTGCCAAGTGATCTTTATGTTGTTATGTTGTTGTTGTTGTTGTTGTTGTTGTTGTTGTTGCTGCTGCTGCTGTTCTCTTGGCGGTGTACTTCAGTCATCAATTGTTTAATATCATCTATTCATTGACATTGCAGGTTCACAGTGGCGAGAGACCATACAAATGTGTTTACTGCAACAAGGCTTTCACAGCATCCAGTATCTTACGTACTCATATCCGCCAACATTCTGGTGAAAAACCTTTTAAGGTAAGTTTCGACGATGAATATTTCAGCTGTTCGACCAACTGAACAACTTGTTTATTGAATTAACGTGTAAGTGCTTTTGTAGTACATAATCCTCCGGTAGAATCAACGTGACATAGTGTGTAACAAGACTGGAACTTTGAATTACAGACACAATGTATCCATCGGGCTTCCACATAGCTTCTTTCTATCGAAATTTGTTCACACAACTTGGGTCGACACGAAACTATTGTTAAAACCTTTGCCAAGATGCTACAATTTGATATCGAACCAAGGACCTCGTGGCTACAAAACGAACTTCTTAACCATTCGGCTATCCAACTGTATCTTGATATCACATACCATGTATTCTCACATGTGATTATACTCCATGTGTTCTCGCATTTCTTTACATACCATGTGTTGTCAACTATACTTACAATCAATGTCTTAATATTCCATATGTTTTCACATCCTTGTACACCCTACGCATTCCCACATGTCCTTCTATTACGTGTTTTGTATACGTTTGTCGTTTGGGGTCATGTGTTCTCATGGGTGTTTGTATCCTTTGTGTCTATTATATTTCATGTATTTTCTTCCACGCTTTCTCACGAGTCCTTATACCCCCTATTTCTACTTCTAGTGTAAACATTGCGGAAAAGCTTTCGCCTCACACGCAGCACATGATAGTCACGTGCGAAGGACGCACGCCAAAGAAAAGATATGTATGTGTACTATATGTGGAAAGACGTTTTCTCAACCGTACGAACTAAAATTCCATATGAATGTCCATACTCAAGACTGAACAGAGCGGCAGAAGCACTAGTAGTGAGAGCAGCAGTAATAGGAGTAGCAACAGTAGCAATTACGGCATCAACAGCATCAGCGGCAACAACAACAACAACTACAACAGAGCAACAATAACAGCAGTAACAATAATAACAACAATGTTTGGGAAAAGCAAACTGGATAGAACGTTTGGAGTAATATGTCCTGGGTTCCATATTTTACCCCCATACAACAGAGCTTGAATTTCACATTGCACTTTCATACAGCAGTCCCTAACTTCCATCTTCCTCTTTCATTCAACATACCTTGATTACCACGCTACACCTTCATACAAAATACTTTAATTTCCACACTGCATTCTCGTACAATGTGCCCTAATTTCGATTCCACTCATAAACAGCACATATCTTAATTCCAAAATTTCATTGTCATACAACATACAAAATTCCACATTTTCCCCTTCATACAAGACATACCTTAACTGACACATTGGACCTTCGTTCTCAACATACTTTATCTTTTACATTCCATTTCCAAACAGCATTTTCATATATACAACATTATCAGAGTATCGACTAGAAGCAAACTGGGTCTTAAAATTAGCCCGGCATCCGAACGACACTGTCTAACAGACAACTGACTGTTAAGAGCCAGAGGCGTGTTTTCACTGCTCAGCTAAGGCGGGTTCCATTTTCCTTTCAATCTTTGTGCAGCGGTTAAGACTTCATTTTTTGCGTGACATTTTTTCAGCTTTTCTTTTCGTTTTTTTTTACTTAGCCCACCGGCTTACTGGCTCACCGACCCATTAGGCATTGTCCTAATATCTGTATGCCCAGTCGACCTCAGCAAACAACCAATGCATGATTCTCAGACAACCAAACTGTAAACAGACACGGTATTTCCAAATAGCTAGACTGCACTCTATTCCATAACTGTCTCCCACCATCCCAAGTATGACACGCTGCACTCTAAAATAGCCGGACAGTACATGATGCTGTGGTCCTAGAACAAACTTAATGATGGATGTTACATTGGCTGGGGTACACCAGATCCATTGGTCACCCTATAAATGTGTGTAGGTTGTTACTTCTGTGACATAAGCCTGCTTCACGACAGCTATATAACAACAGTAAGGCTGTATAAATAATTGTTTCTACTTTAGGCACAAGGCCAGCAATTACCCACTACATTACTGGTACTTTATTTTATCGACCCCGTATGATTATCATTAATAGTAACAGTAACACACATCTATATAGCTGATGTAACAACCGTTACATCAACCTTTACAACAACAGTAATAATACTAATAATACTTTTCTTATTGGTCACTGGATTATAACTATGTCATTATTTGACATAAAGTCAACAACGACATGTCATACAATTATAATATTTATATATAATATATATATATATAATATATATATATATATATATAAATATATATATATATATGTGGGTGGTGTATGCGTGTGTGTGGGTGTGTGAGTGTGATTACAGGCAGAAATATATGCGTGTGTGTGTTTTATACATACACCACACACACACAAACACATAATCACACGCACACACCCACACACACGCATACACACACACACACACACACACACGCACACACACACATACATACACACACACACACACATAGATATAGATAGATAGATATATTTCTTTATTAGCCACAAGAGCGCACAAGAAAAGGGGACAATACAAAGACATGCCGGGGATTTAACATACGGTCGTGTAAAAAATATAAAAACAAACAATTACAACAAGATAGATAGATAGATAGATAGATAGATAGATAGATAAAACCATGAATGTATACTTGCACTATTGGATACAAATATAGACAGACGCACGTTTATATATATGTATATATATAAATTTATCTATATATCTATATCCATATATATATATATATGATTTTCGTTAATTCCTGAGCTGAAATACGATTCTCGCTAATTTATATGGTATATATATATATATATATATATATATATATATATATATATATATATATAAATTTATCTATATATCTATATCCATATATATATATATATATATATATATATATATATATATATATATATATATATATATATATATATATATATATATATATATATATAGGAACGAGAATATATATATATATAGGAACGAGAAGGACCCCGACGGCTGAGCTCAAGCCGTTTCGACGGCTAATTCTGGACTGAGTCCAGAATTAGCCGTCGAAACGGCTTGAGCTCAGCCGTCGGGGTCCTACTCGTTCCTATTACCCACTCTACTACCCTAAGTATTGAGTACTTTGGTGCGTTATGGTCCACCTGGTTCCTTACCACATTTCCTTCGTTATATATATATATATATATATATATATATATATATATATATATATATATATATATATATATATATATATATATATATATATATGGATATAGATATATAGATAAATTTATATAGATATATAGATATATAGATATATAGATATATATATTGGAATGGAGTCAGTGTTTACAATACTTAAAACATTCAAACATTGGCGGAAAGAGCTCTACTTGTCTACTTGTGATTAGAAATGTGACAGTGACTTCGAAGTTTCAGTTTATACGCCGATATATATGTGTATGTATGTGTATATGCGTATGTATGTGTGTATGTATCTAGGTGTGTGTCTGTCTATATGTTTGTGTGTCTGTATGTATGTATGTGTGTATGTATGTGTGTCTGTGTGTATGTATGTATGTATGTACGTGTATCTGTGTGTATGTATGTGTATGTATGTGTATGTATGTGTGTCTGTGTGTATGTATGTATGTACGTACGTGTGTCTATGTATGTATGTGTTTGTCTGTGTGTATGTATGTATGGATGGATGGATGGATGGATGGACGTGTGTCTGTATGTATGTATGTATGTATGTGTGTGTGTTTGTCTGTGTGTATGTATGTATGTATGTATGTATGTATGTATGTGTGTGTGTTTGTCTGTGTGTATGTATGTATGTATGTATAGGCCATTAAGAATTTATCATCGGAAAAAAGACTATTAGGAAAGTATTGTCATATTAACAAACATTGTTAGAATATTTACATTTCTACAAAGATTATCGATGAGCTAAAAGTACATCAATATATTATAAAATGTTTAAAATCCATTAACAAGCAGTATTATTACATTAGCAAGCATTATAATTAATGTGAAGGAACACTATCGATTCACTAAGAGTCAAATATCAGAACCTGTTATTTTAAGGAAGATCATGTCAACAAAATCCGTTCTCTGAATTTAAATATGAAGGGATGACAGCGACAGGGCTGCAAATTCTCCCGAGCGACGAAATAATAATAATTGTTTCTACTTTAGGCACAAGGCCAGCAATTTGAAGGGAAGGGGAAAGTCGATTAAATCGAACCCAGTGTTTACTGGTATTTTATTTTATTGACCTCGTAAGGTAATAATTATAACAATATCATAAGAACGGTGGTGTTTATAGACTTTTCTTAAAGAGATCTGAAGATGGAAGGGTCTTATTAGCGTGGAGGACTGTGTTCAGATGGAGAAGAGCTGTGTACACAAATATGTGCCTGAGAGTAACGAGCCAATGTTTAAGTCTGTATTGAAGAAGGAGACATTAGATCAAGGGGTGTCCAAGAAAGACGTAACAACAAATAGGAAAAACAACCTAGATGAATAAGCCCTTCATAACATCTTTTTGAAGAAAACAAAATTCAGAGATCCGCAGACACGGGACTGTCAGATAAGGGGACCTTAAGAAAGCTACAGAGAGAATGCTACTGGCTGCATAGGAGCAAGCCCTTAGAACGAACTAGATGAAATATCATATTAACAAAGAGGAGGCTAGCCCGCTCTATAGGATCTGTGGAGAGGAAGAGAGAGAGAGAGAGAGAGAGAGAGAGGGGGGGGGACTGTGGCTCACATCGTATCCGAGTATAAACACCTAGCCCAGACTCATTATAAAGGATGGATGCTTTCAAATGTGACAGATATTTCCATGACATTTATTCGATGTTAGACGGAGAGCTGGATAGTGGAGTGGATTTATTGGTTGATATACGCTGCCAATAGACAGCAAAACACACATTAAATAATTACGTGATCTCTATTAATCACGCTCACACACATACACTCTCTCTCACACACACACAGTCATCAATTCTATACACATTACGTGGACTCTATCATACACACACATATACACTCACACACACACACACACACACACACACACACACACGGTCGTCAATTCTATACACGTTTTGTGGACTCTATCATATACACGCATTCACGCACTCTCTCTCTCTCACACACACACACGCACACACACACACACACAAACACTCGTCAACTCTATACACATTACTTGAGCTCTATCATACATACATATACACACACACACACATACAGTCGTCAATTCTATACACATTACGTGAGCTCTATCATACACACACACACACACATATACACTTACACACACACACACACACACACACACTCACACGCGCGCATGCACACTCTCTCTCACGCACAGTCGTCATATATATCTACGTGCATTACTTAACGTGTCATTCAACTCAATAATGGTGGTAAAATCCCCGGAAAGTTGTGCTCGGCGATGCGGTTTCAATTTACTGATTGAACAGTTTCATGACCAATCGCTTACTGAGATCGTTGACATTTGTCACCCGCAATAACTTCTTCACATTCCTTGGATTGTCATACAAACAAAACCGAAGACAGTCTTCAGCTACGCAACAGCGTTTCAATATTTTCTTTTGTTTTGTTTCAGTTTTTCTTTCCCTCTCTTCATTATTCTCATTCACTACAACCCCAACATTGACTTTACATGAAAATACCTGTATCTCTTGTCACCTACTCTGAACATGAACCCTCCATCAAAGTGTGTTCCCGCCAACAACAACAAAAAAAGAGGGCAGGTATTTATATAAGAAAAGAAAGACGATTCAGTGTTGAATTTGTAAGCATGTAAATCTAAAGTGGAGGCTATGTGATTAAAATTGTACATATAAAGAGTAAAGGCAACCTTGTTAAAATTGTTGGCCTCATAAACCTTAGGTCGTATGTTCAAATTCTATTGACGGTGTCTTTGTATGTGTTTGTACATGCGTGTGTGTATGTGTATGCATGTGCGTATTCTTGGACACTAGATTATTCTATATGCCTCAGTGTCCATATTTGAGGAAAGGGAGAAAAAAATAATGAGGGATTCATTTCCTTTCAAACCATCGAAAAACACCACTTGGTTTCGATGTCGAGTTAAAGGCCGCAAGTTTCCACTTGCAAAATGATAACCGGTCACTATATAACAAACAGTGAATTGAAAGAGTCGTTAAAGACGTCTGATTAAAGATTCCTCAGAATTTGTTCCGGTTCACGGCACACTGAGTTTAAATCTCGCTAAGGTCAACTTTGCCTTTCATCCTTTCGAGGTCAATAAATATAGTACCAATTCGATTCTTCCACTATCTCTCTTCACCACTCTCTTTTTGGAAATTATCGGCTGTGTTACGACCTGGAGAGAGATGTGTTCCGCCAGATTTAAAATGATCAGTGTCGAGCAGGACTTTAAACATTTTTCTACCACTATCTCGCTCCAGTTACAATTGCCATGGTAACAGAACATAATAATTTAGGTGCTAGCAACTGATGATTTACTTGAAAGACGTATTCATACAGATATATATTTTGTTGAGGAAGAAAGTGCTTGCACAGAACGGCTCTAATAGATTCATTCCTTGTAATTCATAATTCTAAATCCAAATCTCATGGACAAGGTCGACTTTGCCATTCATCATACTTGGTAGATAATACCAGTGTATATACCTGGACCAACAGTGGTAAGTGGGAAAGTAAATAAAGTAAATGAATCTCCATCGATTTCGGCGATGATTATTGAGCTGAACCACATGCTCACTGAATTAATGTGTAAGTGGCTGTGTGTTCCACAGACAAGTGTATCCTTAACGTAACCCTCGAGCAGAATCGGCTTGATAAAGTAACAAGGCTGAACTTTTGAACTGCAGGCACAATCCATTCAATGAATCTCTGTACGGTCCCCCACCACCACCACCAATTTCATTCACAATATTTGGGTCAACTCGAAGTTAAAATAAAATAAAATAAAACACTGGCTCAAGATTTCCTGTAGTAAGATTGAACTCTAGATCTCTTGATAGCGAGATCAACCACTCGGTCATGTTGTGAACAGTACAGTGGTAGAAAACAGAGTACCGGCCTAAGTACTTGTGGTATTTAGTTACGTTTTGGGGGACTTTGTTTTGTTTGTTTGTTTGATTTTTACATTCTGTGAGAAAATCTCACCAGTGTCCATTTTGTCTCTCTTCCTTTGGAGTTGATAAAATAAATATAAGTATAAAATTTGAGTGGATTCAATCAACTCTGTTGTTTCTTTACATATATGTGGCCTGGTGCCAATATTAGAACTGAATATACAAGGGTTAAGTAATTCACATATATTCAACCCCTTAAGAAATATATATATATATATATATACAGATATATATCTACACACACACACACACATATATATACATGCATGCATGCATACATACATACCTACCTACCTACCTACCTACCTACCTACCTACCTACCTACCTACCTACCTACCTACCTACATACAT
>OZ024740.1:305617181-305632181 GCA_964016885.1 Eledone cirrhosa | reverse complement strand
GCCATTTTGAAACAAAATGGCGTAGGACAGAAGAAAGGAAAGGCACAGAAACAAAGAAGGAATCCCCAGTCACTGAAGAGGTCACAGAGTGTGTGACGAAAGGACTATGACTATATATAAACAACTATCTGGTTGTGGAACCAACCAACCAACCAGAAATTTATAAATTTGTAGATTTGTAAATTTATAAATTTATAAATATATAATAAATTGAAGTGAAAGCAACTGGTGCGTGTGTTTCTTATTGGCAACATGACCCTCCCAAAGTATAACAATATCGGTTTCAACACACGATTTCAGATAAAGAATCTTGCTAAACAAATTCAGAAACGATATATATATATATATATATATATATATATATATATATATATATATATATATATATATATATATATTAGAATTTCGTATTTCTAAAGAAATGCGGTATGTTTATAAATAAACATATGAAGCTGTATAATTCGGCTCAACTTATAATAGAATAGAATTAGAATTTAGCTTCGAGCATAGCTGTATACACAGATGTATTGGAACTTCGTATTTCTAAAGAAATACGATATGCTTATAAATAAACATTTAGAAAGCCGTAGCTATGCAAAAACACCAGTGGCTATCGCCACCTAGTGGTGTCCAGCATAAACAAGGGGGGTAATCGGCGATGAGCATTTCGAACTATTCTCGTCAGGACGATCCCTCCCGCTCTTGCAACAATCATGTTTCTCAATAAATAAGCTTAATGGGCTTTGGTTCAGAGCATCAATAATTCAAGTTAAAATATATATGTAGAGAGAGAAAGAGACATATATCGTTTGAGCAATACAAAGCAAATAATATTCAAGAAAATACACGTACTTTAAGGTTGATATTTCATAAATCGAATGTATGGTTGCTGAATATGTTAGAAATAGCAGTCAAATCAGAGTATCTTTTCTCAATGTGTCGATTTGAGACAATACATTGTGATTTGGCTGCTATTTCTAACAGATTCGACGACCATATAAAAACTAATCTATATATATACTAGACATGAAAAATGCGCAAGCTCAAAAGTGCCACAGAATGTTATAATAAACCTTCAAAAGTGTGGGACTAGAGTTGTTGCTAAAAAATATTGTAATCATTATATATCGTACATTCTGTGGCATCCTTTATAAAAATAGCTTAAACCAACGAAGCCTTTATTTTTACGCTATTTCACTTAGTTAATTCTTAGAGTGTAACATATAAAAATATCATTTACAACTATAAAATAAATTAATTAATATAATAACAGAGCTGCGGAGCTGAAATTTAGGAAATAATGGAGTATCGGATCCTGAGTTGGAGCCAGTCAATTTTTGGCCGACTCCGCAGCCCTGTATAATACATTTCATATTAAAGTTATTAATAAACCTATTTTACACTTCATGCAAATTACCACGAGATATTGATATTAGATATAAGATACAGCGCAATATCTACAGCTGTAAAAGTACGAAAGCGAAGTAATAATAAGTGGCTTAAGGTAATTCCAATATGAAAGTTTGTAGTGATAAAAATTTGATAATGCAATACGATTGTTAATATTATAGTTCTATGAAAATGTAACAATAGATAACTAAATTATTTTACTATTAGTATATTTAAGAAATTATCATTATAGATTTGATCGTTCATATAAGCATCATATTAAGTTTCAACACAATTATTTTGTTACTATGAGTATATGATAATAATATTACGTAATTATTTATAGCTGTTATTACATTAAACATAGATGTATTTATTTTTATATGTTACACTCTAAGAATTAACTAAGTGAAATAGCGTAAAAATAAAGGCTTCGTTGGTTTAAGCTATTTTTATAAAGGATGCCACAGAATGTACGATATATAATGATTACAATATTTTTTAGCAACAACTCTAGTCCCACACTTTTGAAGGTTTATTATAACATTCTGTGGCACTTTTGAGCTTGCGCATTTTTCATGTCTAGTTTAATATTTTTTTAAGGCAACGCTTGTAATAACTCTAGTTAAACAGGATATATATTAATAATAAATTATCGTTGTAATGTAATTAGATTATGTAATTGTTATTATAAATTATCTTATAAATATTAGTGTAAGATGTATAAAAATATTTTCAGACTTTTAATATAAACAACTACAAAAAACAATCAATATTAAATCAATATATTATACATAATAGAAAACATAAAATATACAATACAAAAACAAAATATTTACATACAATTGCAATTATCAGTGTATATACATTTTCTTTATATTCCCTGAGCAAATTAATAAGATTTGTTTTTATTGTACATAATTTGATGACTTGTTGGAGTGTATTAAAAGATAGCAACAATTTGTGATTAAATTGTTATCTTAAGCAACTCACTTTTTAATAGTTGTTGGCTGAGCGAAATTGTAAAAGCCTATGAGCAAATATAAAAAAAAATACACAAACAACATTTCCTTGTGTTATTACAACATTAGATAAAATAATTGAGCAATGTCGTTATATTTTGCTCTTATTGCACATTAATAGTGTTTCTATTTTTCGGCACAAATCCATTACGGCAGTCCATTACTGGTACTTTATTTTATCGAATTAGTAAGTATGAAAGTCGAAGTTAACCTCGGCAGGATTTGAACTTAGAATGCAAAGGACCATAACAATACTGCAAAGCATGGTGTCTGACGCTCTACCAATACTTGTGTTGAGCTGGTCATTAATTTATGGTGGTCGTGCGTGGAGTAGAGCAATCGCTAGTTGAAATATTATGAACAAAACATTTTTATTTGCCGAAGAACATATTTTCAATACTGTTTGTGAATGTGACGAAGGAAATACATTCTGATATGGAACAGTGTACAAAGTGTGTCTGTGAATAACATAATGTTACCTCATGTTGTTGTCAAGACATAATGGATTTCGTATATCCAGTTAGAAGATGAAACCTAGCCATCTCGGATTAGTTATATTTCATGCCATGTGTAAACGTGTTTGAGGATAGCAAAATATGCGCGTTAATTATAATAATTAGTTAATAATATTACAAAATATACCTAATTAAACTCTTTGCTTGAAATTTTATCATTCTTCGTTTATATATATATATATATATATAGAGAGAGAGAGAGAGAGAGAGAGAGAGAGAGAGAGGGAGAGAGATTTATCTAGTCCTTCGCTCAAGATTAATCTATAAGTTTAGATGTTTGCCTTCGTTTAAGTAAATATTACAGTAAGATTTTTAATATAAACAACTACAAAAAACAATTAATATTAAAACGAAAAAATTATCAATGATAAAAGAAGCGGATGCAACTTTTTTTTTTATAAAGTTATATTCCTATTTCTTTAAAGAACATTTCATTTTTGTTCTATTGTAGGCGAAATAATGCAATGGTTTAATAGGGAAGATATAACTTACGAATTATGTCTCTAACCGTGTAACGCTTTTTAAGTAGATAACTACAATTGAAAATACTAAAGAAATGGAACCAACAATTCAATTTGAAAGTCGTCTAGTGACAGTGTATTACTGGTACTTTATTTTATCAACCCCGTAACGATGAAAGGCAAAAATGCAAATGCTTAAAATTTAAATTGCCTTAATTCTATAGTCTGCTGTTTCATTAAAGGGAGATTATCGTCTGTATTTAATTCTATCGTCTACTGTTCCACTAAACAGATATACCTCCACTATCGTCTCTATTTATACATTTTAACTTATAACTTATACACATTTGATTTGAAATATTTTATCTAGTCCCCCCTCTCAATATTATGATGATTTCTTTCGAATGAAACAGTTCTAGTCCTGTAGAAACCATTTATATATATAATTGAACTGAGTTAAAAATTCACAATATTTATAATTAAATAAGCTCATATATATATGTGTGTATTTATCTGTTTATTGTATTATATATAATGTGTGTATATACAGGATGTCCCCCAAAAATATATACACACTTCAACAGCATTCTAATAACTATTGCCTGTACAGGTAATCAAAGTGTCAATCGAATGTTAGTTTCGTGTTTTAACAGTACAAATTTACAATACACACATAAAACCAGTGTATATACATACATGAGTGTGTATACACATACATGAATGTGTATATACAATATATATGTATATATATATAGACACATATATTCACGGTGCAACGGTACATTAAAATATAGATGCGGGAGAGGGGGGGTGTATATATAGGGGCGCTGGGGATAAAGGAGTGTAAAGCGTGTGTAATTGATATATTGAAGGAGAGGAGCGTGCAGCGATAGAGTAACAAATATATAGAGAGGGGGAGAGATGGTATTGAAGGGGAGGAGTGCAAAGCGAAAGAGTAAGAGATATATATATAGAGACGGAACAGATAGAGAGAAACAGGCGTAAGTAACAGTGGAAGAGATATAGAGAGAGGTACTCTGATTGGTTGAAAATTAGCCAATGACATACGATCACCACCACCACGGCTATCCCCGAAAAATTTTTTAAGAAGCTACGCATATATGTTAGAACACGAAAAGTGAACATTCTGTTGTTTCACACTTTTCGTGTTCTAACAGATAACATTGAGGATGTGTGTGCGTATGTCCGTACCCATGTAACTTCTACATTTTGCAACCGATTTTCTTCAAATTTGGAACATTCACTATGTTCCCAGAAGTGTTTTTCAAGTTTTTGTCTAATGCGGCTCCTAGATAAATATTGGTTGGTTGGTTGGTTGGTTGCACGAAAACTACACACACACACATATACATATACATCTAAAGAGAGAGATGGCGAGGTAGAGAGAGGGTGAGATAGGCAGTTATACAGAGAGAGGTACAAGATATTCAGATATATATATATATATATATATATATATATAGAGAGAGAGAGAGAGAGAGAGAGAGAGAGAGAGAGAGAGAGAGAGAGAGAGTGACGACGAACGCTGGTTTACACACGCACATACATACATATCTATATATTAATTTGAACAACGTCAGTATTCCGTGTGTCATAATTCTCGATTATCATTGGTTCACAGGTTTCAAATGACTCCGCCCACCTCAACGACGCCAAACTGAAATTAATATGCATAATGCCAATAAGGGAGTGAGAGGGGAGAGTGTGAACGCTGTGTTCAATAACTATTAACATGTGTGCGTGTGTATGTACGTGCACGTATGTTTATGTGTGTGTGCGTGCGTGCAGCGTTCCACAGAAAGTAAAAACTATCAACATGTGTGAGTGTGTGCGTGTGTACGTTTGCGTGCGTGTGCGCGTTTCCATGCGTGTATGTGTGTGGCGTTCCACAATCGCCACGCAGTTTATCTGTCTGTGTGCCTGTCTGTCAGTCTAACATATACAGAGTTGTGAAGGGAGTTATGAAGATCGAAAATCAAAGGCTAAATTATATAGCTATACATCAGCAACATATCAGAGCTGAATTGTATAATAATATACAGGATGCGATAACAGCCGATGATGCCAATTACAAGCAAATTGGTCGACGCGTCATTTTGCCATCGTCGTTCATCGGCGGCCCGAGATATATGAACATTCGCTATCTGGATGCTATTGTCAGAAAGTTTGGAAAGCCAGATTTGTTTATAACGGTTACATGCAATCCTGAATGGACTGATATTAAGGATGTACTTTTGCCAGGACAACAGCCAAAGGACCGTCCTGATATTGTGGCAAGAGTATTCAAAGGATATCTGAAAAAGATAATGGATGATCTGGAAAAAGAGGGTATCTTTGGAGGAATAGATGCTTTTACATACGTAATTGAATTCTAAAAAAGAGGATTGCCACATGCACATTTGCTGATCATTTTACATAGAGATTGCAAATTGAGATGTGCTGAGGATGTCGACAGCATTGTATGTGCTGAACTGCCGGAGAATGAGGCACTACGCAACTTGGTGGCAAAGTCAATGGTGCACAACCAATGCGGAGTGGCAAATCAGAAAGCGCTTTGCATGAAAAATGGCCAATGCAGTAAGCACTTTCCGAAATCTTTTGTCACGAACACTTCCTGGAACGATGGGGATGCTCATCCCTCATACAGAAGACGGTCGCCTGCAGATGGCGGTTTGGTCAAAAATGTAAACAGTCGACAGGTTACAAATCAATGGGTTGTGCCATACAATCCATATTTGATTATGAAATATCGTTGTCATATTAATGTGGAAATTTGTAGCTCAGTGAAAGCTTGCAAATATCTATTCAAATATGTTTACAAAGGTCATGATCGGGTAATGATCAATGTCAGGAATGAGGAAGCGAACCAAGGAGTTGAAGTTGGCAGATTCCAGGATGTTCGCTCGATTG
The DNA here is from genome assembly GCA_964016885.1 of Eledone cirrhosa. NCBI lineage: Eukaryota > Metazoa > Mollusca > Cephalopoda > Octopoda > Eledonidae > Eledone > Eledone cirrhosa. The sequence goes on along the minus strand of OZ024740.1, from coordinate 305,625,863 downwards.
GATCTAGCGAAGCTTGCTGGAGATTGTTCGATTTTGATCTCAATGAACGCAAACCCAGCGTTCAGAAACTGACGGTTCACTTAAAGAATAGGCCTGTTTTTAGAACACTAGAAGAGGTGTCGAAAGAATTGCTAACGCACCACCTCCTAAGACGGAATTAACTGAGTGGTTCAAGCATAATAGGGAACATGCTTTGAACTCGGATCAAAGGCAACTCTACTGCCATTTCCCTTCGTACTATACGTGGGATAAGAAGGGAAAGAAATGGAATGATAGAAAACTAAAGTTGAGATTCATGACTATTGGACGGGTTTGTAATGTCCATCCAGCATCTGGTGATGTGTTTTATCTCCGAATTCTGTTGCATAATGATTTTTCGATAGGTAAACAGAACTTCGCTGATTTGAAAACAATCAATGGCGTGGAATATGAAACATACCAGGCTGTGTGTCAGCATCTGGGACTCCTTCAAGATGACGCTGAATGGAATAACGCCATGGAAGCTGCAGGAACAACACAGATGCCAGCTCAAATAAGGCAGTTGTTTGTCACAATTCTAGGATTCTGCAATCCTGCCGAACCAAGAGAGTTATTTGAACGCCATGGGGGAATTATGGCTGATGATTTTAGGCATTAGCTTGAGGTCGATGATGAAAAGTTGATGAAAGCTATTGTTTTGCTCAATATTGAGCAACTGCTTGAAGTTCATTTCAAATGTTTAACAGATTTCAATTTGCCAATTCCTGATGAAGAAATGCGGCAACGTGTCTTAGTATTGAACATGAGATTGCAGCTTAGACGGTTGCCACTCGATCGGAGGGAACTATTCCAGTTTCATCCACTGGAACAGCAACGTATTGTGGATGAACGTATGCCAATGTTGACCCAATCTCAGAGAGAATTGGTCGATGGCGTTCTCCACTCAATTTCCACTAATGAGCAAGTTTGTGCTTTCATAGATGCTCCAGCAGGCACCGGGAAGACATTCTGTTTCAACACTATGTTATCGGCAGTCAGAGCTCAGAGGAAGATTGCTCTCCCTGTGGCCACCAGTGGGATCGCTGCCACTTTGCTGAGTGGTGGAAGGACCTTCCACTCATGCTTCAAGGCTCCATTGGCTCCGGATAAGTTGAGCGTCTGTAACATTACAGGACAAAGTGAACTCGCGGGCCTTATACGCAATACGTCTCTGATTATTTGGGACGAGGCTCCAATGGCACACAGATATTTGCTGGAGGCATTGGACAGAGCTTTGAGAGATATCTGCGGTAGTGACCTGCCATTCGGTGGTAAGACTGTCGTTCTTGGTGGCGATTTCAGACAGGTGCTACCAATTGTTAGGAAGAGCGCAAATTGTCGATGCATGTCTGAAAAAGTCCCCGTTGTGGCGCCATTTCAGAGTTTTACGATTACACGATAATATGCGACTTCGTATGTTCGGGCAAAAACGAAGAGGCTGAGACATACGGCCGATGGTTGATGCAGTTGGGAAACGATGAATTGCCACACGTTGGTGATAATCGGACTGTAAGATCCCAGACCATTTGGTCATGCCACTGGACCGCCAAGCATTGATTGACTGGGTGTTCCCTAATTTGAATGCTTTTTGGCAGAATATCTCCTGGATATCGGAACGCGTTATTCTAACTCATGCAATGGTCGATGAAATAAATTCACAAGTAGCCGGAATGTTTCCTGGAGAGGAATGGTTGACCGTCAGTGCGGATGCAATGGAGCCTAATCAGCAGAACAATATGGATGTTCCGACTGAGTATCTGAATTCACTTCAAATACCCGGATCCCCCCCCCCCATATTATTTTGAGGTTGAAAGAGGGTATGCCGATTATATTGCTTAGAAATATCAATCATAAAATGGGTCTTTGCAATGGTACCAGATTGGTTGTTGAGAGATTGATTAACGGAAGAGTTTTAGAAGCTAAACTCCTAAGCAGAGAGGACTCGGTTCTCATTCCGAGGATCATGCTGAGACCAAGTGAAGATCTGCTGCCATTTATTTGGCAAAGGAGACAGTTTCCCGTCAATTTGGCCTTCTCCATGACTGTCAACAAGGCACAAGGACAGACTTTCAAGCGAGTCGGTGTCTACTTGAATGATCCAGCATTCAGCCATGGGAAACTGTATGTTGCTACATCTCAAGTGTGCGATCCTGATGGTGTAAAATTTATAATTGATACCACTAACAGAGGAACAACCCTGAATATTGTCTATAATGAAGCTTTGAGCTGATGTATGCATATCTTTAATGCGACGTAAATGATTCGGACATTGGTGTCCTTTGATCAGTATTGTGAGCTTTGACAGTTATTATCATTTATGTTCAATGTCATTTAATGTCGTTATGAGCAATAAAAACAAACAAGTATAGGTAAAAATTGCTTTCACTGCTATGTTGCGCAATAAATACCAACAAGTATTGGTAGAAATTGCCTTCACTGCTATGAATATTCGGCGTAAATGATTCAGACATTGGTGTCCTTTGATCAGTATTGTGAGCTTTGACAGAGTTATCATTTCTGTTTAATGTCATTTATTGTCGATAATGAGCAATAAAAACCAACAAGTATTGGTAGAAATTGCCTTCAAATTTATCGCTTCTGATAGCGGTGGTAATAAAACCTCATCATATGCTGAGTCTGGCAAAAAGTTTGGTGCCTATGGCCGGCCAGGGCTAGAGTAATATTGAAAAACGATTTTATTTTCGAAGTAGAAGGTTCCGCCATTTGGAGTTCAAACCAGGCCACCTCCCCAAGTTGAAATCTGGGCAATATTGACTGTCTATTACTCAGTGGCTAAGAGCTTGGAAATTACTGAATAAATTTTTGTGTCATATAATTTGTTGTTTTATTATTATAGCTGACCACTTATAGATAAGCATGTTATCCATATCCATATTAATTTGGCTTTTGTATAAACCATTTCAAGTAAATATGGACCTTTTTTACATTGACGGACATCTTTTATATTAATTATCTATATCTATATCTACATATAATATAAAAGATTGGAACTTCCATCATCCTTTTGAGAAACGTGGAACAACCACGTCTATGCAATGATACACGTTTTACAGTCAGGCAGAAGATGAACCATCTCCTAGATGTCACTATTCTAGATGGGAGCACCTAGAATTGTTCATATACTATGCACAAGCGGTACAACGAAGAATCTGATATATCTGGAAGATTTTTTTTACTGTTTTTGGTATCACACAGACACCACGGACTCGCCTCATACTGTAAGCAGACAAACATCCAATACAGTCATTTTCTCTTTTACCTGTCTTCTCTTATCATCTGTTTACCCGGGCGAAGCTGGGTACGTCAACTAATATATTTAATCTGTTATTTTAATAAATATATATTTATATATATATATATATAAAGACAGAGACAGAGAGAGATCTGCGCGTTCTTGATTGTTCTCCATTCTGTAGAGAAAGAGGGAGAGGGGGTATCAGAGAGAGAGAGAGGGGGTATGAGAGAGAGGGGTTGAGAAAGAAAGAGAGTGACTAACTTTTATTTATTTATTGTTTACACACTGTTCCTCTCCTCTTTCCTCAATCTTACGTCTCTTTTTCTCTGTGACTGTGTGTGTGTGTGTGTGTGTGTGTGTGTGTGCCCGGGGAAGTTACAATGCCCGCCACACACAAACACAAACACGCATCTATATATATATATATATATATCCAGGGAGTGTAACTTGGAGTTACTGTAGGTTCACCCGGGTGAGCACTCGATGTTTAGGTTCACTTCTGTGTCGAGGTGTAGAGCTAGACAAAGTGTATTATAGTAAAACAAGGGCTCTGACGAGCCGCGGATTACAGAGTCGGGCTAGATCGATACAGGTCGAACCTTGAGCTGATCAGTGGTAAAACGCGCGTCACCAACCAATAAACGTAATGAAGGAGTAACCAGTCGTCCTTGTTTTATTTTACTATATATATATATATATATATATGTATATATATTATAAGAAAAGACTAAAGTTTAAGCAAAGAATCGTAGCTTTCACCCTTAGCAGGATTTTCTGAAACTAAATTTTTTTAAATCAATTTGTGGACGCAAAAGTAAATATTTCGAAAAACGTTAGAACCGAAGGAAAACAGGAAGACGATATTTTGGTTCGTGAAAATCTTCTCTGGCAATGAACGGGGAAATAGCGAAGATAATATGTTGAGCGATGAGAAGAATTTCACGCGCCGGGGCTGGGGGGAGGCCAGCACGTGGGACCCCATTTGCTCATCATACGGATTAATAGGCAAAGTTATAAACTATTGTAAATAAACCTATTTAATACTAAAAACAAAAAACACGTTTATGGTATAAATGGAGTCATTAGACTAATATTCTACTTAGAATAACCGGATGATTGTTGGCCCGGAGTTTATATAATATACATACATATACACACATATACACGCACGCATACACATACATGCATATATATACACATATACATATATATATATATATATATATATATATATATATATATATATATATATATATACATATACACATATATATACCCATACATTTACATATATATATACACATGCATATATATATTTACATACACATACATATATATACTCACATACACACACACACACATATATATATATATATATATATATATATATATATATATATATACACATATATATATACACATATATATATATATATATATATACATATATATATATACACATATATATATACACATATATACATACATACACTATATACACATATACATACAATACACTCATATACATACATATATACACACACATACATATACACATATATACACGCACACCATACATACATATACACATACACACAGATACGCATAAACACGCGCACACGTACATATACCTACACGCATATATATATATATATATATATATATATATATATATACGCATATACACGCGCACGTGCATGCATATACGCCAAAAAAACCCATAAAAATACGTATATATATAATATAGATATACACACGCATACATAAACATAAATACACATATGTACATATGCATATATACATATAACACACACACACACACACACACACACACACACACACACACACACATATATATATATATATATATATATATATATATATATATATATATATATATATATATATACTTATATACATATATATATATACATATACACGCATATATACACTTATACATATACATATATATATATATACACACGACTGCTATTTAATACCCGAGCAACGCTTGGTACTAATACTAATTATATTAAACTAAATGAGCTAAGTCCCTTCCTTGCTAGTGAGAGCAAACATTACAGATACAACATGGTGAGAGAATATTTCTGCAAGAAAACAGGAAAATAGAGATATAAACGGACAAAGGATGAGAAAGAGGCAGAAGAAAACAGTTTTTCACGAGGAAAAGATCAACATTTGCTTCAAACATATTAAACAATGTTGTCCAGACATTTCCAAACATCAGAGAGTTGACGATTTTTAAAAAAAAGATGGAAGTTGAAATAACTTACGTGTGAAAGATGGATGAGAAATGTTCTAAATGTGGTACATTCCAGTAGTTGAAGGAAAGATTCTTTATGAACTTCCAGATAAATCTTCCGTTGAATTTCTGTTGTTATAAAGAATAAGTACTACTGCCATCCATTCAACATTTACTTCCTGAGCTTAAAGAACTGTTAACTTCTTCTTCATCTTCTTCTTCTTCTTCTTCTTCTTCTTCTTCTTCTTCTTCTTCTTCTTCTTCTTCTTCTTCTTCTTCATCTTCTTCTTCTTCTTCTTCTTCTTTGCCCACTTATTCCTGAGATGGTCGTGGGGGCAGAGTCCTCAAACACTTCTTCCAGCGGATCCTGTAGAAGCAACCATTTCCAACTGATCCGGCTGGATCCCCAAGCGTGATCAGTTAAGCTCATGGATGTTATCCAACCATCTTGCTCAGAGTCTACACTCAGGTTTCCTGTTGATGAGTTTTGCCCGTAAAATCTGTCCAGCAATTCTTTCCTGAAACATTCTCACCACATTCCCATTGTATCGAAGCTGTGATCTCTGAATTCAGAGAAGTGGCGACTCTACCTGGAGCGACACTTTGATCTCCGAGCTACGCACCCTATCGAGTAACGTTACTCCGAGAACTATTCGGAGGAACCCCATTTCTATCGCTTGTATTCGCGATCGCATTCAATCGGTCATTACCCAATATCCATGACCATAGGTAACGGTCAGCACGAATACCGAATTGAAGATAGCAAGTTTGGCTTTTACACCTACCTCCCATACCGAATGCTGAAGCATGTTAACTTAAACTACTGAAATAGGTATAAAAGTTAGATCTAATATAAGGGCATATAGCTCATGCTTTAGGTTTCGCCTCCTCAGACATAAAGGGCACTAAATTTATAAATCAAAATCTATCAGGAGTGTATACACATAAAGTAGATGATGGTGTCTTCCAATGATTACCCACATAACTAACCACTCAGTCCCAATTAAGGGAACTATCCACTTCATTTCCAGCGACTTCACCCTGTGTTAAAGGATACTAAGCCATGTGAGACAGACATACCTCTGCATCTTTTGAGAATCTCAATAAAGATCGATCAAATCTATCGACAAGTCCCAGACCTCATTCGCTTACCGAGTGTGGTGGAACTCGTAAGATCGGACCAAAGAAACAATGTTTCCATTGGTCTTTCCATTGCTGATACTATCTACTGGTGGCAACTCCTCAATAAAGAAGTAACTGTAAATATCTATAAATTATTCAATATGCGGCTATATTATTATTTAATGCTTTTCCCGCCTCTATTAAAATTATATTGGAAATATTTCCAATTTAGAACTAAAACCATTTCTCGGCTTCTATTAACTAACTAGCTGGCCTCGTGCCGTTAAAAATGACGGTTAATTTTAATATCTATACATAATATAAAAAAGAGATGTTTCTTGGCTGGTTGGTTCATTCGCGCTCACTCGCACAAGTGATACAAACATACAAACACACAGCTGTGACGAATCTTAGAACGCTGTTTCTCATCCCCCTCCTTCCTCAGTCATCACATAGATGTGTGTGTATGTAATAATTATTTTTTCTAAGTGTGTCTGTTTATATATATGTATGTGTAGATTCGTGTGTGCTTGTAATTCTATTGCCTGTGTATCTTTCTAAATAAACACACACAAACACATATACACTCACACAAATATTGTATATATATAATATAAATATAATTTATAGAAACACTTATATACGCACACACAAACACACACAATCATAACAGCCAATGTGTGTAGCCAATTCGCTATACACACAGGTGTGGGGAATATTAGACGCTGCCTCCTCTCCTTCCTCGGTCGACGTCATCACCCCTTCCTTCCTCAGTCATCTCTACTGCGTTACAAACAAATATACAAGGCTATTATATTAGTAGATGACGCAATGTCACGCAATTGCCGCCCGACATTTATTGAAATATCGTAGCTGCTAAAAAAATTATCTGTCCCCTTTTGTAAAGTTTTATGATTCAAGCCAAGAATTGGTTTATAAAACATAGTTCTTCCAATGGAGTCACTCTTTTACTATGAACCTAATACTCTCCGTGATCGTGAGTTAAGCAGGGATTCACCATTCAAAAAATATCATTCTAAAGTTCCCTAGTAAAAACTGTTCGAGAATTTTGCTAAAAAGATTTAATGAAAACTTCTATTCTTTTGGTCATGTTTGTGTCGTCAGAAGGTCATTTACTGACTTCAGATTGTTACATGAACGTTTAAGAAATATCTGTAACAAAGAGACCAAAAAATAGCATAAACATATAATTAACATGTAAAGAGAAAAAAATATTTAGGGGAAAATATATCTATTAGGTATTTAAATTAGGGAAATGATAGAAAAATTAATGAATAATCGGTAGGAAATTGCTGAGAGTAAGTGATAACAAAACAAGCCATAACTGGTCTATTAAAGATAGTCACGACCGATAGTTTGCTGGTCGGTAAGCTAATTATATTAGTCGCCTTGATTATTCTCAGACGAGAAAATTTTTTCCCGAAACAATTGTGCACACTCCCATACTTTCGCGGTACAAAGGGGAAAATAGCCTATTGCTTGGTGTGGAGTCAATGTGAAAGAAGACGATATTTTCTAACCGGAAAATGTGATTAATTCCATGAATTTGCCAGCATTTAACAACAATCTAAGGTGATTAGGTTATGGAAATGATTGGCAAACACGCCTGAATCTGCACCATCTTTGTTAATACACCAATAAAACTCGATCGTCTGGCCCCTAGATTCGTTGAAAATTGAAATCTAAACAGTCAATTCAGTCACAATAAGAATTCAAGCGAAAATACAGAGTAGGGTTCGAAAGAAAGAAGAAGAGGTTAAGTAAACTAGACAGATATTAATATATTAAAGGGATGTTAATGAAGTGATGTGTCGGTCAGATGAGGGTATTTGGACAATAGCTTCGTTTGATAGAGTTTTTGACACAAAGAAAATTACTCGCATATTCACTTATTGATAGGTACCCCAGTTTATTAAACAGACAAGATTATGTCGAATCAATCGAATAATCGGTAGCGTTCAGCGAAAATAAGAATGAAGATCTTACACAAGATCTCTTCACG
>OZ024740.1:305599681-305614681 GCA_964016885.1 Eledone cirrhosa | reverse complement strand
ACACACACACACACAAACACACGATAGCAACTAACAGTGCTGCGATCGAATGTGGCTTTTTAGCCCAGCCAATGATCCAAAATGTCTTGCACAGAGTCGGCAACCAAAACATTTACTGGGAATAGTCGGCTGTGGTTGGAGTTCGTGTACTTTTGCATGTCGCTTGAGTCCTCCTGCTGATTTACATTCTCTACCACATGTTTGGCAAGCATGATGAGTAGCATCTCCAACAGCAGCCTGGTAGTCAACCACTGGTCTTACTTTATGACTGCGAAGATGACTTTCGAGTCCAGCTTTGCTTAGGCAGAGTCTCGCACAGACGCTGCATGTCAGAAACATAGGAGGACCCTCGCCGTCTGGAAGTGCAACAGCAATACCCTTCCTCACGTCCCGCTTTACTTTCTCGTGTGCGATTCGAGATGCCTCAAAGGCAACTTTTCCCTCATATACAGTCTTTCTCCATTTATTACGATCAGCAGCAATATTTTCCCATGTATCAGCAGAGATGTTAGCGTCTTTCAGAGAGGCCTTCAAGGAATCCTTATACCTCTTTTTTGGTTTATGTGGCGGTCGTTTTCCTTTAACCAACTCTCCATAGAAGAGTTGTTTTGGTATTCTAGAATCCTTCATCCTGGCAAGGTGACCACTCCAACGGAGTCGCTGCTTAAGCACAAGAGCTTCTATACTGTCACACATAGAGCTTTCCAAAATCTCGACATCACTGATGTGGTCCCTCCAGCGAACGCCATGTATCCGTCTGAGACACATCTGATGGAAACGCTCCAATTGCTTAAGGTGGCGTCGATATGTGACCCAGGTCTCGCAGGCATAAAGAAGACAAGAGAGTACACATGCCCTGTACACCTTTACCTTTGTCCTCCTGCATATGTCTCGCCGACCCCAGAGTCGCCTTTCTAGCTTTCCGAAAGCATCACTTGCTTTCCTAATCCTAAGTGAGATTTCACTGTCAAGGTTGCCGTATCGATTGACAGTGCTTCCCAGGTAGACAAACTGATCAACCACTCCAAGTCGTTTGCCATACACATAGATGTTTGGTTCAGTGTACTGCCTACCAGGTGCAGGTTGGTACATGACGACGGTTTTCTTGAGACTGACAGTCAAACCCAGGGCAGTGCAAGCGTCAGAAAATACATTCAAAATGTGCTGCATATCACTCTCTGTGTGCGCTACAAGATCGCAATCATCTGCATACAAGAGGTCTCTTATGACTGATGTAAATACTTTTGTCTTCGCAGCAAAGCGCCTGATGTTAAATATGCTGCCTGAGGTTCGATATCGGATGTAAACACCATGCTCGCAATTCCTGAATGCAATACAGAAAACCATTGCAAAGTATATGGCAAACAGGGTCGGTGCTGGAATATCCCCCTGTTTCACTCCATTTTTTACTGAGATAGGCTCCGACATGTTACCTCCGACATTAACCCAAGCCTTCATGTCGTCATGGAAAGACCTAACTAAAGCAAGGAACTTATCAGGGCAACCAAGTTTCTGGAGAACCTTCCATAATGCATCTCTGTTGACAGTATCGAAAGCCTTTGTCAGATCGACAAAAACCTGATACAGATCCAAGCCCTGTTCAATGCACTTCTCCTGGAGCTGTCTAGCTGAGAAGATCATATCAGTAGTGCCGCGTCCAACACGAAAACCAGATTGACTTTCAGGAAGGACACAATCTGCAATGTGTGTCAGCAGACGGTCCAGAAGCACCCTACATAAAACTTTCCCCACGACAGAAAGCAATGATATACCTCTGTAGTTCCCACAATCATTCCTGTTACCCTTTCCCTTGTACAAGACCACCATTACTGCATCTCTCCAGTCCTCAGGCACGGATTCATTAGCCCATATCCCTCCAAACAGAGAGTGAAGATGTTGCAGGAGTCTCTCACCACCATATTGTAGGAGCTCAGCATGTATGCCATCCATACCTGGAGATCTTCCACTGTTCAGCTTCGAAATAGCCACTGCAACCTCCACAAGTGTCGGAGGCTCTGCGAGAGCTACTTTCACAGGACTTTCCGGAATGAGATTGAGGAAATCTTCACTGACGACAGACGGCTGATTCAAAAGATCATCAAAGTGCTCCCGCCACCTTCGTAGAATTCCCTGTGAGTCACGAAGAAGTTCTTTGCCATCCTTGCTGCGAATCGGTGTCACCAGAGAAGAAGACGGTCCATAAACCTCACGCAAGAGACTGTACAACAGCTTTGTGTTATTGCAATCAGACGCAGTTTGTATCTCACCAGCCTTCTCACTCCACCACTGATCCTTCATCTGAGAAAGACTCCGCCTAACACGTGATTTTACATCCCTGAGCTCCTCATGCAACGTATTCCTCTCCTGTGGTCTTGCCGTCAAGTAGCGTGACAGAGCGCGCCTCTTATCAGCCAACAAGTCATCTATATGCACATCTTTCTCATTAAACCAGTCCTGATGTTTTCTCTGCACCAATCCCAGAACACGTCTGCCTACATCATAAACCGACTTTTTAAGGGTCGGCCAATCCTCACCAAGATCTGCAGCCTGCATCTCTTCTTCCAATGTCCTCTTCACATTTTTATCCTTAAGACGAGCAGCATTCAATCTTTTGGGCAGGGTAACACCAGGAGCCCGGATTTTACGTTTGGTGATTAGATTCACTTTTGCGCGTACCAGGCGGTGGTCCGTCCAGCACTCAGCTCCACGAAGAACACGAACACACCGCACATCCTGTCTGTCACGCATCCTGACTAGGACGTAGTCCAAAAGATGCCATTCCTTAGATGCAGGATGCATCCATGTGGTCTTGAATTTGTTCTTTTGTTGGAACATGGTGTTGGTAACACACAGATCCAGCTCCTCACACATCTGCAGCAAGAGCATACCATTGCTGTTACACTTTCCCACCCCATGCCTTCCGATTACATTCCATGTGTTAAAATCCCTACCCACTCTAGCATTAAAGTCACCAAGCACGATGACTTTGTCTGCCTGAGGGATATTTCTTAAAACACCTTTCAAGGCATGGTAAAAGGACAGTTTTTCTTCATCGACAGAATTCATAGTTGGAGCATACACACTCACCAGGGTAGCATATCTTCCCTTGTCCAGCGGAACTCTCATGGACATAAGACGCTCACTAATCCCCACTGGGAATTCTTCCAATTTATTCACCAGTACAGTCTTAACAGCAAATCCTACCCCAGCCTCTCTTCTGGTTCCTTCATCTCTTCCTTTCCAGAAGAATGTATATTCTCCACAAAATTCCGTAAGATGACCATCTCCAGCTAACCTCGTCTCAGACAAAGCCACGATGTCAAGATCGTAACGTCGAAGCTCCTTCGCAACAAGAGCGGTCCTTCGTTCAGGACGCTCCAAAGAATCCCTGTCAAGCAGCGTCCGTACGTTCCAGCAGCCAAGACTAAATGCCCTGTTTGGCTCTATTACAATGGCACGATGACGGGCGGGCCCAGGTTGTGATAACTTGGGGCCCCTGCCCTTATTGCCAATGATCTTTTTTGTTCCAGAACCCAAATTGGCAATTATCTCGTTTACATTGTTCTGGAACATCATTGAATTGGGAAAAAAAAAAAAAAAAAAAAAAAAAAAAAAAAGTAATAATAATAGTAATAATAATAATAATAATAATAATAATACTACACTATTAATAATTATTAATGCACTCGTGCAATGCCTGTGCGTGACGAATATTTTTAAAGTGAGGAAAGACTGTGCACTGAACCAATCCCACTCTCTGAGCGACAGTAGCTATAACCCGAAAAGAAGAAAAGATCAACATCATCGGTAACTACTGAGCCGCAGGTTTTATATCGGAGTTAACCCAGTTTCCTGAGATGCCTTCTCCTAGAAGAATACCCTGACATGGGCTAGGGGTTCTTCACTCCCAGTGGTTTAACTGCGCGATCGGGCATCCAGCCCGATTATTTCTATGTCCCCGCGCAAAAAAAAAAAAAAAAAAAAAAAAAAAAATTACTTATTGACACTTATACGTACGACATACACACACACGCATACATATGCGTGCACACAGCAACACTCACACACACAACAAACACACACACACGCTACTCTACTCACTTACACGCACACACACACATATATATATATATATTACCGTCATTACTGATACAAGATTACCAGATTATGTCAACTGTTGACTTTCAAGAGTTTGTATAGTTGAAGCCGATCGTATTACAGTCCAGTATTACTATAATTGCTTTACAGCATAGAGTTATGGCTCTCCACGGAGTCAACAAAAGAGAGTACCAGTGATGCGCTGGCCAGTCGCTGGATCCGTGCCAAAAGCAGAAAAATTATTATTAAAGTTGTTCTTAAGGCCAGGTCGCTGGTGATGGTGATGGCGACGGCGGTGGCGGTGGTGGTGGTGGTGGCAGTTGATGTTGTTGTTCTGTTGTGTGTGTGTGTGTGTGTGTGTGTTTTGTTATTTTGAGTTTTTTTTTTTTTTTTCCTTTCTTTTTTTTCTCCTTTTTTTTTTTTTTTTTCCCCCCTTCCCTTTTCTTTTTTCTTTTCCCTTCCTTTTTTTATGTTTTGATGCCGCTGTTGTTGTTGTTGTTGTAATTGTTGTAAATGTTCATTTCAGTTCATTCTGAAGCTGTTGTTGCTGTAAGCATTAGTGCCGGTGTTGTTGTTGTTGTAGATGTTGGGGTTGAAATCTGGTTGTTTGACTGAGTGATGTATATACACACATATACATACACACACATATATATATATACATTCATCAGAGAGTAGAGAGTTTGACAACAGGTCGATGACTTTAGTCTCGATAGGGTATGGTATGGTAATGACATGTGATGGTGGGGAGAGAGTGTAGACGTTATTGTGGTGGTGTGGACAGTGAGATGTATCTAGTTCATTTGACCGTTTTCTTCTCTTAGCAAAATTTGAATTCTAGCCATGTTATATTGAGATGTAAGTAAATGTAAAATATAAATAAGGATTGCTCTGCTAAAATATACTAAAATATTTGTGTAACTTCCACAAACTTCTGTCGTGACATTCCCGAGACCAGTAACCAACAAATTGTTGTATTTTGATGTTTCAGAATACAAAAATTAATTAAAAACTTACCCCACGAAGAGACAGCGTGTGTTGTCCTATCTATAAGCTCCCTCATACATACATACATACATACATACATACATAGGTACACCGTCAAGTGTTAACACTGGTATTCACTGATTCATGCACGAGTGACGCCCATATGGCTACATAATTTCATGCATCGTTACATGCACATTATACAGTAACACCTTCATATATATATGTGTGTGTCTGTGTCTGTCTGTGTGTGTGTGTGTGTGTGTGTGTGTGTGTGTGTGTGTGTGTGTGTGTGTGTGTGTGTGTGCGTGCGTGTGCGTATGTACGTATGTACGTATGTACGTATGTATATTATATATATATATATATATATATATATATATATATATATATATATATATATAACTAGCCCAGTCCCTCTAAAACTTCATCTTCACCTTTACACACAACAAAAACACTTGTGCACATTCATCTCCTCTGCACTAAAACCCGTACACAAACCAGTACAGGAACATACACACCGTCACAGCACGATATAACGGACACACGTGTTTTTCTGGTTTTTCTGTTCAATGTTTAGCTGTCTGATGAGGTCATAACTGTTGCATAACGATTATCACCGAAATATATATAACACCGATTAGGAACAAATGAAGTTAATTATAAGCTGGTGACTTTTACTTCAGGATTATAATTATACTCCGGAGTAAAGAGACCCACTTGTGTACTTCGTAGAGGGCTCTACCCTGCATACAAAGTGTTGGTGATAAACTAACATATCAATAATTATATATATCAATAATTATATATATACGTATATATATATATATATATATATATATATATATATATATATAATAAAGTATGTCCATAGAATCATTTGATAAAATATATACATTATTTCCTCTCCCAATCAGCATAATCAACCAGTCTAGTTTATGTATATGTAAATCTTTATATATATATATATATATATATATATATATATATATATAGTAATAATAATAAATTTGAAGATTAAAATAGAAAGAGGGTTTGATAAGGATAAATATATATCAAATATATAAGAACCGTAGAGCAAATATTTATTAAAATAACAGATTAAAGTTTAATTAATATATATATATATATAACGAAGGAAATGTGGTAAGGAACCAGATGGACCATAACGCACCAAAGTACTCAATACTTAGGGTAGTAGAGTGGGTAATAGGAACAAGTATGACCCCGACGGTATAGCTCAAGCCGTTTCGACGGCTAATTCTGGTCCAGAATTAGCCGTCGAACCGCTTGAGCTCTGCCGTCGGTGTCATACTTGTTCCTATATATATATATATATATATATATATATATATATATATATATATATATATATATATATATATTAATTAAAAAACAGATTAAAGTTTTCTCTGGCAATGAACGGGAAAAAGCGAGGATAATTACGTCGTTATGTAGAGCCCTCTTCGTTGAGAACCTTTGGTCTATACCAAACGAATACTATTAATTCACACATGAGGGGTTTATTTACGTGCCAGCAGAGGAAGGCATGATACAGCTAACAGTTATGCCTAAGCCTAGAGTTTATAGGTATGAGTATAATGTGGCGGTCAAAACAGGCGGTGCGGCGGGCCCCGGGGCAAATCGATCCGCTCCGAGTAGTTTCGTTTACCGAAAGAGGGGAAATTTATTTTTCCAAGCACTCAAAGAAGGCTGAACTTTCCGAGCGCCCGGCGCACAGCCAGGAAATCCACCACATCACTCTGAAAAATTAATTTCTATTTATTTCGCTAGACGATACCACTCGAAACTGGCTGACACGTGGTTAGGAGGTGCTGGCTGGGGTTTACAATCGAAGGCTTTTATCTTTACTCTATATCCCACCTTGATAACTTATCGAGATTCCCTATAATACACTTAAACCTTTTCATATAAGACTCTCGCTGTAATTTCATTAAATAAATCTAGCAACACAAACCTTTAATTTTCTATTAATTTTCTAATAATTTAATTTCATCCTATAATTCTTAACATAAGTTAACGTTCCAATTTTCTGTTCACACATTAGACCTACAGACACCCATATATATGCCTTTGTTAAAATATCGGTTCTTTAGAATAACATTTTTCGCGGCGTCTTCTAGCATGATTGTAGTGTGACCCTTACGCTGACTTTTCTTTCTTTCTTTCTTTCTTTCTTTCTTTCTTTCTTTCTTTCTTTCTTTCTTTCTTTCTTTCTTTCTTTCTTTCTTTCTTTCTTTCTTTTTTTATTCTCTGGCGGCGAGGTGGTAGTACATTATAAGCCTTCGCCCCCTCACCAGATCGTCATTAGTAGACCGAGTTGCCATCACTTGAGGGCGACTGACCGAGGTGAAAGCAGCTAGTTGGTCAGTCGTCCTCTCTGTCTCTGATTTTCGGATCCATGGCTTTTATATATTCCTTTGTTATATTTCGAATACCTGATGATATCACCGGATTCATACGGAACCCGGTCATTGAAATGATCATGGTGTTATAAACTTTTCAAGGATTTACACCAGTCCTGCCTCCTGTTATTTTATTTGTAATAATTAACTCCGTATTAGCACCACCAACTACACAAACGAAGACGGGTGAACTGCACTACGTTGAGTACTCTCCATAATATTACATCAAGATTGACCATACGGAATGACCAATTCTATCCAGTGGTGAACCAACAAACCTAAATATATATATATATATATATATATATATATATATATATATATATATATATATAGAGAGAGAGAGAGAGAGAGAGAGAGAGAGAGAGAGAGAGAGAGAGAGAGAGAGAGAGAGAGGGGAGGGGGGGTTCTGTAGCTAGATAAGCAAATACGTAGGTACGTAGATAGATAAAAAGGTAAGTAGAGAGATAGGTAGGTAATTAGATAGATAGGTAGGTAGGTCGGTAGGTATGTAGGTAGGTAGGTCGGTAGGTACGTCGGTAGGTAGGTAGGTAGGTAGGTAGGTAGGTAGGTCGGTAGGTATGTAGGTAGGTAGGTCGGTAGGTCGGTAGGTACGTCGGTAGGTAGGCAGGCAAGCAGACAGGCAGACAGGTAGGTATGTAGGTAGATAGGCAGGCAGGTGGGTAGGTATGTATGTAGGTAAGTAGGTTCGTATGTAAGTATGTATATGTCGGTAGATATTGACAGGTAAGTATTGGAAGGAAGACAATATCCAGTAGAGAGTGAGAAGAGCTGATGAGGTTGCAGGTGGCCACTAAACAGACAGTTAATTATTTGATCAGACCTTACTGGAGATATTTAGTGTTTGACTGATCCAGCAATTAACTGAACTAGTCCTCACTTCCCCTGCACCACCACCACCATCACCAACACCAACACTACCCGTCACCACTATTAACACCACCACCACCACCATCACCACCACCAACACTACTCGTCACCACCACAACCATCACCATCACTAACACCACCACCATCACCCCCACCACCATCACCAACCCTACCCGTCACCTCTATTAACACCACCACCATCACCAACACTACTCGTCACCACCACAACCATCACCATCACTAACACCACCACCATCACCATCACCCCCACCACCATCACCATCACCACCACCATCACCAACACTACCCATCACCGCTATTAATACCACCACCACCACCACCACCACCACCACCACCACCATCACCAACACTACCCGTCACCGCTATAAACACCACCATCATCACCATCACCAACACTACCCGCCACCACCACCATCACCAACACCATCACCATCACCAACACTACCCGTCACCGCTATAAACACCATCACCATCACCCACACTACCCGTCACCGCTATAAACACCATCACCATCACCCACACTACCCGTCACCGCTATAAACACCACCACCATCACCCACACTACCCGTCACCGCTATAAACACCACCACCATCACCCACACTACCCGTCACCGCTATAAACACCATCACCATCACCCACACTACCCGTCACCGCTATAAACACCACCACCATCACCCACACTACCCGTCACCGCTATGAGCACCAACATCATCACCGCTATATATCCGCCACTATAAACACCACCATCACTATAACTATATCACCTCCCATCACCAACAACCCCCACTACAGTTACCACTATTGACGCCGACATCATCACCATTACATCAACGCCACTACAAACACCATCACCACCACCACCACCACCACCACCACCACTACAGACACTACTGTCAACACTAACATCACCACCTCTACAAACACCACCATTCCCACCTAGCGCTACCATCAACATCATCATCACGCCCCCCCCCCACACACACACACAATCACCACCACCACTATCACTACTACCATTCTGTCTCTCATGCAACTATTTCTATTTACAGTTGGTTTACCCAATGGTGTATAACGTATACCTACATGTGTAACGTATGTAAATTCTATAATGTAATGTGTGATGAGTGTACCGTGTTGTAGTGCATATAATATGTTAAGTTAGTTCAAGTCTGTCGCTAGCCCGGAGGTTCATCAGGCAGGAGCTTATCCCGGTTTCCTCAGCGTTAAGCGACTGATACGACAAGCCGCCCGTGGATAGGATCTGCCAGTCCATCACAAGTTTAAAAGCCAGCTTCCGCTGGTACTCGTGTTCAGCTGAATGTACTAGAGCAAAGTTGTCAACGGGGGGGCATGCACCCCCGGGGAGCGTTTCGGAACTCCAGGGGAGGAGCAAGGGGGCAGTAGGGGGCGTTTGGAGCTTTAGGGGCACTGGAAGGCTCTTTACTTTGGTAAGTTTTATAAGCCATATTTGTATGTCAGTGTGAATGCATTTGAATGAGCATGCAGACAGCATAACTATGGTCTGATCGCAGCTGTGAGCAGGTGTGCAGGCGTGTCTAGATATTAACCGGCAATTGAGATCCTAACAATGGAAAAACCCACAGTCAACTGGGTCAAGGATACTTTGAGAGGAGCAAGGGGGCATTAGAGGAGCAAGGGGGCATTAGAATCTTGTCTTTCCTTCACCGATAACAATGTTTCATGTCTGAAATTATTGACTCAACCGTAACGAGTTAACCCTATGTAGATCTATTTTATTCCCTATTGTATAAATAATATTACAAATAAAAAAAAATTAAAAAACACAGAAATGAGGTGGCTTTCAAAGGGCAAGTGCCTTACTCACTTCTTTGAACTGTTCGACTCTATCATTGAGTTTCTGCGAGGAGGCAACACAGAACTGTACAAGAAAACCCTCGATGTGAGGCAAAATTACGCCTACCTCACCGACATCTTCGACAAATGCAATAGCGGCATTTTGGCTTTGCAAGGGAAGAAGATCACCTTGCTTAAAGCAAGGAATGTTGTGAAAACATTCCTGGCCAAGTTGAATGTCATCGAAAGGAATCTTTGTTGACGGGAATTCTATAATTTTCTTAGTGTGCCAATGTTCAAAATATTGTAAGCGATGACCAACTCCAAATTTATACCGCTCACCTCCTTGCGCTACAAGATAATATGAGAGAACGGTTTGTCGACCTTTTGTCGATGGAAATCCCAATGTGGGTAGCAGATCCCTTTATAGCTAACGTCGATGATTTGGAGATTATATTTCAGGAAGAATTCATTGAACTTCAAGCAGATGACATGATCAAAATTAGATTTCCCAAAAGAGGTGAACCCCTTTTTTGGATGCAAGAGGAAATTCAGCGTCGATTTCCACATCTACATGCAGAGGCTAAGAGATTTGCTCTGTCTTGTCCAAGCTCATACTTAGTCGAGAGGAGGTTTGGTGCTGTTTCCAGACTGCACAGTAAGTCTCGCAACCGCTACAATGTAATTACACGTGGAGATCTCTGGCTACATCTTACGAAAATACAGCCTGACGTCAAAGAGTTAGCTAGACTCCATAAAGTTCAAGGGTCCCATTGAAATGAGGTCAAAGTTAAAGTAAGTTGATTTATCCGAAAACTTGGATATGCTATTGTTACAAAGCAAACTAACAATTTCTTTTTTTATTTGTAGTTGCAGTCTGACTGGACTGGAAACCATCTACTACAATTCACTTACTCATTTGTTGTATATATTTTACCATTTACTAATAAATATACCCTCCCGCGTGGTCATGAAAATCCTCTTCCATGGTCTCTAAGATCACAAAGCGGAGGGGACATCAAGTTAGCTATCAACATTTATCCTGTCCGTTTCATTAAAGGGAAAATTGGAAAGCTTTGAAATGATATAATTGCCACTTTCTTCCAGATAAGAGCACTCTTGGGATAGACAGAGTTGCTCTTGTATAAATGTTCAAAATAGCTGGTATCGCCTGGTGGCAATATAACAAATTCAACTGGACCTTATTCATAAAAAAGAACATTTATGTTCCTTTTTTTGAAATTTATATATTTCCTTTCAAGGAATGTATTTATACTCTCAGCTGCCTGCAATGGTATCTTTGGAATATTGTTAATCAATTTTTTAGTAATCTACTGACATCAAAATCAGTAGTATATTGAAAAATGGAAAAATAGGGTAGGGGGCGTTTCGTGATTTCGAAGGACAAAAGGGGGCGTTTCGTATTTGTAGGATTCATGGAAGAAGTGTCATGGGAGTAGTGAATTCACAAGCGGTCCCCAAAAATCCCGCATGTATATCCCGAACGAGGGGAAAAAACGTCTTGTTTGCCGCAGATTCTCCACAGACGCAGAGACAGAAACGACCCGAAGCCGCCGGTTACCGGAGCAGACGCCTCTTGGATTTTCACCAGAACCCCTTTTGACGGGTTGCGGCTCTAATACCGCTGGGTGCCAGACCAATCTGCCTTGGGTGGCTCTACCAGGAACCGAAGTTCCCGACGGCATAGCTCTGACACTACCCGTTGCCACCGCCCTGCCACGTTGAGGAGGGGTTGGACTTTAGGTTGGGGCGTTTGGCCTAAATGGGTTGAGAACCTGTGTACTAGAGCAACCTGAAATGAAGTGTTTTGATCAAGAGCACAACATGCCACACAGTCAAGGTATCGAACTCACGACATTGTGATCGTAAGTCAAACACCCTAACCACTATGCCACATGCCTTCCATATAATATTTGTAATATGGGTAATGTATGTAATATGGGTTATGTGTAATGTGTATAATTTTTGGAATGTATGTAGTAGGTGTATTATGTATATGTGTGATGTATGTAATGTGTACAGTCTATATAATGTGTATAATGTATGTGGTGTGCAAGAATGTAATGTGTACAGTCTATATAATGTGTATAATGTATGTGGTGTGCAAGAATGTAATGTGTACAGTCTATATAATGTGTATAATGTATGTGGTGTGCAAGAATGTAATGTGTACAGTCTATATAATGTGTATAATGTATGTGGTGTGTAAGAGTGTAATGTGTACAGTCTATATAATGTGTATAATGTGTATAATGTGTGTGATGTGTAAGAGTGTAATGTGTACAGTCTATATAATGTGTGTAGTGTGTAAGAGTGTAATTTGTACAGTCTATATAATGTGTGTAGTGTGTAAGAGTGTAATTTGTACAGTCTATATAATATGTATAATGTATGTGGTGTGTAAGAGCGTAATGTGTACAGTCTATATAATGTGTATAATGTATGTGGTGTGCAAGAATGTAATGTGTACAGTCTATATAATGTGTGTGATGTATGTGATATACGAGGTGTGTCAGAAAAGTTCCAGGACTGATGTCACAAAAGATTTATTTCAAACCCAAACTTCACACTAAGAGTTTTCTCCTTCAAAGTAATCCCCTTGGAGTATGTAACTGTAATCTTAGCTCTCTGCAGCGATAAAACGTTTTTCTTTATAATTTTATATACATGTCCTCTGTTTCAGGTCGTCAAGCAATGAGCACAGAGCAACGAACAAACTTGAAGTTTCTGGTACGGTTGGGGAAAACTCCGTCAGAAGCACTGGGATTGCTGCAGCAAGTGTATGGAGATGAGACGATGTCACGCTCACGTGTTTTTGAGTGGTGCAAGAGGTTTAAAGAAGGACGCGAGAATGTGGAAGATGACCCCAGGAGCGGAAGGCCCTCAACAACCAGGACTGAGGTCAACGTTGAGCGCGTCAGGCAGATGGTGCGTAGCGATCGCCGGCTGACTGCTCGACTGATGGCAAATGAACTAGGCATGAATCGGGACAGCGTCTAGAAGATTCTCACTGAAGATTTGGACATGCGGAAAGTCTGCGCGAAGATGGTGTCAAAACTGCTGAACGATGACCAGAAGGGTCGACGCCGCATGCAAGTGTGCCAGTACATCCTCGAGCGGAGCGTCTTGAAACCGAACAAGACTTGCTAGGGACGGGACAGTCATCACCGGTGATGAGTCATGGATCTTCGAGTACGACTCGGAGGGGACCCGTTTTGAAGACGTGGACGACATAAAAAGGCCGTGACGACGGAACTGCGGAGGATCCCGGAAGAATCCTTCCAGGAGTGCATGCAAGCGTGGCAGAAAAGGGTGGAAAAGTGCATTAGACTCCAGGGGGATTACTTTGAAGCAGAAAACTCTTAGTGTGAAGTTTGGGTTTGAAATAAATCTTTTGTGACATCAGTCCTGGAACTTTTCTGACACACCTCGTATGTAATGTATAGTGTGTGTTGTGTGCCCAACATGTGATGTATGTTATATGTGTAATATGCCAAATGATTAAAATGTTTGCTTTGCAATCATTAGCTCTCAGGTTCGATCCACTTGTGTACCGCCTTGAGCAAGTGCCATTAACCATAGGCTCAAGTCGACCCCTGTCTTGGGAGTGAAAT
Source organism: Eledone cirrhosa (assembly GCA_964016885.1). Classification (NCBI taxonomy): domain Eukaryota; kingdom Metazoa; phylum Mollusca; class Cephalopoda; order Octopoda; family Eledonidae; genus Eledone; species Eledone cirrhosa. Next base: position 305,600,807 of record OZ024740.1, on the reverse strand, counting down.
TGGGTAGACGAAACTGTTTGGAAACCCGTCAGAATGACTGTAAATATAATTCAAAGAGCCTGCATTGTCATACACTGTGTCACGCTGAATCTCATTAAGACTTACGTTAAGGATGCACGTGCCTGTGAAATTCTCACGTTATTTTCATGAGCAGGCTGTTCAGTTGATCAAACAACTGAAATACTCCTCTTCTAAACTAAAGGAATTCTCTCGTCATATTTAAATATACGAAACTGTTTGGAAACCCGTCAGAATGACTGTAAATATAATTCAAAGAGCCTGCATTGTCATACACTGTGTCACGCTGAATCTCATTAAGACTTACGTTAAGGATGCACGTGCCTGTGAAATTCTCACGTTATTTTCATGAGCAGGCTGTTCAGTTGATCAAACAACTGAAATACTCCTCTTCTAAACTAAAGGAATTCTCTCGTCATATTTAAATATACGTATAATGTATAAATTGGATCCTAAATTTATTTTTTGCTACCATATATAATACACAAAAACTCCGATTAAATGTTCAACCAAGGGCTCTATTGCAAGCTTAATCAGCCCCTGTGTGACAGTATTATAATATACAAGAACCCTGATTAAATTTTCAACCAAGGGCTCTATTGCAAGGTTAATCGGTCCCTGTGTGACAGTATTATAATATACAAGAACCCTGATTAAATGTTCAACCAAGGGCTCTATTGCAAGCTTAATCAGCCCCTGTGTGACTGTATAATAATATACAAGAACCCTGATTAAATGTTCAACCAAGGGCTCTATTGCAAGCTTAATCAGCCCCTGTGTGACTGTATTATCAATCCTACTGCCTCCTTCGTACAGTTACTCTCGGTTAAAGAAATGTTGATGACCTTAACATTGGTAAAGCCTTCGAGGAGAGGGACATCTGACATAAGAATCGCTAATATTCATTAATTCTTGTGTACTTCAGGAATTGGTTATGTTCTTATGCTTTTGATTTTTGTTTGTTTGTTTGTTTTTCAGTACATCAACGACCTATTCACTGTTACTTCTACCCAAACGGATGTATATCATACCATCCCTTAATCATCTGTAACCATTTGCAAACCTATGGCCATGAACACAAATATTGAAAACATCTTCCAATGAAGAC
>OZ024740.1:305322181-305594681 GCA_964016885.1 Eledone cirrhosa | reverse complement strand
CCTTATTCCTATGTTAGATACGATTATTATTATGAGTTATAAAAGGGCAGTGGATTGGCTTAATCGTTAGAGCGACGGAGTAATGCATAGCAATATTTATTCCGGCTCTTTATGTTCTGAGTTCAAATCCTACTCAGATCAGCTCTACCTTTTATCCTTCCGAGGTCGAACAAATAAAGAGTCGATCAAGGGTCGCAATAATCGACTTTCCCTTTCACCCCACACACCCTCCAAAAATTAGAAAATATTATTATGGGTTACAAAAGAAATGTCATTTTGTTTTTACTGGTTTCGAATTTTTACGTTTGCTGGTGATTCAAATGTTTGTTTTCTATTTTTGTTTTGTTGTCAACTGTACAATTTAGAAGTTATTTTGGATGATGATGCACTCCGAAACATAGACCAAATTTCGTACATGAGGTTAAGGAAGGCGGTAGTCACGGTCAAAATCGATCCCTGGCTGATAGTGACATCCGTGATAAAATAAGATGAGATTTTGCGAACACTGGCGAAAAAAGTATTGATTGATAGTCACAATAGAACACCGAATTCTCCGAGAACCACAAGGCCATCTCGGAAATATATTCCATGAAATATTTAACTTTAAAATCGACAAACTTGGTGGTGTTCATGTCAAAAAGTTATAAGATATATGGGAGTAAAAACCACTTCAAGGCTCTCTGCCTAAAAAAAAGAAAAGAAATATAGAACGCGGGGAAGAAAAAATAACAACCGGTAGCAACAGCAAGAACAACAGTAGGTCCCTGAAGTGTATACCACAGGAATGCTCACCAAAACTGTTGTGGCTGATACAGAACCACTAGATCCTCATCAAAGAATTGTCTGAAAAGAAAATATATCGTCTTCTCATCATCATAAGTGGTCATGGATGTGGGACGCCACGCAGCAACGATGTTCGCTCATGCAGCACAGATCCAGCCAGATATTTCAGTCGGCATTTTCAACCCATGTGGCCATTGAGAAAGGAAAAGAAGGAGTATCTAGAAGGGACCGGCTATACCTCAAGACTCCCCATAGAAAGAATGCTGTCTGCCTGCAGTTCTTCAACTTCACAAGTTGCATGAACAATGCAAAGTTGGTGGAGGATGGTTTTTCTTTTAAAAAGCAAAATATTGTGCTCGTGGTGTAAGAAATAAAAGATATCCTTCACAATTTCCAAGAAGACTATTGGTGAAAACAACATAAACAATCTATTGGATAAGGAGACTTTCTAAGGAATGTGAGGAGTTTTTTTAATGCAGTAATGCCCTGATGTACAACGGGTTACCTTTCAGAAGCCGAAAGAAAAAGATAAAACAATAAGTGAGTAAAGAAAAAAACCCGTGTATTGACCTCTCGTCGACTGCAAAATGAAGAAATTTCCATATGCTGTCTGTTCAGTCTTTCATACTTTTCCTTAAGAATCACTCAACATTTAATGCAATACCAAATAAGTTAATATATTCCATAACCCAAGAGTGTGGAATCATGTCATAGGCTTTGCGGTAATCGATCCACGCCATGGTCAAGTTGTTTTTTCTCCTCTTGCTATCCTTAAGTATAGTTTTATCTATCAAAAGCTTCACTTACGCTTGCGCCCTTTCTGCTCATCTGGCAGAATGATTTATTTGTTTCCTTAGTGCCATGAATATTGTACAGGCTTTTTTTAATTTTTTATCATAATTGTAATTAACTGAAAAAACAAGTAAATACAGTGAACCAGTGAATCAGCCTGTGGGAAGTCAGTTACAAACAACACAATAATGCTATTTAATATTACACATAGAAAATGATTGTGCGTGTATTACTCATATCATAACCACTAGGATTTTAATTTTAAAAAGTAATAAATACTTTATAAAATATTACTAAAGGGAAATCACTCCCATTTTAAGAAATAAAATGGATTTGTGGGACGGCAAATTTAAGACAAATTGAGTTGTGTCCCTTTGTTTAATCTTTTTACCACTGTTGGCAAAGATATTAATAAAATAAAATAAATAAAATTCTTATAACATTTTGTATAAAACAGGATAAGCTTTTAAAGACCTTGATTACCATAGAATAATGAAGAACTTTAACACTTGACATCATTAACCATCATACGTGGTTTTCTTCTCGGTGAGTTTGATTTTAAAAGTCATAACATATATAGAATTTATGAAAATGTATTTCAAATTGTCGTCCTAATGGGATTGTATGGATTGTAAGATTTTGTTGAAGCCAATCAAATTATATTGCTGGTTTAATTTCTTCAAATGTAATTGATACCGTATTGTAGCCCCCCACCCCCACCTTCCGTCACGAATGACCATGGTTTGGCATCTGAAAAGTTCCCCTTCCAGACACAAACCTTGGCAAGGTGTGTTTGTGAAAGACCAACAGTCACCCATTCATACCAGTCACCCATGCATACCAGTCACCCATCTCCACGCCACCAATGTTGTCCAAAGGAAAGGCAATGGCCGATACAGCTTGGCATCACTGACGTCGCAACTCATTTCTACAGCTGAGTGAACTGGAGTAACGTGAAATAAAATGTTTTGCTCAAGGACACAACGCTCGGCCCGGTCCGGGATTTGAACTCGTAACCTTACGATTGCGAGCTCAACGCTGTAACCATTAAGTCACGCATTGGTACTACGCGTATAATAACAAATCTTCTTTAATTTCAGCATCCATTGTCAACCAAAAACATTACAGTATCTTCATTCTAGCGTCTCTGAGTTTCTTTTAAACGAGATAACACATTTACATTACTAAATTTGGGTAGATGAAAGAAATTCAAAATAAAAATTTTATTGCCAAAAGTATTGTTATTCGCCGTCGGAACGATTTTATGTATGTACTGGAATATCTCTTTAATAAAGGTTGCTAAAAAAGTGGCTTGATTTGTAAGTAAACTTACAAACATGCAATACAGAGGGGCCTTTAAACTATAAATATAATGGCCTTGACCTTTTTCACAATTTAGTTGAAATTCTTTTCAACTGAAGTCAAAGTACAACATATGTGGACTACTGGTGTTTGTGTTCCACCAGGGGAATTTGTGATAATAACACACTAGCCCCTAAGTGTCATCATTACTTTGTCAAAATAACTGTCAAATATGAAATCAATGTCATTTTGAATTCTTAGAAATAAACTGTCTTCGTTGTTTGTTTCAATCTGTTCGTAGTTTCTGCATAGTTGGAAATAAGACATTACAATAACTTCTACCAAAAGAGAACTAATTTTTTGATCTTAGGCGGTGGAGTGTCTTAAATATCAGTTATTTCATCAGAGATGGAGATCTACTTTTCGTGCTGAAGGCAGACACTTTCCTCTTCGGCCAATCCCTCGTCAACTTTTTCAAGTTCCACTTGGAAAGGAAGGTGAGGATGGAGAGAGAAGTACTGTTCACTAGTACTTTTATTAAAAGGTGGGTGAATGTAGCTGCCCAAGTGAATGAGTCTAATCGACTATGCTTCTGTAGGCTGGAGAATTTAGAGAGGAGAGGGGCGCCCTTCTATGGTGCTCTTGGAAAGTAGAGTAGTTTAAGATTGGTGGGGTTCCAAAGTAACCCCTGTGTGGTACTCCCCCACCTATTGAGGAATTTTATTGTTAAATATTTTACTGTTTATTGTTATCTGTTATCTTTTTTACTCGATTTTGTTTTGTAAACTTCCATCCCCTATTGTCCCTCTCTTTTGTATCGTCCTATATGTTTCGCCCTTGTGGCCAATAAAGAAATAATAATAATTATTATTATTATTATTATTGGGATGGCAGATTGGCAGTATCGGTAGAGTATCGGACACCATGCTTTGCGGCATATAGTTACGTCTCTTTGTGTTCTGAGTTTAAATCCCGTCGAGGTTAGCTTTGCCTTTCATCCTTACGGGGTCGATAAAATAAAGTACCAGTCACGCACTCGGTCGATTTAATCGACTTTCCCCTCCCCAAAAATTGCTGGCGTTGTGCATTTATAAGAAACCATTATTATTAGGAGGAGGGAGTGTGAAGGAGATTTATATTTTTATATGGTGTAGTTTCTTGATTCTGTTTTTATATGCGTATGTAGTGATCTACTCTAGTCGTGCATCCTCTGGCCACGAGCCATAATCTTGTCGTAAAAAGAATATAGACTATCCAGACAAAAAAAAAACCTTCAGTGGATATGAAGTCACGGCTCCATGGCTTGGCGGGTGATTATTTCCCTTCTGTGCCTGACTAAAATATCATATAGTCGTGGTATTTAAATACATTCTCTTGCCTTTTGTCAAATTTCAAGCTAAACTTAATTGTTTGCATTTAATTTTCAAATTATACTATTTGTTAACCTGATTATGCAGTTGCTATTGACCAAATCCAATTAGTTTTGCACTGAAGCAACTGAGAAAATATAATGGACTTACTTACAGGTCTAGCACCTCAGATATGTTATTGTGTTTCAATTTAATTTAGGTTATAATCTACATTTTGTTTGGTCCATGAAGGTGTGGTGGTCGTTACAAGTTGTAGTGTGACAAGTCATTATTAGTTAACTTTGCCTTTCATCCTTACGGGGTCGATAAAATAAAGTACCAGTAATGCACTGGGTAATTGCTGGCCTTGTGCCTAACGTAGAAACAATTATTAGTAACATCCAATTTGTTCCTACAGCTTCATTTTGTAAAAATGAGATTTTGATTTGAGGCAAAGTATATAGATATGGTTGGTGTAAGAAAGCAACGAATTTACCAGGTATATATTAACCCCTTATTACCAGCTTGGCCAAAACTGATTCTGGTTCTATGAAATGAATCAACCCATTTTAAAGGTTTCCAATTTAAATTTTAAAAATCTTCCAACATAATTTTATATAAGAACCTTATATTAGGTTACTATCTTAGTAATGAAATAATTAATAATTGTAGTAAATCCCTGAAAATATTTCATCAATAAATTAAAATAGGATATTTCCCCTTCTGTGCCTGACTAAGACATCATACATTCTCTTTTGTCAGATCTCAAGCTAACCCCAACCCTTCTGAGCAATAGAAGATATAGATAACATAGAAGCTGAACATTTACAGTTAAAGGATGATAAAGATAAACCAGTGAGAAAGATTTATTAAACAACATTTTTGGGTCTCGAAAACATACAGACTTCCTTTTCATGAAAAATTACATATAATAATATAAATAAATTAAGCTAACTGTACAAAGAAATGTACACACACACACATATGTGTGTGTGTGTGTGTGTGTGTGTGTGTATGTGTGTGTGTGTGTGTGTGTGTGTGTGTGTGTGTGTGTGTGTGTGTGTGTGTGTGTGTGTGTGTGTGTGTGCGTGTGTGTGTGTGCGTGTGTGTGTGTGTGTGTGTGTGTGTGTGTGTGTGTGTGTGTGTGTGTGTGTGTGCGTGTGTATCAGGGGCAGTTATATTTTTCTCCCAAAACTACCAAAGCATCTATTTGTATATGCGCTACAATTTATGTACATGTTACGTAGAGATAGATATAGATATAGAGAGAGGGAGAGTTTGGTGGTAATTGATATAGAGAGGGGGATTGGAAGAAAGTTCCGTGTAGTAGATATAGAGAGGGGAGATTTTGGTGTTAATTGATATAGAGAGGAGTATTTGGAAGAGAGTTCTGTGCCGTATATATAGGGAGAGGGAGAGCATGGTATTAATTGATATATATTTCTATTTATTTGCCACCAGGGCATCAAAGATTGGGACAAATACAAAGGGGGGAGTTTACATACATTTAAAAAGACGTGTAAAAAACATATAACAAATTTAATTTAACAATCGATGTCCTCAATAGGGAGGGGCGTTGACATGGGTCGCACACACCCCCGAAAAAATGTGCAACCCTCCTCTTCAGGAGCACAAAGAGCGGGTGCTTCCTTCCTCTTCTCATTCTTCTCCTCTCTCACTTACAGGCTGATATAGAGAGAAGGCCCATTCACTCGGGCCATTCTCGCTACTTTCACCCACCTTTCATAAAACTTGCTGGGGTAGAGCACCTCTCTCTCCATTCTGATCCTTCTTCTAAAGTGGTACTTGAAAAAAAAGACCAGTTGTTGGCCGGAGAGAAAGGTGTCTGACCTCAGCCCTTTCAACCTTGTCCACTATACAACTTCTTTCGCCATAGCTATCACACAGAGGGAAACCGCCTCTCGTTCGTTTTTGAAAGGGGGAGGCGGTTTGATCGTGACAATGTTCTCGGTGGTCAACTGGATTGGTCCCACCTGCGACAGTAGTCGTTCCACATAACCCCACAAGTCAGCAACGCCCGGGCAGTGTACGAATGCGTGTGCGACGGTTTCCTCGTCACGCACGCATCTCAGACAGATCTTCTTCGAGGGGTCCCTACCCGGGCGCCCGTATCTGTAGAGCTTGTCCCAAACGGGTAGAGCTCCTCGGTAACATTGCCAAGCCAGGGACTTTTGGAAGTTGTCCATCGGTCCCGGGCCAAACGTCCTACCGAACAGACTGGCCAGCTCATCTTCCTCCATGCCCAGAGCCTGTCCGAGAGCGTCGTCACACTTACTGCGCACCAACCCTCTATAGAATGTTGAGGTTGAGTCTCCACTGATTGCCGGATCCGCTTGCCAGAGGGCCGTGAGCGCCTGGGCACATTCAATGTGCCAGTCGCCTACTTTTCTCGGTCTTTGCTTGACCCAGGATTGCAGCTCGGTGAGTGAGACGAGTCTCGGAAAGGCTCGCCTCACAAACAGGGCCCACACCGGCTGACCGGTGAGGAATACCTGGAGATGCCGTCGCCTTAATGCGTGTCTACGCATCGTCAGCCACGGCATCCCCAGCCCTCCGTTCGAAGGGTGTTGACAGCAGATGGATCTTCTCACCAAAGGAGCCCGCTTCTTCCAAAGAAATCGGAAGAGCGCGCGCTCCATTTTGGCGAGTGCTTTCTCTGGGCAAGGCACGACGGTCAAGCGGTAGTAGATGACGGACGCTATATAAGCGTTCGCCACCTCCGCTCGACCTTTCAGGGATAGTTTGCACTCGGCCCACTTCTGGGCGAGTGCAAACACCTTGCCCGTTACCTCGTCCCAGTTTTTCTCCACCTGGAGGTCCGGTCCGAACCAGACCCCGAGCAGCTTCACCGGTCCCTCTGTCCAGCGTCCGACGATGCCGTCGGAGGGCATCGTTTTGCCCCTCCACGTCCCGAGTTGCAAACCGACGGACTTGTCCCGGTTCAGCTTGGCTCCTGTGAACCTTTCATATTCCTCCAGTAAGGTGCCGATCGGCCCGATTTCCGAGGCGCACGACACCATTACTGTCACGTCATCGGCGTAGGCCGACACCGCTTTCCGCAATCCCGGTTCCAAGGGGATGCCCTGCAACAGCTCTAGCTTCCGCAGTAGTGGCTCGAGAGCCAGCACATACAGGAGGGAGGAGAGAGGGCATCCCTGTCGGATGGATCGCGTGATTTGGAATGGTTCCGAGAGGTAGCCGTTCACCTTGACCCTCGAGCAAGTGTTGCTGCTGTGGATTGCAGCAATCCAGCCCCTGAAAACGGGTCCGAAGCCTGCCGCCGCGAGCACCGCATCCAGGTACCGATGGTCAACCCTATCGAACGCCTTAGATTGATCCAAGTTGATCAGGGCCCCACCAAAGCCGGGTTCGTTCCCTACCCTCTCTACGAAGTATCGCATGAGGTGGAGGTTGTCGTGTATGGACCTGGACGGGATTGCGCATGTCTGCGCTTCTCCCACCAGGTTCCCGACGACAAGCGCCAACCTCTTCGCTAACACCTTGGCCAAAATATTTAACTCTGTGTTTAGCAGAGTTATGGGCCTGAAGTTATCTATGTCATCCCCCTTGTTCTCGTCCTTCCTCACCAGCGTGACTACGCCCTTGGTCACAGAACTAGGAATTCTCCCGTTCTGTTGCCAGTTGCAGTAGACCGCCTCGAGGAGACCGGAGAACAAGCCCGGCATCGCTACATAAAGTTCGTATGGTAGACCATCGAGACCCGGAGATTTGCGTTTGCCACATTGGCTCAGCGCTTCCCCTATTTCAGCGGCTGAAATCGGCCTCTCTCGCAGGACTTCGCCTCCTCGTCCGAGAGCCGCGCCAGACCGTCGAGGTATGGACCGAATCGTGGACTTGTTTCCACTTTTTGCCTCTGTCACTCGGGCCCAGCTAACAGCTTTGGCTCCCTCGTTACCCAGAGCACGTATTCTACTCCTGACAACGTAGCCCTCGTGCTTCGCATCAAAGAACTGGTCTAGGGCCGTTCTTGACGCCAGCACGCCGGCCACGTTGCCACTCCTAATCGCCTCTTCTACTCTATTTATTAATTCTCTTTCAGTTCTATTCCTACCTGATGCTAATTCCCGACTAAAACCTATCGATTCTATTCTAATTTCTCTCTTGAGAGAGCCCCACCACCTGCTGTTGACAATTTCCCCCGTCAAACGCTGCTTAACTAGTGTGCTAATCCGCTTACTGTAAGCTTTGTTTGTCGGTAAAGACAAGTTTAGCTTCCAGTAACCGGGTCCCTGTCTATGAGTTCTATCAAGGTTGACCACTCCGGTCACCAACTTGTGATCCGAATAGTCAACCATGAACATTCGTGGACAGCTTAATATGTCGCTATCCTTATTTCTAACTAGGAACCTATCTAGGTACGACCTAGATGTTCCGCTACGATTAGTCCACGTCCACAGTGGCACAGTCGGAAAATCTAGTCGATATCTATCGGCCAGATCAGATCGGCCGATTAATCGTTTGAGGCTGTTATACCCCCCCTCTATCGGGACATGCCCCTACATAGTCCCAACGTGCAACCAGGGTACCATTCCAGTCCCCCACTAAAAGCAAGGAGCGAGACGTTCCCAGGAAATTCTCCAGGCGTCGGAAGAAGTCCGGTCGCGGTGTCCCAGATGGGGTATACGCTGCCACCAGCCTGAAAGCTCCACCTTCACCACTGCCGACGTCTAAAACCACCAGTCGACCCTCCGGGTCCAGGTGTACCTTCTGTGTGGCAAGACCCAGGTATTTTCGCAGAAGAACGACAACCCCACCCCCACCCCTCGGCTGACAGAGAGATGCGTAGATCTCAAAGTCGTCGAAGATGGGGGCCAGTTGGCGCTCGCTGCTGATCCTGGACTCGCAAATAACCATTACATCCACTCTGTGCGACCTGAGGTCATTTAAGAGTTTGCCCTGTTTCCAGGACATCCCCAGGCCGCGTGCATTCACACATCCAACTCTTATATTGGCCATATTGGTGCTGAAAAGTTAAAAAGGAAGAGGAAAGGAAATTACTTACCTCTTCGTCTCCTGGGGACCAGGCTGCACAATTTCCATGGGGGTGATGGAAGGGTTGTTTGGTGGGGTGGTGGTTTGTGGTGGGGTGAGGACATCAGTGTGTGGTGGGATTAGGGTGTTTGGTGGGGTGTGGGTGTCTGATGTGGGAGTGGGGAAACATCTCAATAGGACGTGGTTAAGTGGTTTGGTGCAGTTGGTCCCCACATGCATTGGATGGTTCTTTTTCAAAGTTACATAGGTTTCCGTTGGGACCCTAATCATCATTAGGTGCGGTTTGTTCGCTGCGTAGGTGAAAGTGATCCCTTCGGTTTCCACCGAAGGGTTATTTTCTATTGCTTTCATTAAAGTTTTATTGTACTTGTTAATGTATATATAGAGTTTTTGTTGTGTTGTGTTTGTTTTTGTTTGTTGTTCTTGTGCGTGTTTGCGTTTTGTAGTATGTGTTATGTTTTGGGGAGAGGTGGGTTTTTTTGTTTGTGATGTTTGTTCTGTTTGTGCTGGTGGTTGTGTGTTTGTAGCATTTTTGTTAATGTGGTGCCTTTTTTTTTTCCTTTTCACCTGTTGAAAGGGTTCTCCCTCGTCGTCACTGGGTGACGTTGATACGGAGTCCTCTTCCGTGTTGTTGGGGAGGGGTATATTTTGGGGTTTTGTTGTGGTTGCTTTTGTATTTGTTTTAGGTGGGGAGGGGTTGGGTGGAACAGTGTTTTGTGTTGTTATTTTTCCGTGTTGTTGTGGTTGTTGTTGTTGTTGTTGTTGTTGTTGTTGTTGTTGTTGTTGTGGTGGTGGTGGTGGTGGTGGTGGTGGTGGTGGTGGTGGTGGTGGTGGTGTTGTTGTGTTCGGGGTTGGCAGAAGAGCCTTTTTTTTTACTCGTTAATTGAGGACAGGCAGCCCTCAGGTGACCCCTGCTTAAGCAGTGGTAACATGACGGCCGCCTTCCCTCCACTGAAATGTTTATATAAGTTAGCCCGTCCAGAGGCACGCGTTGTGGGATATTCGTTATTCGTTCTGGGCTCATTTGCACCAGAACTTCTACGCTGGTCCCACCAAATACACCTTCGGGGGACTTTCCTATTGAAATTATCTTGTCTTCATCAAAGTCAATGATTCCACATAGTATCCACCAAATATTTACATTTGGTGTGATACTCATTCTTTTTATTCTTTGTGTCCTTTTTCCCCTGTATGTGGGGAAAAAGGTGAAGCGGGGGGGACACAATGGGTGATACCAAGTATTTTTGTGCTGTTGACTGGTTGTTCATTAGCACCGAAATGCTACCAAACAGTTTACCTTTTTGTATGAAGGTTATGTCCTTCGTTGCATCTTTTAGAACCAGCTCAATTTCATTTTGTGATAATTGAGCTGGTTTTCTTGTTTCGTTCGATATCGTCCTGAAAACCACAGTTTTCAGGACACCCTCTCTACGTAATTCCTGTGGAGAATTGATGATAAAAGCACCATTTTCACCAAAAGTCACGAATTGTTTTGCGTCTTGTAGTAGTTGTTTAGCATTTGTTATGTCAATTGGCGTGTATAGTTCGTTTTTTTTTACAGTCTGTGCGAACGTTGTTTTGGTGCTGTTGTCTTTTTTGTTGCTGCTGTTGTTGTCACTGTTGGTAATATTGTTCATGTTTTCCTTGGTGTTGCTATTGTTGCAGTTGTTGGTTGTGGTGTTATTGTCATTGTTCTTGTTGTTGGTGCTGGTATTATTTACCGGGTTTGGTTTCGTGGTTTCAATATTTTCAACGTTTTTCGATCATGCGAGGGGGGAAGGCTGCAAGCTTTGTACTCCTACCTTCCCTCCACCACTTTTCTTAGTGTGCATGGCACTCACGACAGTCTGCGAGGTTGAAATGGCATCCATTGCTGACTACCAAGTCTACACAGTTTTGAGATGAAAATGAAAATTTCGCCCCAGAAAGGGGCGAAAATTAGTTGACTCAACGTCTGAAGGCCCAGGCAAGGGGTTAAACTAAACAATGCTATTAAATTGAGCAATGAACTCACAGTTTTTTTTTACAATAATCCGTAAAAATCCGGAGCGAAGTAATTCACGTCTATATCAAGTGGTAATTGATATAGAGAGGGGAAATTGTGAGTGTCGTATGGTTGATGTAGAGAGGGGGAGAGTTTGGTGGTAATGAATACAGTGAGAGGACTAATAGAGATAGGTATTGATAGATATAAAGAGGGGGAGAGTTTGGAAGTGATGGATAGAGTGAGAGGGAATGAGTTAGAGTGTTGTATAGTAGATGTAGAGAGGGGGATAATTTAGTGGTAATTGATATAATGAGGGGGGGGGGTGAAAGAGTGTGTTGTATATTAGATATAGAGAGGGGGATAGTTTAGACGTAGTTGATATGGAGATGAGGATTGGGAGAGAGTTTCGTGTAGTAGATATAGGGAGGGGGAGAGTTTGCTGTTATTTGTTAAAGAGTGGGGTATTAGGAGAGTGTTGTATGGTTGATGTAGAGAGGGGGAGAGTTTGGAGGAAATGAATAGAGTGAGAAGATTGGTAGAGATAGGTATTGGTGGATATAGAGAGGGGGAGAATTTGGTAGTGAGAGATAGAGTGAGAGATAGAGTGAGAGTTTTGTATGGTAGATATAGAGAGGGAGATAGTTTGGTGGTAATTGCTTTCGAGAGGGGGATTGGGAGCGCGAGTGTCGTGTAGTAGTTATAGAGAGGGGTAGATTTCAATGCTTGTAGATACAATGAGGGAGTTGGGAGAGATAAATATTGCTAAATATATAGAGAGGGACTGGATGAGACATTGTCGTAAAAGGTATAGAGGGGGTAGTTTGTGATGGATAGAAAGAGAACGTGTGATAGAGATGGCGATGGAGAGAGTTTGGAGATGATTGATATAAAGAGGGGGATTGGGAAAGTTTTGTATGTTAGATATAAAGAAGGGGAGAGTGCCGTGTAGTAGAGGTGTGATTGATATAGAGAGGGTGATTGGTAGAGATAAGTGTAGATATTTATAGAGAGTGGTGAGTGTATTAATGTTAGATATAGAGAGGGGGATAAGAGAGGCGGTGTCGTGGTAGATATATAGAGGGGGAGAGTTTGGTTTTAGTAGATACAGAGAGGGGATTAAAAGAGAGTTTTGTGTGATAGACAGAGTAGAAGAGTTTCTCGGGTCCCAAATAATAGGAGTGGTGGGAATAAGTGGCGGTGACTTGGGAAATCAGTAATTATATAGTGTACGTTTGTAAATATGGGATTTCTCGTAATATACTTCTTTTGTCATATATATTGTTTTTTAAATGTAAAATAAAATTATTAGATTCTCCAGTTGCTGTATCAATATGAATCTCTTACAATAAAATTTCGCCGGAGATAGATTAGCAAAATTTAATAAGCGGGGTGGCGTAAACAAGAGGGGGTAAACAAATCTGAGAAATTAATAAGCAGGGGGTGGGGACAATTATTCAAGACATGAGAGTGCGTGAATAATTGACGGACGTAAGAATGAAAACTCAATACCGAAGTACAGTTTAAATATTCATTTAGTATAGCTAAGCCTTGTTATCTGGAGTCTCACCTGCGTACTCACAGGATCATCAGACAAAACTGGTGTTCCTGTGGGTGCGCAGGTGAAACTTTAGAGTAACAAAGTTCATCAATAACCATAATAAATGAATGTATATGTATATATGTGTGTGTGTGTGTGTGTGTGTGTGTGTGTGTGTGTGTGTGTGTGTGTGTGTGTGTGTGTGTGTGTGTAAAAGGTAAACAGAAATAACAACACAATCGGTACAGTATATGGAAGGAATATATTATATGGAAGGAATATATTAGGTTAACGCTTGAAATAGCAGGAAAAGGGTCTTGTCGTTTCGGACGCTAGTCCTACGGGCGGGTCGGAATTGGAAAAATTGTCTTTAGATAAAAATAACAGGTATGTAGCGGTTGTCTCCCTTGTTTTGATTGGGATCTAGACGGGAAGTAGAACCCTTTCTGCAACTTCCGGTCAGAGCCCTATAAAACTAACAACTTTAAGCTTTCTAACTCTCATTGCCTTTTCGGCACCAGGTCAAGAGCCTCTCATTGGGCTCTGCCATACATTTGGCCAACAGGCGCCTGGCCTTAGCCAGGCGTCCTCTGCCAGCCACCATTGCCTGGCAATCAAAACGGTAACTACTAACTTTGCTTCATTCTATCATCCTCATCTTTGACATGTCAACTATACTATCTACCATTGTTAATTAAATATTATACACACAAACCATGTCTCGTTTTGTTACATTCATACAACCCAGTAATCTCGCTATAGGTCCATTCATGTTGACATCTCTTGGAAAACTCTGTATGTCTGTGTGCGTGTGTGTTATTATACGTCCGTACCAAGCTAAGAAGAAATGTGTGTTTATATGTAAGTAAAAGAGTGTGTGCTCTTGTAAGTACGAAGCTATGAGCAAAAGTATGTTAATATAAGGGTGTGTGTGTGTGTATAGAGCTGTGAAGGGAACAGTGGAGTGTGCATATTTTGTCGGTCCGTATAAGTTGTAAGAGAATATGTTTATGATTATGAGAGAGCGATAGGAATCTAGGGGTGAATGTACAAGCGTGTGTGATAATGGACGGGGTATTAAAGAAATGGGGCGGGGGGATTAGTTGAGTCCAAGAGGGGAAAAGGACCCAAGGCGGTGAATCAGACTCTGTTCAATCCTGGTGCGCGAGGCCTGTGATCCATGATGTAAAAGGACACCCAGGACTGAGACATGTAGGGAAGAATGACCAGGCAAACAGAAATGACGGGCGACAGGAGTATCCAAAGCGAATCGTATGTCCCTCAAATACTCAGCAAAACGGTCCATACGACGTCCCGTTTGTCCGATATACAAAGACCCGCAAGGGGAACACCGGAGGGCATAGACAGCGTGGGTGAATATGCAGGTGAAAGAGTGGAGGATACTAAATGACCCGTTAGGGCCTGTGAGAGTGGTGAGGGTGAAAATGAAGGGACAAGTATTGCAGCCAGCGGGGACGAGAACAAAGATGAGAGCCGGGTGGAGTCGTGGGAGAGGACGAGAAGGAACTGCGTACCAGTAGGTCGCAGAGGTTGCGGGCACGCTTAAATGCAGTAATAGGTGGGTTTGGAAAAAAGCGATAAGTGACGGGGTGAGAAGAGAGAATGCGGAAGGAATGGAGGATATGTCGCCGGAGTGGTAGGGTGATGGGGTGGTAGGTGAGAGGGAAAGGAACGCGGGTGTTGGGAGGGCGCTGGTGAGGTGAGAAGGCTGTGGTACGGTCGGTTTCACGGGCGCGGGTGAGAGCAGCTTGGATCAGGATGGGGGGGGGGGGGGGATAACCATTCTGGATGAAGCGGGAAGCCATGTGAAGGGAATGGGTTTCGAAATCGTCGTCCAGGCTACAGAGTCGACGAAGACGGAGGAATTGGGAATAGGGTATGGAGTGTTTGGTGTGGGTTGCATGGGAGGAGGAGGTGAAGTCGAGGTCAGACTGGGAGTCTGTTGGTTTATAGAAGATGGAAGTAGAGAGGGTGTGGTGAGAGTGATTTATAGATAGAGAGATATCTAGAAAAGGGACAGAAGAATCGGAGACGGGGGTGGTGAAAGTGAGAGCAGAGTAGAAAGATAGGACAAAAGATAGAAAATAGTCGAGCCGTTCTCGTGATAGAGAGGTGGCGCCGATACAGTCGTCGATATAACGACCGTATAGCTCAGGAGTCGGTCCAACGTACGGGAAGAAGATCTGGGCTTCGACGTAGCCAACAAACAAGTTGTTGGCATAGTTTGGTTCCATTCTGGTTCACATCGCTACCCCAGAGACCTGCTGATAGAATTCACCCGAAAAGGAAAAGCAATTATATATATATATACATATATAAATGAACTAACTCTGTACCTATACATGACTTCTGTTTTTATTGTTCAAACACACACACACACACAGACGCATATATGTATGTATGTATATATATATATATATATATATATATATATATATATATATATATATATATATATATATATATATATATATATATATATATATATATATATATATATATATATATACAAGTATATATATATATTAAAATAAGCAAAGAATCGCTGTGAAAGCAGCGATTCTTTGCTTAAACTTTAATCTGTTATATATATATATATATATTAAAATAACAGATTAAAGTTTAAGCAAAGAATCGCTGCTTTCACCCTTAACGAGATCTTCTGAAACTAACAAAGTCAATCTGTGAACTCAGAAGTAAATATTTCAAAAAACGTTGCAACCGGAGGAAGACAGGAAGACGATACTTTGGTTCGTGGAAACGTTCCCTGGCAAAGAACGGGAAAAAACGAATATAATGTCATTATTTGGAGCGGTGAAAAACAATTACACGCAAAGACAAAACCACGTTTATGGTATAAAAGAAGTCGTGGACTAATATTCTATTAGGTGGTTCATAGAGACGTTCTCTGGCAATGAACGGAAAAAACGGAGATAATACGTCATATGTGGAGCGGGGAGAACAATTGCACGCGATGACAAAACCACGTAAACAGTATAACTGAAGTCGTAGACTAAAATTCTAACTAGGAAGCCGAATGATTCTCGGCTTCAGAGTTAAGAATAAAGTAAATAAAATACAGAGGTAATTGAAATTAAATAAATACATACACGCATCCATATACGTACATACACAAGCATACGCGAAAACGCTCGCCATAGGTATACACATACACGCACGTACACAAAAAAAAAACCCAAAAAACCCGCACGCACATACAGAACCCACGGAACGCCTGTACCCGCACGCGTACGAATGTATACACCAAATACACAAAAAAAGCCGAAATTGCCTCAGATTTTTTGTTTAAGATGTGGTCTTTGGTGTAGAGTATTTCCAGGGCCTCAGCGGCGCAGAGTTCACATGGTCTTTTATTTCCATTATTCGATCTAGCCTTAGCTAGGATCTCCCAGTGTAACTTATATTGGGTGTGGTTGTCTTTTAGACTCCAGATATAAGCTGAAAGTGACGTCATATTCCTTCTTAAAGGGTTACGAAAAGAATGGGTATGCATGTAAAGGTGCTGCTTGAATCTATTGGCGGTTAACCCTATGTAGGCTCTACGGGACGTGGGTGTTTCAACCTTACATTTGTAGACAATGTTACTAGAGAGGCATTTCCCGGATAGGGGGCAGTCAACCCAATTCCTAGAATTACAGTTATTACTAACTACAGGGTTGCACGTGTTCCTACGGCTAGGTAGTTTAGCTAAATTTGAAGCTGTGATGTTATGTGCAAGGTTAGGAGTCGTACAGTAAGAAATTTTAATAGTATTTCTATTAAAAATGTTACTATATTTATGTGTAGGGGGAAAATGCTTCATAATAAGGGAGAGAAAGATCTTAGCTAATGGTGTGGCCACCTCCATATTATATGGTGGGTTATACCATATAATGCGTCGGGATCTATTTCTTCTAGGTCTATTCTCGTACTCTGTATATGCTACCTTATCGACAAATCCACTCCGAGCAAGAGCTTCATTGTAATATGTGGAATGGTCGTTGAAAATATGCTCGTTAGTAGATAGACGGGAAAGTCTCAAAGAAACGTTTCTTACCAGGTTCTTGGTTATGCTGGCAGGATGGTTAGAATGCTTACTTATGTAATTAAGCATATCATTCGGCTTTCTATACGGGTAATGCAAGCCATTCGATAAATTGAGGGTAACGTCGAAGTAATTAACGACCGAGAGGTTGGCCTCAACCTGTATGGAGAGGTTGAAGCCTTTAAAGAAGGCTCTGAGTTCTTTTCTGAACCTGTCGCAAGCACGTGGGCCGCACTTAGTCATGGTCAAAAGACCATCATCACGGTACAAACCACCGCCCACGTTGGGGAATTCTTCTTTGATAGAGAAAAGAAGGAAAAGGTCGATAAGATCAGTAACCTCCGCAGAATCGCTGGCGCCCATACTCACGTCGAATGAGGTACTATTAGATTTTTTAATCCAAATAGAGTCGTCGAAATTAATCACCGACTTACGGGCATTGAGGATGACATCAACTTCGAAATCCTTAACCACTGTGAGGGTTTTAGCGAAATTGATAGCTCTAAGGAGAACCAATCAATCACCGCGAAAGAATTGTTCCACAGTGCAAGAGGGGCCAAACTTCTAATTTCAGGTATAATTCTACCAAGAATCCTTTTACTAAGTCTACCTAAATCGGACTTCGTAGGGTTAATAAGCCGAATAGAGGGGTTGTTTAGAAAATTGGATTTGTGATCCTTCAGGGTAAAGTGGGGAGAAATAGGGTCCAGAGGTTCGGTCCGGTCCAGGATATTGAGATCAGAGATGATTTTAAACCCAGCATCGTTGATTTCATTAATGACGCTCCGATTAGTTTTACGGTAATCCTTAGTTACAGCATTATGTAGCAGTTGATGGTAAGTACTGCGCTCCACTTGATATAGATTGCCAGTTTTGACGGAATGGACGTGCATGGCATTAGAATCCTTAATAGAACGAATTCTATTCTTCAGGTTCTGCTGGAAGGAATTGCTCCTATTCCGAAATGTGATACTCCGTATGAGTTCCAAGACATCATTTTCGAAGGGTAGCAATGCTGGGTGAGAGAGGCAAGCATGTTCTGAGTGAATGCGCCTGCTCTGAGTGTGTGTCTGTAGATTGGAGAACAACAGGGACAGGGCCCCCTTGATTTTATTGGGGGTTTTTTCCATGAGCAAGCCTCGAACACCTCCTTTCGATTGAGGAATACCCATTGTTAAATCTTTCTTATTGTTACCGTTCTTTTTAACAATGTTAAACCACGCGCGCACACACACACACACACACACACACACACACACACACACACACACACACACACACACACACAAACCCTATGTAATCGTCCTGTGTGGTCCTTGTTTTCTTAATGTAACCCCTTTGTAGTGAATAAAGAAATTATAGTTATTATTTTTATTTTTGTTGTTGTTAGTAGTAGTAGTAGTAGTAGTAGTAGTAGTAGTAGTAGTAGTAGTAGTAGTAGTAGTAGTAGTGTTTCTGAGGATGCGTGATCAAGTCTACAATTGTAAGAAACCTTGAATTAGTTTAAGGCAAAGTGGTTGAATATGTATGTATATGTGTGATATCCGAACAAGTATTTTCCACCTCCAACTAACTTACCCTCCGCCTCTTGATCCTGAATTGTTTCAACCATCAGACAGCTGAAATTAGTTAGGTACTCTCAGGTCTCTAAAATACTGAACTAGGTATCAAATTTAGATCTAATCCTAAATTATCTTAATTTTCCAACAATTTAAAATGTTTGATTTTATTTGGGTTGCTTCCCTTGTTCATTGACTTTTTTTTTTTTCTTTAACAATCCTAAATGTTCTCAGGTCACAAATAATAGGGGGAATGAGCGGTGAGGGTGGGAAATCGGTAATTTTTCTAGGTTGCCTCCGTTGATTTAAAAAAAAAACAATTAGTCGTTTAGTTTACATAGAGACTCCAAACCCATCCTATTTATTTTATAATGTATGGCATTTCTTGTAATGTTTTTTTTTGTTCTTTTTTTTCCCATTTCCCTTTTCTTTAGATTATATTTGATTCTAGGTAGAATAACATAACAAATATGTTTTAAATATATACATAAATAACATTACAAATGCTTAGATAACATTATAAATTGCTCGCGGTTCTTTCAGAAGGATATATTCTTTTAATGTTGCAATATTAAAGAAAATGTAAAGGAAGGAGTGAACAACCGAGCCAACGCCAGAGCAAAAGGCAGCAGCGTCGCGAGGAGTACCGGGCAACCTCTCTAATGATTTTTGAGGCAAGCCAGCACACTCGCAGCGTTGCCTCGGGTGATGGCGAAACTAATGCGCTGGAACAACCAAGCGCCCTCACAAGATTCGCCAGTTATTCGTCTTTTTTTTTTTTTTTTGCCATGTATAATGTTTTTTAATGTCTAAAGAAAATTAATTGTTGCAGGAATTTTACCACTTAAAATAAAATTTTGCCGAGATAAATTGTCAAAATTTAATAAGCAGGGGGGGGGGGGGGGATAAGCTAGGGAGGGGGGCACGATTATTCGAGACTCGAGAGTACCTTGATAATTTCAGTTAATTGAAGCTTTTCAACTCACTCGAGTGAGCCATCCGTCTTCATACTGTAATGTGCAGCAGCATCAATAAAGCATTGTCTCAAGCCATTTTCTTAAATGGGTTCCGCAAAATCAAGTTTCTTCTAAAAAAAATTTATTATTTTTTAATGTATTGTTTTTTATTTTGTTTTTTATTAACACATTTTCTCTCTAAAATAACTTTTGTTTCATATAATGTCATTAAATATGGAGTTGGAGGGGATTATCCGTAAAATGTTATGGGCTCCAAGATTTTTGGGAAAATTGTATAAGATCTACGCAACATTTTATGGAGGTAATCTTATACAATTTTGGTAACGTTTTAAGCTCAGATTCCATTGAAGTCAACTTTACTTTTCATCTTTCTTATGTCAATAAAATTACTGTCAGTCTACACAAAGTAGACATCTTTGAAGATGGTTCACCAACATGGCCTCAACCTAATAGCGGAAACCGGTGCAAGAACATGATGATACGCAGTCTTCTTTATCGCCCACTTATTCCTATGAGGGTCGTGGGAGCAGGGTCCTCAAACACTCCTTCTAGCAGGTCTTGTCAGAAGCAACCGACTCCAGCTGATCCGGCTGGATCCCCAAGCGAGACCAACCCAGCTCATGGATGTTATCCAACCATCTTTCTCAGAGTCTACTTCTGTGTGAGTGTATTTGTTTGTGTTTATATTTATATACTCATACATATAAATATATACACAAGCACACCAAGATAGTATCTTATCTATGTTAGTTGCTGATAGTTTTTTCGCAAAAGAAATTTGTAATAAAAGAATTATTAAACTAAAAACTTGGTTTCGTACCATTTATTATATATTTATTGCAATTATTATATAATATACTGCAATTTGATGGCACGGCGCCAGCTAGTATTATCAAGAATACATAGGCATACAAACGTAATGGATGTCATTACGTTTTTCACTACCGAGAACGAATCCAGGTTTTATATTTACTCTAGAGTCTGCGCAGCTATATAAACCATAATTACTTCCCTTTGTTAACCGCATAAAAGGAAAGTTGGTCGTTTTCTTTACTGCAAATTTTTAAAATGTCTGGCCGTTCTGGTAAGTGTCCTTCTACTAGATTTTTTTTTTAATTTATATCTAAAGCTAATATTCCATTATATTTACTCTTGATGTATATGTATAATTTAATTTTGTTATATTTAAATATCTCCCCAAACATCGAGTAATCATTAACAAAAAGAACTGAAACCGCTTGTCAGTTAAATTAGAGATAAAAAAATTAAGTTAGCCGTTGCCTTTTGTGCTTTATGTCGCATTTAAAACAAAGTTTCTCGATTGTAATACTATATTTTTTATATAAAGATCTGTTCCTTTGCTTAAAATATTTTCATTTTTTTTTTTGGGGGGGGGGGGGGTCTCCATATTTGAAAGAATCTGTAATACACTCAACTAGATACACACACCGTTTCGAAGCCAGATGTAAATGATAATAAAAATTAAATTGTCAAACGTGTCCACATAATCAATATAAATCATTTTATTAACTCAGAAATTGTAAATATCTTTGTGTTTTCTAATATTTATTCGATGAAATTCGTACAATTAGAGACATTAGTAAGAGCTATTGATCACGTGGAGTTCTTTGTGTCTTGGTCTGAGGTCAAGTCGATTGTTCGGACAGATTATCTGCTCAATCTTCATTGAGCAGATTTATTATTAAAAGTGTTCTAGCCGTGACCATCTCGTCTGTTTGCATATCTAGGTCTAGCAGTGCACAATGTCTTTTTATGTGTGATTTGAGGGAATTTGACTGTTAATGTTAGCAAGATGGACTTCTCTAATAGAGATTCTTGGGTTTAGGGTCAGATGTTAAATAATTTGGCATATGATGCAAAGCTTAATTACATTATAATTCCGTCGAGGTTAACTTTGCCTTTCATCCATACGGGGGTCGATAAAATAAAGTACCAGTAATGTACTGGGTAATCATGGGCTTGTGCTGGGTAATCATGGGCTTGTGCCAAAAGTAGAAACAATTATTATATATATTTACCTGATGTCATCCTTTTATTTATATTTTCTCAAAATCCCGAAGTGGTTTTTACTGATAGCACCGTTGTATCTAAACATGAAGACAGAAACATTCATATCGTTTTATATATGTCGCAGACGCGCACCAACACTGGACGCCGTCTGTTTGTGATTTCAAGAAGTCCCGATTTTTGATTTATTTGCTCGTGGCGGGGATAGGCACGAAAAGTACCTGTGCATCAAATTTTATAACAATCGCTTTTTAGTACGGCGTCGTCCAGGGCAATGTACTCTCCATCCTGTCAGCCGGGACCCAGAGATGGAGGATATTCGTTCGGACGTCACTTTCTCTGTATTTATTTAGTGAAATATCTACCATGATGTTAAATAAATCAAAACGAAACAAAAATGGCAAACACCGTAAATTTCAACTAAGAATATCCTTCTCATATGTGTATTTCCATTCAAAGGTGTGTGTATGCATATATATCATCGTTTTTATGTCCGCTTTTCTGTGCTTACATGGATTGGACGGGTCCTTCTCAGCACGGCATCTCTCCTCTGCTAGTCTTAGCGATTTGAGGTCTACTCTCACAACTTCTGCTCAGGTCTTTCTTGATTTTCTACTTCAGTTTCCTTCCACTGGGATTTCTTCACCCATCGGTCATTGTCCATGCGCATCATATGCCCACGCCAACGCATTCTTCTCTCCTGCATACCATCTGGAATTCCATTTGAACCCAGTTTCTCCCTCAGCTCGTCCAAGCTCTGCCTTTCTCTCACATTTACATTGAACATCCAACGAAACATGGCTGCTTCATTTTTCTCCAGTCTACGCATGTCCCATGCGGTCACTACAGCCCATGTTTCACTACCATGCAGCATTGCGCACTGCACACAGGTGTCACATATATATATATAAAATATAGAAATCGCTTCTACGGGATTAGAACTGTTTCATTCGTATAAAAACTATCAGGATTTCACTCTACTAATGCATTGAGTGCCTTATTTAACGTAGTTACCCCGATTTGCCTCAGGATCTACAAACACATATATGTGTACAAACTAATCAAGGAGAGATATATTAGTTGTGAGAACTATGTCAGTAGTGAAGGGGATAGTGTGCTCAATACGTATAAAATGCAAGACAAGCAAGGAATGAAAGTAAGCTAGAGAAATAATTTTCTACTTTTGGCACAAAGCCAGCAATTACTCAGTACATTGCTGGTACTTTATTTTATCGACCCCGTAAGGATGAAAGGCAAAATTAACCTCGACGAGATTTGAACTCGGGCCGTAAAGGGACGTAACTATGCTAGAAAGCATGGCGTCCAACCCTCTACCGATACTGCCAAGTCAAGCAAATAGGGTATATGCAGAGATTTAATATAGAAATTAAATGTTAGAAAAAAAAAAAAACCAAATTCTTGAACAAATATAATTAATGGTTTACAATTGTTTCAGAAATCATATCAGAATTCGGCTCATACAAATGCTCAGGTGCAATAAGTAGCAAGTGTCCACAGGGTACTAGCTCCTTCTACTGCCTGGATGGTTCTATAGAAATAGTGGACACTTTCCGTTACTTGGGTGACAAAACCAGCAGTGGAAGGTGCTCTGAAAGTACAGTAGCCAGAGTTAGAATGGGATAGAAAAAGTTCAGAGAGCTAATACTGCTGTTGGCCACAAACGGTTGCTATCTAAAAATGAAAGGCAGATTGTATGATACTTGTATACAAACAACAATGTTACATGGCAGTGAGATATGGGCATTGTGTCCAGTGGACCTGCGCAGATTGGAAAGGAACGAAGCATGCATGCTCCATTGGATGTGTAATAGTAATATACACAAACGGCAAAACATAACCGAACTAAGTGATAAATTAGGAATAAGAGGGATCAGATGCTGTTTACTTGAGAGAAGATTACGTTGGTATGGTCATGTGATGCACATGAAGGACGACACCTGTATAAAAAAGTGCAAGGTGATCAAAATTGATGGGCGTTACGTGGTAGGTAGACCTAGAAAAATCTTGGGCGACGTGATAAAATCCAACCTTGCACACTTACACGTCTCTAAGACAATGTCACTGGATCGATATATTTGGTGCCACGCAGTAATACAGAAGACCCACCTTTCCCTATATACAAAGTTGGTACTGCAACATCCAATCCAAACTAAAGAGGTTGTGTAGGTGTCATGACAAAAAAAAACACCCAGTCCACACTGTAAATGTGGTTGGTGTTAGGAAGGGCATCCAGCTGTAGAAAACGGCCAGATACAATCCTATACGAGCGAAACACAGTCACCCAGTCAATCTTGCCTCAAATGGGACAATTCCTGTCTAACCCATGTTAGCATAGAAGATAGACATTAAACGATGATGATGTTAATAATTTATACTAAGGCGAAAAGAGATACAGCAACAGGAATACTAATTATAAAAATAAAAAAAATAATATAGATAGAAATTAAAATTAAAATAATCTAAAAGAAGGGGTTTATAAAGAATATGGTCAAAGAGTATAAAATTAGTCACAAAAGGATAAGAAAGGACTAGATAGTGAGGGTTAATTCTAAAAAGAAATATGATGGAGGGATACTATAGGAAGTGTATTATATATAAATATGGAGGCACATGGCTTAGTGGTTAGAGCATTGGCCTTGCAATTAAAAGGTTGTGAGTTCAATTCTCAGACCGGGTGATGTGTTGTTTCCTTGAGCAAGACACTTTATTTCACATTGTTCCAGTTTACTCAACTGTAGAAGTGAGATAAGGACTGAGGTCCCTATCATTCCACTGCAATGTGGTCGTGGAGGTGCCATGGAAAAAAAGCACCCAGCACTCACTGTAAATGAGGTTGGTGTTAGGAAGGGCATCCAGCTGTAGAAATCAAGCCAGAATCAGTTTCCGTCCCACCCTTGCAAGCAGGGAAAAGCGGACGTAAAATGATGATGATGATGAGTGGTTTAAAATGAGTATAAACTTGTGAAAGGATAGGATAGTTAAAGAAGGAAATAAAAGAATCACCTATAAACTAAGAAAGAGGGTATATAGGATTAAGAATCCTATAAAACCTCACTTATATTCTCCTTCTCCATTCAATTTGCATCATCCCCATAAGCATATAATTGCCAAGCGGGGCCTCTACATTATTGCTTGACTTGTTAGAGATAACCAAATCAACCCTAATCATCTTAGCAGAAGGATACATAAAATGTAGTCTTAGATACTTATATGGACAACTTTGCCATCAAAACAACATAAGTCATCGGGAGCAGGTAGCTCATGCAAGGATTTGAGAAGCTTAGAAACTTCTCGCCTGGGCAAAGATGATTCTGAAAGTCACCAAATCACGGTCCATGGTACTGAAGAAAAGGAAATCCTCATCACCGTTTAACGTCCAATTTTTCATGCTAGCATAGGTTAAACAAGTTCTCCTTTTGTGAGGCAAGCCAGGTCAGGTGACCATGTCTTGCTCATACAGAACTGGTTCTGGCTAGGTTTCTATGGCTGGATGCCCTTCCTAATGCCAGTCACATTTATAGTGTGGTTTTTGTTGTGACACACACCTACATGACCACTTTACAGTGTGGGCTGGGCACTTTTTGGCGTGTTACCAACGCTTTACAGCCCCCCCCCCCCCCCCTACTCTCCAGCAGGGCAGTTAGTCAAGATTCTGGTTAAGTATTCTTCAATCTATGCTGCCTAGCTCCCTGTGTTTGAAAGTCAGACCTGTCTGATCTGGATCTATTAACGTTCCATTCTGTCTCTTGTTCTGTGACCTCTGCTGGTATTCACAGTTCCATTAGCAACAGTTGTGTCCCTCAAAAAGAAGAAAAATTGGTTTCTCTTCATGTAGCTGTGTCGTCCCTACAACCTCAGCAGTGTAGCACTGTACAGAACCAGTGACATTTCGCAGTTTACATTCAGTAGCCTCACTGAAGAGTTTCTGGAGGTGCAAACAAATCCTACTGTACAGGAATCAGATATTGTCAACTAGCATAGAGTGCATGTTAAACAGTGTTGGTGACTGTCCACCTAAAGTAAAGGTGCTGGTGGCCATCAGGACAACTGACATGAGATATTTCTCAAAAGCTCAGGGCAAGAAGACACCATCTTATCCAGAAGAGAGAGTAAGCTCAGGTAGTGGTGAGGAGGATCAGTTTACCACAATGTAAGATTTGATCACAGGTTGACCTGAAGCTAAAGAGCAATTGATTCAAAAAGTGTTTTCTGTATAAGTATCTATCGCAAAAATGGAAACAATGTGGCTTATCTCTCCTCCCCTCACCCCTCCCCCCCCCCCTCCCCCCCCCCAAAAAAACAGTTGTCCAATCACTCACTTATTTCATCTGGAGAGTAGTGTTAGTGTTATACCCTGATGAAATGCACCCAGTCCACTCTGTAAAGTGAATGTTTTGGTGTCACGAAAAAAAAGTATCCAGCCATAGAAACCATACCAAATTTAGAAGTTCAATTGTTTTCTCTGACCTATCTGATCTTGGCCCATGACGGCTTGTTTCACCCATGTTACTATGGAAAGAGGACATAAAAATGATGCTGATGATAAACAACTCTCACCTTCAGTCATCAATGTCTTTTTCCCCCCCAGTAATTGTAATTTCTATGAAGACTTTCTCTTTGTCGGGTATATATTATGTAAGTGGCTGTTGTACAGTCGGAAACCTTAAAGGAACAGGAACTTTTGTGTTAGTCACAGTTCAGTGCTTGTTGAATATTGATATGAGTAGGTTAGCAGTTGTTCAGTGCTGCAGTATTTTCAGTCTCTAAATAATAAATAATTGGGTTTTAGCTATGTAATATTTGTTTTGGTGCTTTTGAATATTCATTGCAGGGTATTTTGGGTACCACTGCCAATAAAAGATGCAAATCTAGTCAAGGGTGTGATAATGGATATTGATGGGGTCTCTAGTCAACAGGTGAAGATGTGATTAACATTATGTTTAATTTTGGGTGGCAACAATCAAGACAACCATAATAGAAAAGGTAAAATAGATGAGCCCTCTGTATATTGTGGTGGGTAGCAGAATCAGTGAAACATGGGATAAAATGTTTGGTTGTCTTATGTTCAAAGATGTCACCAGAATTGATTTCCACCTACACCTATTTTTAATTTTTGCTGAGTTCATATTTTGGGAGTTTCCTCCAATATTCCTTTTGAAATTTCTTTTTATTAGTTATAACCTAACTCTAGCCAGCTACTTCTATTTTGAATGGGTCACACCACACGAACCATATTTTTATTTTTCGACATATTTCATTCAATATAATTTGTTTCCTGTACAATAATTTAATTTTTTTTAATTTACAGGTGGGAAAAAAAAGCCTTTAAAGGCCCCTAAAAAAGAAAACAAAGAAATGGATAATGTAAGGAATTAAATAGTGTTTTTTTTTGTTTTTTTTTAATCTTTAAACATAAAGCATTTCCATGCTGATGCATTAAACTTGTTGTGCTCTTTGGTATTACCATCTTCTGCTCCTGGCTGTTTTCTATTGTAATTTATTGTGGTGTTTTGGCAGGACGAAATAGCATTTAAACAAAAGGAGAAAGAAAAAGAAAAGGCCTTGAAAGATGCAAGAGCTAAAGCAACTCAGAAAGGTCCAATGGGTATGTATGAATGTTATTGAGAATTGGTTGCTGATGAATATTAGAAAAATGAAGGAATTGGGTTTGTTGAAGATTTTAGTAGGTTTAAAGATGTCTTGTGATATGCAGTTGTAAGTAAAGTTAGAGAATAAGAATTTTATTATAAACGAAAAGATGTGAGATATCATCGGTGACTGGGTTTGGGGAGGCTTCCATTGTGTTCCTGTATTGTGTGGTTGTATTGCAGTTAGTCTTGTGATGTTGAAAGAAATTAACAGGTGCTATATAGAAATAGGTGTGGTGTGCCAAAAAATTCAATAAGTTTGTGATTGAAGTTGACAGTTTGATTATTTTAATGGCCACTAACCTGAATTGTTTGTGTAATAATGTTTTGGGGTAAATGTCTAAGAAGGAAACTTTACTAGTTCCAGATAAACTATTCAAGCAAGAAAATTATATTTAGTAAAGTACTATAAAGGTATATTGTTATAGTGTAAAGAGTTTTATGAAATGTTACTATTGAATAAGAGAGACACTTGAAGGATGTATATATGCCAGCTGAAATGTCCTGTTAACTTTGTTACAAAAAATAAATGTTTCATTTCAGGTGGCGGTGGTATAAAGAAGTCTGGAAAGCGGTAGTGTCGACCTATTGGCTGCAATTTGCTTCTGATTCAAGCTAAAGATTCCAAATTTCCATTTCAATATAAATATTTTTATCTTAAATAGCCTTTTGATTTATTTTGAAATTGAAAACATTTCTAATCAGTTTTCCAGATGGCAGGGACTGCATCTGGCTCATAAGTTCCGCTTTTGACATGATTTCTACAGCTGGATGCATTTTATTGTGCTGCTGGCACAGAAGTAAATGCTAAATTTCTTGTGCATTCTATTTTGATATGATTTCTACATCTGGAATCCTATGGTATTGCCAACCACTTTACTGGGTGTACTGGATGCATGTTATAGCTCCGGCTCTAGTGAGGTGACCTTGTCGACAGCATAACTAAAGAATCCTCTCTATGTTGTCACTGTTTCTTTACTCACCAGTAGAATGAGAAAAAGAGTGATATTTACATGATGATTGTTAATAAGGACTTTAAATAGAAACAACATGATGGAGGAGAGGGTGATGGTAATGAATAAATTGAATACAGACAGATTCGATGCAATGACACAGATAGGGTGATAGTATGGTATTTGGAAACCTCATGTGAACATAAAGGTTGAGAGAAATTCATCACAATGCCCATTAACATTATTTTTACATTAATCTTTTCCTGTATGCCTTGGTTGAGCAGTCCACTCTAGCCCAAGGCTTCATCACAACAAGCAGTCTCTTGTGAAGTTGTCTTCCTTTGTTTCCCACTTCGATGGGTTCAATGACTCGACACTTTTTATACAGCTGACATCCTCCATAAACACCTGCCAAATTTAGTCTTCCCACATGCACACTATATCCAATTTTTCTCTTGGCTCTGAGCTTTGTCATCCATGGACACTAACATTACATATGGCGGTTTATTTCAATTCCGTTGAAAGTCTCCGGCAACATTTGGAGGCCTTGGACTGTTCCATTGTCTTCGGGGTTGACCAGGAATGGATCTGTGGTCAGCTGGTCACACCATCGGAGCAGAGGAAGAAAGTGGTGGAATGGTTGTTGTGTAGAATTGAACCCAAGATTTTGGCCAACACGAACACATCGGTTCGGTTCGATAACGAGAAGTATTCAAAAGAGCTCTTAACTCTAATGTCCTCCCTGGGTTTCTGCTCATCTGACAGGATTGACCTTATTAAGGGCACAGCGTCTAAAAGGGACCAACTTCAGTTCTCGCTTCTTTTGGAACTTTCAGAAACCTGTAATGGAGAAAATGACCCCTCAAATTTGGACAAGGACTATGAACAGGGAAACCAGTTTATTCAGGAGATTGTGAGCCACCCGACCGTTATAAAGGGACTTTTCTCTCCTAAGGTTGATTTGCTTCCTGGGGACGTTGCTGCCCTCATCATGAAATCTCAACACAAGACTTTGGAAAATATATCAAGGAACCAAGTCACAGAGCTGATAGAGAAGTTGAAAGACGCCACTGAGAAACTTGTCCAAGAGTTGAATGACAAATTGGAAGAGCTGACAGTGATTAAAGACAAGCACCTCTACAATCTCTACACCTGCGAAGAAGTCACGGGCACCTGTCGATCACTGGACACCATGGTTACCAGCATGAACGCCAGGCTGGAGCACTTCCACAGTTGCTACGACAACAAGCTCGCGGCCTGGTGCCGGATGTCCGACACTCTGCCGACCCAGCTCAATGTGACGCTCGCCCGGCTCAGCGCCTTCCGTACGATGTTACAGATGTTTGACAGTGTCCAGACCACTGCGAACAGACTGGAAGAGATGGACATTGCTCGGACAGATGACCACCACACCACCCTCAAAACAGCCAGCGATAGGTTCTTCCTGAACCAAGACTTTCTACTAGGGACCAGCTGGTCCCTGGTCCCAATCTTTAATGAACCCAGTTAATGATTTAGGGGTCAGTCTGCTCCCTCCCACCTTTTTTTCTATACACTGTTCACTTTGCTGACATTTGTATATTATTCTCTGTACTATACATGCACCTGAGCACTGAACACAATAATTTCATTATTATTATATATACAGGGGTGTGTGTTCACTGAAATCATTTTATTAAAGCTAACTTTTTAAGGCTTTAATTTTACTATTCTTGCAGTTATTTAGCCCTATTTTGGTTTGCTTGACCAAGAAAAACATCCACTCTACAAACAATGACTATATTAAGATTTAGGTCTTGAAACAGTTGAAAACGAAAAAATATGTATTTAAATTTATAATGGAGAGTGTATGGGGATTTATTGTCTGAATAACAGTTTTGTGGGACTGTTGATATGGGAAAACCCCATTTATATGACTGAGTTAAATGGAAATGATTAGTGGCATCAATTTACAAAGTTAAGGTATGATGTATTAGATTTAAGTTCTCAAATAACTGAAAGTTCTCTCAGGAAAACCAAACCTAGTGGAAATTGCAAAGAAAATTTGATCATAGTTGTCTCCTTACCTGCTGTGCATTGTTAGCTATTATAAATGAGATCTAATAAAACTATGTAAATTATATTATAATTATGCAAATTCTAGCCAAAAATGTTATATATTTAAGAACTATTGTCAACTGATCAAAACAGGATCTTAAGTCACTCATGAACACTGCTCGGTTTTTGTTTGTTCAACTAATAAGGAAATTTCAATTAACTTGAATTGTTTGCATACATCATTCTGTATTTTACCTCTAAACATTTGTTTACAAGTTCAGCACATTTACTATCATTAGCTGAAGTTTAAAACTTCTAACAATGAACATATATAATTTCTGGAGTCTATTTTTAAAATAGCTTTGTTTTGTTTTTTTGTTTTTTTTATTGAAAATAATGAACTTTAGTTAAGTTTCTGGCAACTGTTGAATGAACTTGGTCTGAAAGGAGATAATTAAAATGTAATTAGTAAGGAAGAATTATGTAACTACTGCTCAATTAGTGCCATACCTGCTGCAAGCTGATGTCCTCAAATTAATCTTATGCCAAAGTTGGATTTTGTTTTTGATTTTTTTTTTTTTTTTTTTAATTAATTATAGCAATTAAATTAATGTACCTGTAAAGCTTTTTAAACTCGTGACACAAAACCATACAAAAGACTTTTGTGGGTAGAGTAAGAATTTTATTCAGCAGGAGGTAGCTTTAATAAAATAATTTCAACATCTATATGTAATATAAAAGAAAGATGTTTATTGGTAGGTTGAATCACACAAAAACTACACACATTTAAAGAGAGAGATACAATTAAAGTGTTAGATATTCAGAGAGAGAGTAACGTCCCACGAAAGTCTAGAAACAGCTTAAACTATAGATCATTTTATCTATAGGAAGGTTTAACAATATTGCGTTATGTCTCTCACTCACATCCCATACAGACGATTTCTCTTAACTGTTCTCCCAGGCGGAGCTGGGTACCTCAGCTAGTGTTTTAATAAATTATAACTGAAAATTGTTTACATCTTGTGGACAAGTATAGCATTCAACATATAACTTACCTTGGTCTTTTCTTATGTCATGTGAAAAAACCTGATATCTTGAACACCTGACTTTACCACATGTACCCATAACTTCCTCAGTTTAGATGATATCTTTAATACCAAACTCCCTAAAATTGCCCCAGATTTCCAATACAACTGTTTTCTTTAGTGAGTATATTTATCTAAAACCTGTCATAATTTCATCTGAAAACCTTTAAGAATGCTTGCTACAGCAGCAAGCATGCTGTTAATTGTGAAGAGGCTACGTTTGTTTTCGAACCTTCAATAAGGAATGTCCACCACCTCAGGTTGTCAACATGGAAATACATTTACCGAGAATTCAAAATTGCTATCATCATCATCCCCATTTAACATCCATTTTCCACACTAGCATGGGTTATAATAGCTGTCCCGTTGTGAGACAAGTCAGGTTGGATGATCATGACTTGCTTATACTGAACTGATTTTGGTTACTAATTGACAAGTCAAGATTGAGTGATACATTTTTTATTGGGGGAAAGAGACTTTATATTAGTAATAAACTATCTATTGTATAATTAGAATACTGCAGTCACTGATATCCAGATATCAGTGACTGCAGGCGTTTTGGTGATAAAATAATTGCACCTTTTGCTGCTTGCAAGCATTCTGAACTGCAAAGTAATGTAATATTTAGCAAATATTACATGCAGAATGATGGTGATGCCAAAAAGAAAGTTACTAAATGTATGGAGGGGTGAGATGCAGTTTGAATTTATGCCAGGGCATAGAACCACCAAGTCACCTTTAGTGAGGCATGTACAAAAGTTAGCAAAAAAAAAAAAAAAAAATTGGATTTAGCATTCACAGACTTGTAGAAGGCCTTTGATGGAGTACATAGTTTTATGACTAACAAAACTGATTAGAGAAACAGCTTGTAAGTGTTAGCAACAAACTCTATGTAGATGTTCCTCAGAACTCGGTTCTTAGACCTAACCACCCCTCTTGTTTAATATAGTTTTCTAGACCATAACACAAGTTAAAGATTGGTATAATACTAATTAGGTAAATTAGAGAAAAGGATCCTAACATTGAAGCAAAGTCTAAATTCAAAAGGTCAGTTGAGTAAAGACAAGAAAATATTACTACCAACAGGGAAATAGCTGTATTTGATATGCAGAAAGGGATAGGTAGGTCTTTGATGTGTATCCAGAGTAATGTGATACACAAAATAAACAATAGAATCTGAGGTAAAAACATACTAGCCAAGATAAAGAGTGAAAAGATCAAGAAACTATGTATTAACAGCTTGTTTCTCAAATTAATGAGACAAGCACTAAATGTGAAGGATTTGAGATGACTAGTAAGAAATTATGTCAGCCTGCATCAACAATGAGAAAAACAGGACATAAGAGCTATCTGTTGTGAAGCACATGAACAATGACAGCCAAGTGAAAAGTGTCAAATTCTGTAAGAAGAAAGCCTGCAGAAGTGGTAAGGACTGGTTACAGAAAGGCTGCATCAAATAGAAACACTATTAAAACTAACCGTCCAAGCCAACCAAATATGGACATGTGTACATAAGAATAATGATGGTAAGAACTTGTTTTACCAGCCAGCCCTTGAATGAAAATATGAACTACTCAAATTCATTTTTTACAGTTTGCTCTGTATTCTGAATTCAAACAAAATTAGTCTAATACATCTAATATTGAAACACTGTTTCAGGTAACATTCTAATTAGATATATAAAGTCTTTGTGTATTTCTAATAGATTATGCCTCAAGGCTACAAACTTCTCATATACCCATATTAACTATTTGGTGTACATTGTGTAGAGGTAGGAACATTGCAAGGCAACTGAAGATGTGAACAACCAGAGATTGAGATAAATAGAGAACAAGTTGGAAATCATGAAATATTTTGATTTCCTGTTTAGAAAAGGTATAAAATTCCTGATAGTTGGGCTAACTATAAATTGCTTACATTTCAGTTTGGGGCTTAGTAAAAGATTAAATTATTAACCCTTTTGATGCCAAGCAACTTAAAACT
Source organism: Eledone cirrhosa (assembly GCA_964016885.1). Lineage (NCBI taxonomy): Eukaryota > Metazoa > Mollusca > Cephalopoda > Octopoda > Eledonidae > Eledone > Eledone cirrhosa. The sequence goes on along the minus strand of OZ024740.1, from coordinate 305,561,540 downwards.
ACCTCAGTTTTATGAAATGTAATTACCTGATTTAAGAATTCCTATAATACCATCTGGCATTTTTGGCCCCAGGACCACATCCCTACCCAATGCTATCAGAATAAAGTGGCTGTTCCAGTGCGTCTCCCTCGCCATCCTCTAGGGCAATATCTTCTCCATCCTGTCCACCATGATAATTGTAGTATGTGGGATATATTTTCTTAAACTTGAGCAACATAATACCATCTTAATAATTGTTTATACTTTTGGCACAAGGCCAGCAATTACTCAGTACATTACTGGTACTTTATTTTATCGACTTCTGTATGGATGAAAGGCAAAGTTCACCTCGGCGGGATTTGAACTCAGAACGTAAAGGGACGTAACTACCATCTTAATGAAATAATAGACTTAGTAAATCCCTTCAAATTCTTCATTAATTAAAATAGTGCATCTCATTAGAAATATGGTCATGAAAGGGTTAAGAAGTTAGATCCTAGCTCTACTGTTAAAGCTGTATATGTTACTCCATGACCATATGTAGCTCTCAAATGCTTCATTTATAATAAATAGGCATTACAGAGTAGTGTAGTTGCTGCCTGTAAATGGCAGAAAACTAATTGATTGTGTCTAGCTTAGAAAAGAATAGTTTACTCTAGATACACAACTTTGACTTTTTAAGCTTATTTAAGGATAAGGAGTATATTTGATGTAAAAAACTAAATTTTCTTGTATATATATCATTATAGAAATGTCTAATTCTGCAAAAAAAATAATAAAAGAGAAGTCCAGTTTTTTTAAGTCTGCTGGTTGAAAATTTCCTTAACCCTTTAGCATTTACATTACTCTATATTTATTATTATATTTTCACAGTAAAGGCTTTACCTCACATAATATCAAATCTATGAGATTTTGGGAACAATACCTTAGCTGTTTGAACAGAGAATTCTGGTTGGATATGGCTGGTTAAAATGCTAAAGGGTTAAATGAGATGAAATGATATCTGAGAATCAAAACCTAAATCTCACATCTGCTTCACAAAAACTGAGACAACACGTTTTTATCCAATTTCATAAAATTTTAATTTAAATGCAAAACAGTTACTTAGCATATAAAGATTTCAAAATATTAAACATACAAAAAAAATGTTTTTTTTCTCTTTATACATTATATATATCAAGATATATATTACATATATATCAAGAACTATTTTTATATCCTCTGGAATAAAAGTGGTTCTTAAATTTATATTCTCAGCTCTTGTGATTGAGAATCCTTTTCCCTCCCAGAATAATTCATGATAAATCAACATCTTTTTATGTTGTCAATTTTTTAATATATATATATATATACAAAAATGTTTATATACAAGAAAAGGAGGGAGAAGAATTGGAACTGTGATAATGACATCAGTTTAAGGAGGAACCATGTTCATTGACATTGAAGTGGACAAAATGTGGTTACGGTATTGAACACTTAAACCAGTCATCCAGAACTTTAGCAACTGTTTGTCTTCTTCTTTGGCACCAACCACTTGCAGAAGTTTCTTCATGTCCTCTTCAGATCGGCTGCCACCAGCTTTGGTGAACTTAAACAAAACTTTCACTTTGCTGGGAAAATAAAACAAAAATATTAAAATATTTCACACAGATCTTTTTATATATTTTTAACAAAACAAGACCTCACTTGAACCCAGTCAACAATGCCGACAAGGTTTACAATAATTTTTAAATGGTTAGATTATTAACAATATTAAAAATGTAAATATATATTTAATCTTTACAACAAAATTTAAACATTTCGATTTTTTACACAACACCAGATAAAGTAAAATAAATGTTTCCTTGCTGTTTACAATTAACTGTGTGACGTAAACAATATGAAAATGAATTACAATAAACAATAAAAAATAAAGTTTCCTACAGATATTTTCATTTCTATTTTATTACAGCTAGTAATGAGATACTAATTGACTTTTAATTATAATTGTGTCACTGACCACTTGTGGTGTTCACTTTTGTAATTTGTTATTTAGTTTAAATTATTTCATAATAAATTTGTAAAACAATTTCAATAGCTTATAGTTCCCATTCATAAAATGATAAACAAAAATATTATCCTTTCATAAAATCTTTTTAAACATTAAAAATATTTGATTTCCTTGTAAATAGTATATCTAAAACATGAAATAAATGAAAAGTGAATATAAAATTTTATGTCTTAAATGGGTAAAATATCTCTTCCATGATATAATTTGTTGTTTCAACACATGGTCACAAACCAAATAATTTGCCAGAGACATACAACTACAAAATTAAAACCAATATTTTCTAATGAAAAACTTTGCTAGATTGCTCATGAGGTACCTTCTAGCTGCCTATTTTCAAAAGGAGTCACATTGGCATACATTCTTTGGTAGTTTGTGGCATAACAGATGAACAAAAATCAGAATATAGACTTTATAAAGCAGATCAGGTTTCAAATTTATCAAGATGAATGATATGACCCTAACAAAAATAGTATTTGAAATTATAAATTACTTGTATACGAACAGCAATATTACATAGTAATGAGACCTGGGTGTTGTGTGCAGAAGACTTGCATAGATTAAAAAGAAACAGCTTGCATGCTCCAATGGATGTGTAATAGTAACGTATGCGAACAACAAAGCATAAACGAATTGAGAGAGAGACTAAGCATAAGGGGCATCAAATGTTGTGTGCAGGAGAGGAGATTGCATTGGTATGGACATATGATGCGTATGAAGGACAACAGCTGTATAAAAAAGTTCCGAGCGATCAAAATTGATGGCAGATACAGAGTGGTTAGACCAAGAAAAACCTGGGACAAGGTGATAAAAACTGACCTTGCTCACACCTCTCTAAGATAATTGTTTCTACTTTTGGCACAAGGCCAGCAATTATTTCAGTGCATTACTGGTACTTTATTTTATCGACCCCGTAAGGATGAAAGGCAAAGTTAACCTCGGCGGGATTTGAACTCAGATCATAAAGGGACGTAACTCTTTGCTGCAAAGCATGGCGTCCAACCCTCTACCGATACTGCCAATCCACACCTCTCTAAGATAATGTCACTGGATCGAGGTCTTTGGCGCTATGCAGTTATACAGAAGACCCACCTTCCCTTGCATACAAACTTAAACCTACAGTCAGTAGGCACTCCTTAACCCAATATACACCCTACCCCACACACCCTACTCCATCCTCCCACTTTCGTCCACTGTAAAGTGGTTGTGTAGGTGACACGATAAAAAGCACCCAGTCCACACTGTAATGTGGTCGTGTAGGAGACACGGTAAAAAAGGCTCCCAGTCCATACCGAAAATGTGGTTAGTGTTAGGAAGGGCATCCAGCCATAGAAAACCTGCCAGAAACAGTTCTGTACAAGCAAGACACGGTCTCCTGACCAATCTTGCTCAAGTGGGACAAAACCGCCCAACCCATGCTAGCATGGAAGATGGAGATTAAATGATAATGATGATGGTGATTATCATTTCCACTAAAACTACATTTTATTTTTTTTTTATGTGTATGTGTGTATAAAAAGGTAACTATTTCAGAGAGTTTAGGTATATATACACCATATGATAGCATTGGTCTAATTCAAAAGATGATTCTTGCATAAATTGACTTTGCTGAAGATAAACTGGCTGAGAAGCAACGTTTTCTCTAAGTGGTGCAGATGTATCAGTGACACACACATTAAAATGTTGCCACACAGGCTTGGAATTGAAAATATCTTTGCTCAAAGCATCAAACATTCCACTCAGTTATTTGGACAAATTAAAGGGAACATTGGTGCTAAGTAGATCAAACATCAATCTGAGCTTTGGAAATCCTAACTTAAAATAAATTATAAGCTGAAGATTTATGACAAGTATACTGAGCACCCCAAAAAACACTAACTACACGATAGAGATAAATGTCATTTTATATACAAAGTGGTTGGCATTCAAACTACTCTCAGGTCCCAAATAATAGCGAGGGGGTGCGGTAATGTTTTTTTTTTTAAACCAAGAATTAGTTGTTTAGTTTACATATTGAGACCTCAACTCATCCTATTTATTTTATAACATATGGGATTTCTTGTAATGTTCTTTTTTGTCATGTATAATATTTTTTAATGTCTAAAATAAAATTAACTGCCACAGGAAAGCTACCAATTAAAATAGAATTTCATTGGAGATACATAAACAAAATTTAATAAGCGGTGTGTATTCAAGAATCTAGAGTATAAAGTGGTTGGCATATGTAAACTATGGAAATAAAAACAAGGGCAAATAATAAAAAATATACTTACTTCATCCATTCTTCTTTTAAACAAATTAAACATTGTTCAATAACTTCATAACATAGGTTTGTATTTCTTAGTGCAAGTTCCATGCGGATTAATACCTTTGGAGCTGAAAAATGATGACAATTTCTATTATTAAATATATAAAGTGGTTAGTGTTAGTGATAGGAAGGGCATCCAGCCGTAGAAAGCTTGCCAACGAGTTGGGAGAGGACCCTCAGTTTTATCAAAGACATGACAACCTCCTCTGTGCACAACCATACATAAGCAAGATGACAGATCTCTGGCTTGTCTGGGGAATCACTAGCCACTGCTTCAGTACAGGCTTGGTCTATGTCGACCCATCCAACCCTTGCTATCAGAGAAAGCAGGTGTTAAAACAACGATGATGATGATGATGATATATATATATGGTTAACCCATGAATGAGGAGACAAATATACTGATTTCAGTTATAAAACTATTGAACAAGATCTGGCGGAAATACCCAATGTATAAAGCAAAAATTATTATGACTGTGGACATGAAATTTTGAGATTACATTACAAAGGAGAACTGTTGATAGAGGATAGGGTAGAATGAATTTTCTTAAGGTAAATACTCAGAGAAAGATAGATTCTTTATGGATAAGTTAATAAACGAGTTTACTTTATCTCTCTTCTTATTTGCCCACTTATGCAGGAGAGAGTCGAAGGTACAAAGTCCTCAAACACTTCTTCCAGCAAGTCCTATCAAATGCAACTGTTTCCAACTGGATCCCCAACTGAGACCAGACAAGCTCATGGATGTTATCCAAACATCTTGCTCGGGATCTACTCCAGTTGGTTTTGTCCGTAAAATCTGTCCAGCAATTCTTTTCTGAGACACTATAACCCTATGCCCATAGTATCCGAACTGTGAGCTCTCAATTTGGAGAAGTAGTGGCTTTACCTGGAGTGCCTCTCTGATCTCAAAGCTAGGCACTATCGAGTAACATTACTCCAAAGACCCATTTCGGCCACTTGTATTCGTGATCGTATTCTTTTGTTCATTACCCTAGATGCATGACCATAGGTAAGGGTTGGTTTATGTTTATATGCTAAAATAGTATGGTATTTTTTGTTTGTTTGCTTTTTTTCTTAATATGGATATTACAAGAAGTTTGATGGTTAACGTATCTGTTGTATTGTTAGTCATTCTACTATGAAACAAAAATAGACCTTATAGTCAGGCAAACTGAAACAGAATTATGTATAATATAAAGACTATATTGAGTTTTGAATTTATAATTATTTGATCAGTTGTCAAGCACCTGAAAGTCCCAAACTGATTAACCCTTTAGCATTTACATTACTCGATAAATACTATTGTATTTTCATGGTAAAGGCTTTATCTCACATAATTATCTCATAATATCGAATTTATGACATTTTAATATTTATTTTGAGAACAATACCATAACATTGGTATAAGCAGCCGATTACAACTGGTTTGAACAGAAAGAGGTGAGAGAATTCTGGCCGGATACAGCCGGTTTAAATGCTAAAGTATTAAACATAGAAAGATAACAAACTCTAAACCAAAAATGGATTGTATGAACATGATATGGTCACCTGACCTATCTAGATTCATAACATGATAGATTATCTAATCTATGCAAGCATGGAAAATAAACAAACAGTGGTGATGACAGAATTAGATAAAACTGAAAATCTTACCTTTATCTGGCAGGATAACATGACTGCTGATTTTAAACTCATAGCTATTAAGATCTTGTGGTCTCTCTTCAGGACAGAGGATTTCTATTAAAAGGAACTGTTCTGAGTTTAGAATATGGTTAGGTAATAAAACTTCAAGAGGGACTCCTAAAAAGTTGCAGCGCCAAGATTCTTCATATTTTTCACTGTAAGGAATTATTTTACAACAACCTTTTGGCAATAAACCCTGTGAAAAGAGGAGAAAATTCAGTAAAATATAAATACATAAAGAAGCTTGCATTGAGAGAAATTAAAGTGATTTATCAACAAAAAGTAAAATGTAGAATAATATTAAGTTAAGAAGATAATGCTACTATGCAGAGCTTGGATGAACTGAGGGAAAAGCTGGGTTTAAGAGGAATCCGAGGTGGTGTACAGGAAAGAAGACTGCGTTGAGATGGACATGATGTACATGGATGATGATCGATAGGTGAAGAAGTACCAGGAAATGCGAGTGGAAGGAAGCTGCAGTAGAGGTAGACCAAGAAAGACCTGGGCAGAAGTGGTGAGAGGAGAGCTGTCCTCAAATCACTGAGACTGGCCAAGGAGATGACAAAGGAACATGATGAGTGGAGAGATGCCATGTTGAGAAAGACCCGTCCAACCCATGCAAGTGTGGAAAAATAGATATAAAAACAATGATGATTTTCATGGTGTAGATGCAGTGGAAGATAAGTATGAAGTTCTGGATGTATGGCAAGTGAAGTGTGTTTAATTATACCTATAACAGCTAGGTGGACCAGGTCATTGAAAGTCTTGTGTAACCACATCACAGTACCAAGACATGATGTACCACTGGTTATTCAGCTATGAAGCTGACAGCCTATAAACTCAACCTTCCGTAACTCCATCCATTAAATAAAACAGCTGAAATGTTTAGGGAAAGTAACAAACCTTCAGGACTTCTAACATTGACTTGACAAGCTGCTTCTCTGCTCCCTTCACAATTAACTGGTTCCCTATTACAATATGGTGGGCCACAGTGTGAAAGTTTAGATATCCAAGCACCTGTAAAAGAAATAAAATTTCCAGTTAGATTTAACATTTAACTGGCAGTCAATTAGGATGGCTGAAACCGCTTATTAACTATACCTTCTTTATATCCCTGTCTGGCAGAAAAGATAAAAACAATGTTTACTTGACAAGACTGAACTAGTGTTCAAAGATCAGAAGTAATTGACATTACCAGGAATGAGTTTTAAGACCTAATCACTCCCAATAATAGATTGTTATAAAGAATTTAAAATAGCCTATTTACAAACAATAAAAATCTGGTCTGTTAATCTAATTTATTAAAATTAACTAAATTATCAAGCTAATCCTCATAGAAAAGTATTCATTATTAGCAACACGGTATCATCTTATAGCATCACAGAAAACTGTCACTTTCTGATCAAGAGGGGAGTTTCAAGAAGGGTATTCAGTTCTTGCTTTAACAGTTCATGCAAATAATTCCCTCCCCCACCCCCATTCACATTGTACCAATTTTCCCAATATTTCCTTCAAAAGATTTACAATAAAACATTACCTGCATAACATGCTGTAAATTATAAAATCTCGGCTGATTGGGGTCGGCATCCATTGAATCAATGTCAGGGTTTTCTTTGTCAGGACTGGATTTCCTCATGTAGAGTTTTATAAAGCCTTCCTCAGTTTCTGGAAAAATAAGGAAAACTTAATATTTAATTTATACTTTTTTTCAATGTTTCAGTCTTAATAGGGTACCAAGACCTTCTGGTAAAGTTAACTACAATAAATTGTCCAGTGATTAGTCTAGGGATCATCATCATCATCATCATCATTTTACGTCCACTTTTCCCTGCTTGCAAGGGTGGGACGGGAACTGATTCTAGCTTGATTTCTACAGCTGGATGCCCTTCCTAACACCAACCTCATTTACAGTGAGTGCTGGGTGCTTTTTTGCCGTGGCACCTCCACGACCACTTTACAGTGAAATGATAGGGACCCCAGTCCCTATCATCTCATTTCTACAGCTGAGTAAACTGGAGCAATGTGAAATAAAGTGTCTTGCTCAAGGAAACAACACATTACTCGGTCTGAGAATTGAACTCACAACTTTTCGATTCTCAGACTTTCGATTCTCATAACTACTTTGGACTATACAAACAGAAGTTCATCTGCAGCAGCTCTATAAATTTTTGTAGTTTCGTAAATGGATAAAGTTAACATTTTGCATATTATACATGCTTGCATCATCACCATTTTATGTCTGTTTTCCATGCAGGCATGTCTTGCATGAGTTGTTACATTCTATAACTAGTTAGATTGGATGACCTGCTCATATGTTCCACTTTGGCATATTATACCCTCCTAATGCCAACCACTTTACCCTATGTACTGGGTGCATTTTATCATGACACCAACACTACCACTTTTACTGAGTGGGCTGAATGTATTTTATTAACATAGCACTGGCACTACCACTTTTACAGAGTAGGCCGAGTGTATTTTATTGTGGGACCAGCACTACCACTTTACAGAGTGGGCTGGGTGTATTTCCTCATGACACTGACACTACCACTTTACAGTGTGGGCTTGATACATATTATTGTGGCATAAACAATACCACTTTACAGAGTGAGCTAAATGTATTTTATCACGGTACTGGCACTACTACTTTACAGAATGAACTAGGTGCATTTTATAATGGCATTAAAACCACTCCTTGCAGAGTGCACTGGATGCATTCTAGTGTGGAATTAACACAGATAAATTCACCTCCCGCTGCAGGACAAGAATACAAGGACCCCTCTTTATTTCAGACACGGATGACCAACATAATTCCGACTCCCACACCCCTCCCTGCCCCTCCAACCCACCCTCCCAACTTCAGAGTTGGTACCATGAACGTAGGCACATTGAAAGGTCACTCAAATGAGGTTGTAGAGATGCTTGAACGTAAAGAAGAAGTTGTTTGTTGTATTCAAGAGACTAGGTGGAGAGGGGGGGGGGGGCTGCCAGATTCATCGTGGGTAAAAAAATAATGCTATAAACTTTTCTGGGTGGGAAACGACAACGGACAGGGTGGTGTAGGAATTGTTAGCTGAAAAATGGGTAGATAAGGTAATTGACGTAAATAGAGTAAATGACAGAATAATTAAAATAAGAATAGTTCTAAATAGAACTACTGTGACAATAATAATAATAATGAAATTATTGTGTACAGTGCTCAGGTGCACTACAACTCATCAAAGGTGCATGTATAGTACATAGAATAATGTACAAATGTCAGGAAAATGAACAGTGTATGAGTCATGATATAATAATAATAACAATAATGAAATATTGTGTACAGTGCCCAGGTGCACCACAACTCATCAAAAAAGTGCATGTACAGATCCGCTTATGCACCCCAATCTGGTCTACCTGACGTTATAAAGGACAGGTTCTATGAGATGCTAATGCACACTACCTCCCAAATAACCAACAGTGACTACTTAATTATTGCTGGCAATCTAAACGGTCACGTTGGACAACATAGTGATGGCTATGATGGAATCCATGGAGGCTATGGGGTTGGAAATAGAAATGAGGAGGGCTTCAGAACCCTGGAATTCTGTGACGCTAATAACCTAACTATCTGTAACAAAAACTACAAAAAACGAGAAAACCTATAGATCAGGGGAACACGCCAGCCAGATAGATTATATCCTTACTAGAAGACGGAACAAAGTGTCTGTTGTAAACACTAAATCCCTCCCCCGTGAAGAATGCATCTCCCAACATAGCCTAGTAGTTAATGACCTCATAGTCAGGAATAGACGATGTACTCGACAACAGAGGAGGCCTACCTTGAGGAGAAGAATATGGAAGTTGAAGGACCCCATAGCCAGTGACAAATTTAAAAGCTTATTACTTGATGCCTTTGACAATAAGGAAGAGCAATTAGAGACGTGCAATATAGAGGAACAGTGGGAATTTCCTGAAAGTGAACCTGCTGAAAGCAACGGATGAAATCTGTGGCTGGAGCAGACCTATTGGCAGGAGGAGAGTAACTTGGTGGTGGAACAGTAAGGTGGAGGAGACAAACAAGGCCAAAAAGCAGGCTTGGAAAGTATGGCAGGATGGGGGAAGTAGAGAGCACTATCAAGTGGCCAGGAGAGAAGCTAGGAGACAAGTGTACCTTGCAAAAAGGGAAGCAGAGGATAGAAAGTTCAAGCATGTTCTACAACGTGAGGACCAAAAACGTGAGGTGTTCAGGATTGCTAGACAATGTGTCAAGGAAAACCGTGATATTGTCGGGGAGAAGTGTGTCCATAATGATAACGGTGTACTTCCCCTCACTGATACTGATAAGAAGATAGCCTGGAAGAGTCACTACGAGAGACTATTAAATGAGGAGAATAAGTGGGAAAAAGATAGTCTGCCAAATCGATCCAATAGAAGGACCAGTGGAGCAAGTTAAAGGTAGGATAATAAGTAAGGCAATCAAAGATATGAAGACAGGCAAGTCAGCTGGGCCTTCGGAGATAGTTGCTGAGATGTTGAAGGCATCTGGAATGGTGGGACATACTATGGTCACCCATAGAGGTAACCAAGTAATACAGAATGAAATCATACCAAAAGACTGGCGTAGCAGCATCATCATTAACTGCTACAAGGGGAAAGGGGATGCTCTAGATAGGGGAAACTATAGAGGTATTAAGTTAGATGACCAGGTCATGAAGGTCACAGAAAGAGTTATAGCGCAATTAATCAGAGCGAATTGATCTAGATGAAATGCAGTTTGGGTTTGTGTCAGGTAAAAGTACCACAGATGCTCTTTTCCTTGTACGACAACTACAGGAGAAGTACCTAGCTAAAAGTAAGCCCCTCTACTTAGCTTTTGTAGACCTGGAGAAAGCCTTTGACAGAGTCCCCCGCTCCATTATCTGGTGGGCTCTTAGAAAACTCGGTGTAGATGAATGGCTTGTGAGAGCTATACAAGCTATGTATAAAGAAACAGTCAGTAAGGTTAGAATTAACAATGAATATTGTGAAGAATTTAGTGTAAAAGTTGGTATTCATCAAGGCTCTGTCCTTAGCCCCCTCCTATTTATTATTGCCCTTCAGGCTATAACAGAGGAGTTCAAGACCGGCTGCCCATGAGAACTCCTATATGCAGATGATCTAACGCTCATAGCTGAATCAATGGCTGAACTAGAGAAGAAATTCCAAACATGGAAGCATGGCCTAGAATCAAAAGGCCTTAAAGATAACTTGTCTAAGACTAAAGTTCTAGTTTGTAGAAAGGAAAATAGGGCACAGGTGCCCTCAAGGAAATGGCCATGCTCAGTGTGTAGGAAAGGAGTAGGCAGAAATTCCATTTTATGTCCCAAATGCAAAGTATGGGTACATAAAAGATGTAGTGGGATCACAGGTAAACTATCTAAGAACGTAGACTTTATATGTGGCCGATGCTCAGGTGCAATAAGTAACAAGTGTCCACAGGATACTAGCTCCTTTTATTGCCCAGATGGTTCTATAGAAATAGTGGACACTTTCCGTTACCTGGGTGACGAAATCAGCAGTGGTGAAGGGTGTTCTGAAAGTACAGTAGCCAGAGTCAGAACGGGATGGAAAAAGTTCAGAGAGCTTATACCACTATTGGCCACAAAAGGTTTCTCTCTAAGAATGAAAGGCAAATTGTATGATGCCTGTATACGAACAGCAATGCTACATGGCAGTGATACATGGGCATTACGTGCAGTGGACCTGCACAGACTGGAAAGGAACGAAGCATGCATGATCCATTGGATGTGTAATAATAATATACGTGAACGGCAAAGCATAAATGAACTAAGTGAGAAATTAGGAATAAGAGGGATCAGATGCTGTTTACTTGAGAGAAGACTATGTTGGTGTGGCCACGTGATGCGCATGAAAAACGACAGCTGTATAAAAAAAAGTGCAGGGCGATCAAAATTGATGGTAGTTACGGAGTAGGTAGACCCAGAGAAACCTGGGACGATCTGATAAATTCTGACCTTACACACTTGCACCTCTCTAAGACAATGTCACTGGACCGAGATCTTTGGCGCTACGCAGTAATACAGAAGACCCACCTTACCTATGTACAAAGTGAAACCTACAGTCAGTAGGTACCTCTTAACCAAATATACACCCAAATCCACTACCCTAGCCTCCCACCAACACCACCCTCTCTCTGTAAAGTTGGTACCACAACATCCAGTCCAAATAAATGAGATAATGAGATCGAGATCGTGTAGGTGTCACGACAAAAAAAACACACAGTCCATGCTGTAATGTGGCCATGTAGGTAACACAGTAAAAAGTTCCCAGTTCCACACTGTAAATGTGGTTGGTGTTAGGAAGGGCATTCAGCCATAGAAAACCTGCCAGATAGTCCTAAATGAGTGAGACACGGTCACCAGACCAACCTTGCCTCAAGTGGGACAACTCCCGTCTAACCCATGCTAGCATGGAAGATGGACGTTAAACGAAGATGATGATGATGATGATGATGACAGTCATTGTGTCCTCAACTAGGCTGGCTTTCATGGCTAGAATGTTTTATTAGAGCAACTCTTTTTTTTACAGCTGAATTACTGCTAAACAGACAGCCATGAAATAAAGGTAGAACTTTTTGTTCCTTAATCAAGTAGTATTGAGTAATTTGTATAGAATTAGACTATAACAGTGATTAGTAATAATTGACCGATGGGTGAAAAAGTACAAGGAAATTCCAGTGGAAGGAAATCCTTAAACCTACCTTCTAGTCTCTCTGTATCCAGAATAGCATCTTCTGTAGGAGGGGCTTCAAGAGAGGTTTCAGTTATTCGGTTGACACAAGCTTTTAAAATCCACACAAAAGATACATGCAACATTTTAAAGATATGTTTATCATCTGTTAATTCCTTCAATGATCTAGCAGGCTTGTTTCCACCTCGTTGAAAACGGAAACTTGCAGGGTAAATACTATCTCTGTAGCCTTTCTGTGGACATCTTGTCTGTTCTTCTGTGTAGACCTAAATAAACATCAAACCAAAATAAAAACAATTTCCTTTGTTATTATGGAAAGTGAATGATGGTTATGAAGATATTAAATCATACACAGTTCCAGTGTGTTACATTGATAAGTTACATACTGAGCCTAAAGTATCTAACAGATATAGGAACTTATATATATATATCATCATCATTTTACGTCCGCTTTTCCCTGCTTGCAAGGGTGGGACGGGAACTGATTCTGGCTTGATTTCTACAGCAACCTCATTTACAGTGAGTGCTGGGTGCTTTTTTACCGTGGCACCTCCACGACCACTTTGCAGTGGAATGATAGGGACTCCAGTCCCTATCATCTCATTTCTACAGCTGAGTAAACTGGAGCAATGTGAAATAAAGTGTCTTGCTCAAGGAAACAACACATCACCCGATCTGAAAATTGAACTCACAACCTTTCGATTGCAAGGCCAATGCTCTAACCACTAAGCCATGTGCCTCCATATATATATATATGAAGAAGGCAGTTTGATTGATCAGAGATTTTGAGACTAGAAACAAGTAGTGATGTAACAACTACCATGTTAGTCAATGTATTGATCTACCATGATCAATCCAGCCTCTGAAACAATTGTAAAACAATGAACTAATTAACTACCTATCTCTGACTTTGATTTGTTTTCATTGTTCAATACACAAACACACACTCACATATATATATACATACGTGTGTGCGTGTGCGCGTGTGCGTGTGCGTGTGCGTGTGTGTGTGTAGGTAGAGAGAGAGCGAGAGAGAGAGAGAGAGAGCTATAACACATGGCCAATAAAGAAAAAGCAGATAGTCTTGTTTTAATGAGCTATTCCTTTGTTATGTAACTAATCATTAGTGGAAATGTGAGATGTGTAGACCTGTCATACCCACTACACATACAGATCAAAGAACACATAACCATGACTGTTCCCTCTGTCAAAAAACACTTAGAAAAATGCTACATCCAAGATATTGAAGTCACCAAGAGGAATGTGGGTATTTTCCAGATTAAAGAGACATAAACCAAACATCAACAGATCTTAAGCCAATTAGCTGTTGTGACAGTCTACATGTCATCTTTCCACAAAATCTCAATCACACAACAAACAATTAGATCGTAGCAATGATTTTTACTTTATCCATTTAAAAAAAAAAGATTCTAACCATGAAATATTAAATATTTTCTAGAAGTCACTGGAGGACTTCTACTCCACTTCAGTGTTAGTTTCAAATAATATAACATTTGATTGCAATATTCCTTACTAAAAACAGTTCCAATTGTTTCAATGAATCTCGATAATGGCAGCCTACTCTCATTCATTTTTCATTCCACATAAACTAATTCTACACAAGTTACTTACCTTTTCAGCTTTCATTTGTAATTGCTTGATAACGAGTTGCAAGTTTGGTACAAGGAAAGACCAGGAGTTCAACAGATATAATTTATCCATCATGACAATAATGATGCTATACCAACGTTTAAATCCACGAGCTTGATTATCTTGAATATAAAAAGTGTAACTGAGAACATTGCCTTGTTGTTTATCACCAAAGAAAATGGGACCTTCTCGACCGGGACACACCTGTGGGTTATAGAAAACAAAAAGTAAAAATGGCAATGAAATACAGTTAAGTTTCGTAATTAAAATTCATATTTAGATATTTTTCTTTCACAGTTCACATATCTTACTAGAAGGAAGACCGAGAACAGTAAAACACAAGTGAGAAGTGTTTCAATGTTACATAAGACTGAAAGAAAAAGTATTATTAAATCAAAGAAAAACGTGTATGTGTATAGAATATTTACGTATTAACAAGTTCAAACTATGAAAATTTTTCATTGTAAATTAATCACTTCAGATATTTTAGCACCTTATTTACAGTTTCAAATAGCCCCACCTAACCTATGCCAGCATGGAAGAGCAGATGTAAAAATAATGGTAATGATAAACTGTTTATATTAAAATGCTATATTTTTATGAAATAAAACTAACTCACAATTTTACATTGAATTCATATAAAACAGTGCTATTAATATCAGCTAAACTCAATGTTGCAACTTCTTTATTGATGTAAATACAACTACAAATATTTATCTATTCCTTTTGTAAGCTATGAAAAATCTGCAATGCTGCTTAAAAAATAAAAATAAAACACCAATTTCAGAAAAGAGTATTTTAATTACCTCGCAACTAAGACTGCGTAAACAAGCCTGTCGTACCATACTAAAAACTTTAGGATGGTGTGGATGTTGGCTGCTCACATAACTGATAGGAACTTCATCATCATGACTGACAAATCCAGTTTTCACTGAATAACAGCCCTGTGTGAAATAAATGATTCCGTTTTAAAAGGAAATACAATACACAATAAAATAAATAAGAACACAAATTTATAATTGATCTCAGAGGAAATTGACATGTAAAACATTTATTAAATTTTTAATCATTTAACTGTTTTGTATCAACTTTTCTATCTTTTGTAACCTTAAATGAGAAAGTTATTTATTAATACTAATAAGAGTCCTATTTTTTGTTTAGTCAAACAAACTGGAGCAAGCCGAGTCAGGTTCAGGGATTCAACATAATACGCTGTATTGAGATCTGAACTTATGACCATTTGGTCAACTACCTAGCAACTTAACCCCATGGTCATAGTGATTCATAATAAAGCAAATGATCATAATAAAGCAAATGATTATAAGATATAACTGGAAATTAATTTCTAATGTCATTCCTTAAGTCTTTGTGTCTCTTTCTCCGTCACTGTTCACCTGTGGTCTGTACATTTGTCTGTCCCAGGCCCTGTGGTGCACATTCAATTCACAAAAGATGGTTTATAACCTCTACTAGTCAACAGCTCTCAAAGTGTTTTCCAGTAGTAAGAAATTCTCAGCAGAAGCTCTTCTGAGAAGAAACGCTACTCAAGCGAGTGTTTCAGCCCTTTTCCATAAAAAAGCTTACTCATAACTGTGTCACATCTGCCCATGTAGCAGCTCTGTTTGTTCACAGCTATGCAGTATTTTAATCTTTTTGTGTATTTGGAATCTGGGCTGAGGAAAGTTGAATATATAGAAATACATATTTACTGTCTCCAAGCATAAAGGTATGCATGTCTTTCAGGCTCCCACTGTGCTTAATTTCTCTCTTGCTCTCAATTTAGCCAGTTTATTAATGAGAACATAAACCATCCCATCCGATGAAGGGTTATGAACACAGAGCACTAACAGTTAAATGTTAAAATTTAAACCAGCAACAAGGTTTCTAGTCAACAGTTGTTATTTTATTTAGCCATTTTGCAGGAAATCAAAATATTATATATATATATATATATTGTTTTAACCCTTTAGCATTTACATTACTCTATATTTACTATTATATTTTCACCGTAAAGGCTTTACCTTACATAATTATCTCACATAATACCGAATTTATGAGATTTTGATATTATTTATTTTGAGAACAATACCTTAACATCACTATGAGTGGCTGGTTACAGCCAGTTTCAAAAGAAAAAGGTGAGAGAATTCAGGCCGGATACAGCCGGTTTAAATCCTAAAGGGTTAAATTAGTAATTTGTACAGTTGGATCATTGTCCCTGCCATATAGCTAATCACTCATAATGAAACTCAATTTAGGGAACCTATGCTGAGTTGTTCAACTGGCTATAAATAGTAGCCAATTCTCCCTGAAATCATACCCTACCATATTAAAAAAAAGAAAACACATTGGATAATGTAGGTATAATATGTCTGAAAAAAAGATTGAATGATCATGCCTGGAATGCCTTTGGTTAGAAGCCTGCTTGATCAAAGCTGACATGAGTCTAAGCAAAATCAAAAGGGTCTGTTATCAGTCTAGTATAGTGTCTTATGATACCTGTGGTGGTGAACTGTAGACAAGGACATTTAAAAATAAGTATCTAGAGATGTAGTACAGCATCAGTGACTTTAATATGAAACATTGACTCCTCATCTCGTGCAGACATCTAATCTAAGGACTAAGACAATTACATTTCTCAATTTTAACAACTTCCATATATCGATACAATCAAAATTATGGCATTATAAGTATAAGCTATAGTTTAAAGTATTTAAACTGGCCATATCTGGCCAGAATTCTCTCACATTTTTCTGTTCAAAGCAGCCATAACCAGCCACTCATACTAACATTAAGGTATTGTTCTCAAAATAAAAAATATCAAAATCTTGTAGATTCAATATTGTGAGATAATTATGTAAGATAAAGCATTTACCACAAAAATACAATAGTATATATAGAGTAATGTAAATACTAAAGAGTTAAATGCAACTTATAATATAAGTTTGGGTTTGTTAGATGTTATGACAGGAAAGAACATGAGAGTTCCATGATTTTTACTCAACAAATATCCAATGTTTACATTTAAAAAGTAAGAAGAGTACAAAAATAAAAGGAGAAAATAAAGACAAGAGAATGAAAGTGTGTGTGAAAGTATTCTTGGGTCCCAAATAATAGGGAGAAGGATTGGAAAATTCGTAATTTTTTTAGGTTGTCTCAGTTGATTTTTTAAAAAACCAGAATTAGTCGTTTAGGTTACATATTGAGACCCCACTCCATTCTATCTATTTTATAACTTATGGGATTTCTAGTCATGTATTTTTTGTCATGTATAATGTTTTTTAACCCTTTAGCATTTAAACAGGCTGAATCCGGTCAAAATTCTCTCACCTCTCTCTGTTCAAACTGGCAATAACTGGCTGCTTATACTGATATTAAGGTATTGTTCTCAAAATAAGTAATATCAAAATCTTAGATTCGATATTATGTAAGATAAAGCCTTTACCACAAAAATACAATAGTAAATATAGAGTAATGTAAATGCTAAAGGGTTAATGTCTAAAGAAAAATTTTGTCGGAGATACATTAGCAATAAGCAGGGTGGAATAGAGTGTGGAGTGTGGAGAGTGTGAAAAATTAATAAGCTGGGGGGGGGGGGGATTTGAGACCCAAAAGTAGGTGAGAGTTTAAAAATAGTAACAAAAATAGAGAGAATGTAGAGAAAAGTGAAGCAATGAAATTGGGAGAGGTGAATAAAATATAAACATAAAAGTGAAAAGTGAAATGGAATAATGAATAAGATGACATACTTCACAAAGATCTGTCTTCATACTTGTCACAGCTACACTATCAGTTGAAGAGAAAGAACCATGTCGTATGGCTTTTGACCGGTTGTGTAGATGACCACCACTAACATCAGACAATGCATCTTCATCATCTACGGCTCTGTGTTCTTGTGGATGGAAAGATTGTGTACAATATACAATTCTTGGGCCATGTAGTTCACAAAAGTGACACACAGCTATAATAGCATTCATTTTTATAATTTAAAAATATCTGAAATCAAAAATATATGCAATATTAGTGAGTGTGTGTATATATATGTGTGTGTGTATGTGTGTATGTATAAAGGGTTGGGAGGACCTCAATTACGTCAAAAACAAGACAACTTCTCTTGTGCACTCGGTGGACTGTCGACCTTACATAAAGCGAGACAAAACCCTGGCCTGTCTGGGAGATAGTGGCTCTGCTTCAGTACTGACATGGTCTATGTAGACCTGTCCAACCTTTGCTAGCAGGGAAATCAGATATTAAAACAATAATGATGATCACGTGATGCGCATGAAAGATGACAGCTGCATAAAAAAGTGCAGGGCGATCAAAATAGATGGTAGCTTCGGAGTAGGCAGACCCAGAAAAACCTGGGACGACTTGATAAAATCCGACCTCACACACTTACACCTCTCCAAGACAATGTCACTGGACTGAGATCTTTGGCGCTACGTATTAATACAGAAGACCCGCCTTCTCTATGTACAAAACGAAACCTACAGTCAGTAGGGACCTCTTAACCAAAATACACGTGGTTGATGTTAGGAAGGGCATCCAGTCGTAGAAAACCTGCTAGACAGTCCTGAGCAAGACAACCAATCTTGCCTCAAGTGGGACAATTCCCGTCCAGACCCATGCTAGCGTGGAAAATGGACGTTAAACGATGATGATGATGATGATATATATATTGCCTCCAACCACAACTTGACTGGGTGTCATGCCTTTAGACCGCATGTACATTGTTTTCACACAATTGATCCTCAGGCTGACTGCCAAACCTCTGGTCTTCAGCTCATCCAGCATGGTCTGTAGCTGCCCAGTATTTTCTGCAACGAATGTAATGTTATCTGCAAACTGGAGGTGGGTGAGTAGCTCACCATTGATTTGCACACCGCCATACCAGCCGATCTCTCTGATGAAATTGAGGTGGTGAAAAGTTATGTGCATAGCAGCCAAGTTATAACCATGAGATGTGACATGGTTAATGAGATTTCATGGAGAATAAGATCAGGCCGGAGAGCATTCAACTCAGCAAAGACTGTGCTGAAAGCGAACCTTGACAAAGCCACTCGTGCGAACATATCTACATGTGAAATATGGGTGACAACGAAGAGGGAGGAACAGCAAATAATAACAGCACAAAGAGCCAGGGAAAGGTCAATGCTGGGAATCATCTTGAAAGATCACATCCGAAATGAGCAAGATCAGGGAAAGAAATAGAGTGAAGTACATTATCACTGAGTACCATCTGAACAAACTCAGATGGGCCAGGTATGTCACACTGATAATCGGTGGACCCGTGCAGTTAAGTGGTACCCTTGGAAGCAGAAACAACCACTGGGAAGGCCTCCATTCAGATGGAATGATGATATAAAGAGAATAATAGGACCACAATGAAGGAGGGCGAGATCAAGAACAGAATGGATGAAATACTGTGGCCAGCAGATTTAAAATGACATCTGACCAGCCAAGATGTATATATATATATATATATATATATACATCTAGCGTATCTTTTGAAATAAAAATTCTGGTAGAGCACTCAAACTATATCTGTTAGTGTAATATATATATATATATATATATATATCATCATCATCGTTTTTACGTCCACCATAAACATTTTCTTTTTAATCATACACAGCAACAAATACACTTTATTAAACACTAGAGCTGCTAGTTATAATAGTTATATAGGCTAAACAAGTTAACAGGCAATGTACTATGACTGCCTCGCAGTGCCACATACAACCAACTATTTATTGCATGGAAAATTGTGTGATGTGATCACAAAATATACTGCGACATAGTATAGCTACAGTGAGCTTAAGCATTTAATCAGCTACTGCTACACTAAAGGTCTGATTGAGTAAACCCAACAAAGAGAAAAATGGTGCTTTACACATTTTAATTTAAGAAAACCACAAATAGGCATTCTTCAACAAGTTAACACAAAACCACTGACCTTCACTAAAATAAAGTCTTAGCTATGTTTACCTTTGGTTCTTACAACAGACAATGAGCCTGCGCACTGTTTTAAACAGTTTTTGCAATACCTAAATTTACTCAATGGGAATAAGTCATTAACCTGTACCTTAAACTGAGTGTATTACCTCTAATAACTAGACTAGAGAATAGGGATAGCTTGTGAGTTAGAGCACTTGATGTTTAATTTGAATTCTTACAGTTTTTTTGGTTGGCAGGGGAAAATGAGCATGTGTGTCTATCTATCTCTATTCGTTTGGAGGCTTCCTGTCACGATGAGTGCTAATTCAGCTCTCTCTTTCTCTCCAACCCACATTATCAATTCTGGCACCCAAAATTCAGATTTGTCTCCTACATTCTTTATGTACATCAATGTATATCAACAAACCACTTGCTGTCCTCTCCAATGACATACACTCTTATGCAGTTGATACCATGCCACATGGAGCCTAGACACCTCACATCCAGCATACACTGACACCTTGAACAGAGACCTCAAAAACATTCTCTAACCCTTTAGCATTTAAACCGGCCGTAACCGACCAGAATCCTCGCACCTCTTTCTATTGAAACTGGCCGTAACCAGCCACTCATACTCATGTTAAGGTATTGTTCTCAACACAAATAATATCAAAATCTCATAGATTCGATATTATGTGAGATAATTATATTTAGGTAAAGCCTTTACCACAAAAATATTATAGTATATATAGAGTAATGTGAATGCTAAAGGGCTAATGATTCCTTCAACCAGCACAAGGATACAATCAATGCATATATCAAGTAAACAATATCATGCTCTACCTCTCCTAAAGTAGAACATGCAACTAAAACCCTTGAGGTCACCACAAATGTTAAGTCACACCATCACTGAGAATGTCAACATAAAGATTCTTCAGAATCAGAAAATCACTTCAGCCCCAACTACTAACCTACAATAAAGTTCGAGTGAGACCCAAAATTGAGTACTGTTCCCATATCTAGGACAATGCTGCTGCTACGGATACAGGTTTCAACAACAAAAAATGCCATCTGCTGCAAATTTGCTGGCCAACGACAGCCAACCTCTGGCCCAAAGATATGCTGTATCCTGGTAATGTGGTTTCCTCTCCCCTCCCACCAGATGTATAAAATGTGCATTTTGGTGCTGCTACAATACCAAGACTATACAAAATGTTCTCAAGGAGATAGTGTATAAAAAGAATATTCTGAACTTTGAAGCCAAAATCTGCAAAACAAACTTGACAATCCGATTTATGTTGGTCTTCGTAAATATACTAAAATATGTATCATTATATATGTACAAAAAAATTTCAACATAACTATATACTTCTCAATATTTTTGTTTAAGGAATCAGATGAGTTTTTTGGGGTTTTTTTTTTCTTCAAATTAATATCAACAAAAACGTTCCAACCATAATCATATCGTCTCCCTCTCCCCAGGGAATCGTCAATAGTGTTTAGTATCTTAGCAGCTGAAATCGTAGATCACCAGAACATCAATCCACTTAGCCCCTAACTAACCCCAACCCAATATGTATCTGAAATTGTATTGGATATTACTGCATGCGCAGTAACCAAAATGACACGGACTCTCAAAGATTTGTTAAAATTTCCTGTTTCAGTCTATAAAGTTCAGGATTCCGGAGAAGAGGGGGTAATTATATTGCGTAAATAAAAAGTTTATGTGAAAAGAGGAGTATTATAGAGTAACATTATCTGCCTAGAGATAAAAGTGGTGAAAGGAAACATGAATATAGAGTGAGGTAGGGAGAGAAGTGAACCAGGGGATTCACTAGTGTATTCCATCAATAAACATTGCAAGCAAGCGTAGATGAAATTTCCCAAACAAGTGATTTGTGATAGGCGTAACCCATAAACTGGCAAATATATATGAATTCCTCCTAGATATGGTTAAAAGCTTTGCAGCAAATTTCCTTTTACAAAAATATTCAATTGATATTAACATAGGATAAATCGCCAATGCGATTGTAGATACTTTGCAGAACAACAAATGTGATAATGGCGGTCATTGTTTACATTTTAGAAATATTGGAGATGAGAATAATAGTCTACTAATCGGCAGGATCGGACAGATTACCTATGTAAAGCTTAGGTCAGACATTTGTAGGCTTCCCTAGTTCTGAGTAAATGCTAATAGAACAGGAGAAATTATGGGGATTGATGAAACTGATAGTGTACCATTTCACAGTAATTTACTTACATAAAGACTCAACCGCATGTGGATTTACTATACAGAACGTTCCCCTTCGGCCATGCTGTTAATTTACTTACAATTGTGTAATTAGAAAAATAGCATCTGTGTTTCCATTTCTGTCTATTTTTAATTTCATCTGGTACTAGCTTGGCTTTCACTCAATGTGTTTATATGTAAGATTCATCAAACATATCGAAATTAGGAAAATATAAGTGTCAATTTTAATTACTGAAATTCAATTAAAAGATTTACCCTTCTTTTTTAAAGAAAGAAATAAGATATAAACTTAGTAATTATCCAAATCGAAGAATAATCAATCTAATTAGTCCCAACCACAAAAAAGTATATACATGTTGGCGGAAAGTATAACAATACACAACATAAACAGAGTTTGAAGAATTCATAATTAAAAATAATTAAAACTTCATTATAGCGACGTTTTATTCCGTGCTGGGTGTTATTGTAAAAGTTATATGTTTGTAATTCTATAAATAGCTAACGGTAATTAGTAACTTCTTTCATGACGTGGACATTAACAAACTATTAAAATGTTTTCCTGTCGTTCAATATTGTCTATAATCTATAATGATAAATGAGTCTAGGTCACAGGATATATTTTAAACAAAACTGAGATCAATACATTATATATTGGTGTTTATATTTTCATTCTATAAGAACTATAAACAATTTGTAGTGTATAAATAATACAAGTGTGAATAAGATTTTAAGACATATAAACACATTTGTTAAATAAGGTTTGAGGGAGATAGGAGTGTGTCCTAAATTACACTAAATTAATATAAGAATAAAATAATTAGATATTTTATTTATTAGTTGTCGAAACGACAAGAACTCGACACTTTCTAATATATATATATAATCAAATATATAGATGGGAAAATTAGCTTTTAAATCATTTTTAATTCCTCACGCATGTTTCAAGAAAGTAAATGTACAACTCACTTGAAACGTGTGTAAGAAATTTTAAATGATTTAAAAGTTAATTTTTCCATCTATATATTTGTTGTTTTCCAACTTTTTCTCCCTAAAAAGTCTACCTTTTCTTCAGACCAATATATAAACACATTGAGCTAATTCTGAAACTACTTGGCAATTATATACCATCATATATAATTCTCTACATACATTTGAGCTTTGTATATATAATTTTACCTTTGCTCTCTCTCTCTCTCAACTAAGAGAGGGGGACACATTTAAAAAGGTACTCCATACCTTAGTAGAGTGTAAACATCATTCGTATGAAATCATCAGGAATACCTGATGATTCCAAGATTCCAAACGAATGAAATAGTTCTAGTCCTGTAGAAGCCATTTCTATATCAAATAAGACTATATATATATATATATATCATAATACCTTATATATATATATATATATATATATATAAGGTATTAATTTAACAATGAAAATAATCACAATATATCTTACAAAATCAATCAATATCAATATATATATATATATATATATATATATATATATCAATTTATAGTTGTAGAAATGACATTTCGTTTCAGTTAAAATCAATGGCATTCTACTAATTGATATTATTATCGCCATCAATTGGAAAGCAGGTTTAACTTACTACAAATCAAACTATTCCTGTAAATGAAATGAAAGTATTCATGAACGAAACTATACAATATATTTTATTCAATTGAATTAATAATATTATTATTTTCAATGTGATCAACAATCATAAAAGATATACATTATTAAGACAACTATGAGGGAAAAACAAAGTGAGAAGAAGACAGTAAAGTGTAGTTATGCCATAAAACAACATGGTCTTTGTAAACAATACAGTGAACGTAAAATGTCAGGAAGAGAAAACTTGACGATGAAAGAAGAAACTAAAATCATATTTTGATGAAGTAGATTTGTTGGAAGTCATTTTTAAGATGAAAATTAACTATTTGATATATACAGACCTGCAAGGATTGAATGCACTTGTATTTACAAAGCCATGTCGGCTAGAACCAATTTAGAAAGCAGCCACATTCCCGTGACTAATGAGTTGACTGACACAGGATGATTAATCACGAGAACTCCTGCCATTGTATAAGATATCATTAGTAAAATGCCGAGTTTTTAGGCAGGCAGATTTTGTGTTGTTGATGTTTCTAACACTAATTATTATTGGCTAATATTATGAACGCAAGCGTGCTGTTAACCAATGATTGATGTCGTTTTAAACAGTCAACTGTTAATGTTTGTTGTGTGTTTTAAAAATGGCGTCTGCTAGTTGATAAAAGTTTGTCAAAGTGATCCTAGAGATATAAATTAATGATCTGAAACTTACTCTAAATGACAGAATTAATTTTCTTATTTGTATTATAAATATTTTTCATGGGCTACAAGAAAATGTTTTCAGTCCTCATTCTTTGTTTATTCATTATCATAGTTGCAAAAAAAGAAAACCTACATTTTTATAATTACATGCTTCAGCTTCAATATTTTTTTGTATTGTAAATTCAATAATATTGTGCCTCTTTATTTATTTATGTTTCTTACGTTAATTTTCCATCTTGTTTCCGAGACTCCATGTTTCAGTATGTACTATAGATAAAACACTGAAATGAAATCAGACTTCTGGTTGTCCACACACACACAAAGCTTTCCTGACTCGTTATAGGGGTGGTGGACCATTGCTTATGAGTTCTCCCCCCACCACAGCATAGAAGAGTAGGACATGGCCATTTTGAGAGTTGTTTATAGTGACAACACAGTGCCATCGACAACACAATATGAAGCTCCAACCTCTCAATTAGATGTTCGGTCAGCCATCTGCAGTCCATCCAACTGGCTTCTGCAAGCTCCAATCCACCAAATTTCACTCACAAACTTTGGTCGACTAGAGGTTATGGTATCTGTTTAGTTTAGTTGTTTCCTTTTAATTGAATTATATTTAATTAATTGAAAGGGATTGAAGCAATGAGTGTATATGAATTTTCATAAAATTATAGGAATCTCAGTGCAGTAGTAGCTGTAAACAGCTGATGTGGATCTAGATGGAAGTTGAAGAGGTCATCACAACGCTATAGTTCTGTATTTCTCTTTAGTTTACATTTGTGATCCTTTCTCCATTATTTTTTATCTTTCACAATTCTCTGAAAATATTCTGCTCCATCGATCTCATTGGAAGGAGTATTTGAGGACTCTGCCCCATGACCCTCTCGGGAATAAGTGGGCAAAGACGAAGGTTTCCTGTTTATAAGTAATGGGAATCACATTGTATGGTAGCAGAAGAAGTAGTCCATCAGAATTACATGGAAGCCAAGCAGAAGGCTTACCATGAGAGTTGCTGTATGCAAATAACTTGGGTGTTTATAGCTGAGAGTGTGTTTGACAGAGAGGGAAGAAATATTTGGAGGCAAAAAGTATGAAGGTGAATATTGGAAAGACAAAGGTAATGGCAACTGGTAAAATGGAAAGAATGGGACAACAGCCATTTGTATAAAAAGTGTTGAAGTGAACTCTATTAAATGTATAATATGACTGGAAGGGTTCATCAAAAATGTAGTGCTGTGAAGCTTATCTTAAATAATGTGACAAGTATATTTAAGTGTAAAGTGTGTATATAGCAAGAGGAAATTACCAATGTACTGAGTGAATGTTACTAAATAGCAGCACTGTCTCCATTGTGGATCTCACCTGAGCTTTATAGAGAGTCATTAATTGCTTGGGATTGAACCAAAGGGATAGTCTTTTAGATGCAGTCCTAGTAAGGTTAGGGATGTGTGTTTGTTATGAGATAACCTCAATACTTGTAAAACCTAACTTTTGATGTGATTGTGAAAGTTCTAGTTGAATGCTGTTCATACTTATGGTGGGTTGGGTCTTGAAATGAACTGTGCTTGTGCTTTTGTTGCTTTTTGGATGTTGAAAGAGACAAAAGTGGCATGATCCCTCTGGGGGTGCTCTCCATGTCTCTGTTCATGTAGTCAGAATAGGCTTGGTGTGTTGTGTTGATATTGCATGTGGATGACACTTGGTTGGTATAAGTTATGGAAAAATTAAGGGTGGCATGATCTAGAAATATTAGAATTCCGTATAATAGAGCAATAGTTGACAGAGTCTAAGGAATTGCCTTTCTTGGGAATGGAACTCATTGTAGCATTTCCAAAGATCAAAATATATACCTGTGGAAAGAGAGAGGTTGAAAAGTTTGGTGAATATAGGAGATAGCTCTGAGGCACATTGTGTAAGGGTGATAGAAGATACATTATAAGGTCCAATGTATGTATGCAGGTTGGTGTTTCTGGTAGAGTGAAAGGAGATATATTTAAAGATGATTTACCAATGTGGTGTTGGATGCAAAATGAGCATTGAAGGTGGAGTGTTTCAGCACAGAGTATTGCTCACACACAATCACCATGATTAAGAAATGAAGGAAAAGAAGATTCTGCAAAATTGGTGGAGATCATTTTGGCAATAGACCAAAAGGACCAAATGCAATTTTGGAAATGGGAGAACTTGAGAGTGATGGAGGCATCATTCATGGTTTGGATAGTGTTCTTGCAGCATTTGCACTATTGGGTTTATGTTGCCTAGTCTTGGTTACTTACTCCAGACATGGTTGGTCTTGTTTTTTACTTGAACTACTTCGGTGTAGCTATGAGTTGCCAGACAACCAATGTTTTTAGGGAGCTTCACATTTGATTTGAACAGTTTTCCAATTCAAGTAATGACCTTTTAGTTTTATACTCTTTTTTTTTTCACTATGTTTTCTACTAATGTAGTGGATAAGTAGATACATATAAGTGTATACTGGTTGTGTGTGAAATGTTATTTTACAGTGAAATGTTATTTTACAGTGTATCACAAACACAAATTTAAAGAAAATTATTCTGTTATGATGATGAACATCTATCTATCTAAGGCGGGTAAAATTCCCGAGATCCATGGACGAGTTCTCTCCAGTGGTCTCTGTCCCTCATCATCGCTGCCATGTCCTGCGTCTCCAACAGACCAGTGTCTGTCCTTAGGGCATCAACATACATTAACCTTGTGTAATATGATGAACATATTACACAAAAATGGAACATGTCTGTTCTGCTCTTTCTCTTTGATTTTTCACAATGACTGTTGCCTCATTATCTGCTTAGATACTTTCTCTGCATTATAATTGATTGTACATGAACTATTTATCAATCATTTACTCATAAAACCCAAACACTCCAACTTACAGAACACATAACCAACCAGGAGATCCAATTCATAGCTACAATCCATTAAAATCCATGCTACCTTGTCATACCCCTGCTCTAATTTCTTACAAACACATCTAGTTATATTAGCTACTCACAAGACTCTCGCTCTTTATCTGTAATAAACACCAAACTAATTATATCAGTTTCTCACTAGAATGGTCCAAACCTTGCTAGCAAGGAAAGCGGACATTAAAATGACAATGATGATCATGATGATGAATCAATGTGCAGGACTGGCAACTCTCTCAAATAAACCCCGGTGAAAATAATGTTATTATCAGACATACACCAATACATACTGGAAACCTCTACATGATTTCTTGACCTACTAGAAATTGCAACCAAATCGCCCTTAAATCACACACTCTTTTCTTGAAAATAATTGTTTCTACTTTTGGCACAAGGCCAGTAATTATCCCAGTGTATTACTGGTACTTTATTTTATCGACCCCATAAGGATAAAAGGCAAAGTTAACCTCGATGGGATTTGAACTCAGACCATAAAGGGACGTAACTATGCTGGAAAGCATGGTCTCTGACCCTCTACCGATACTGCTAATCCACCAAAAATAATGTTGTGTACACATACAGACACACACCACTACATTCTCGAAACCTCCACACGGTTTCCTGACCAGCTAGAAATTGCAACCAAATTGTCCATAAACCACACACTATTTTCTTGAAACCTCTACATGGTTTCTTGACCTGTTAGAAATAGCAACCAAGTTCCCCTTAAATCACACATTATTTTTGGGGAAAAAGAAAAGGATATATTGAATAAAGATGTCATAAAAATTAAAGACAGAATGCTTCAGATTATTACGTCTACTCAACCAGGGCTGACCTGGAGTTAAACAATGACATCTTGCTTTTCTCTTGATACTAAACATTTGACTGGCTATCTTCATGTCATATTCTTCATTAATTTATTTTTCAGGTCTTCCATAGTTCTTTCTTTGTAGATTCTATTAGTCAGTTGCAACCTCATCATCATCATCATCATTATCATTTTTACGTCCGTTTTTCCACGTTTGCATGGGTTGGACAGGTCCTTTTCAGCACGGCATCTCTCCACTTGCCGCATTTCTTCATCTTTTCCTCTGTGAGTTTCAGCAATTTCAGATCAGCCCTCACCACCTCTGCCCAGGCCATCCATTACTGCAGATTCTATCCACTGGCATTTTCTGGAACTTCTTCACCCAGTGATCATCATTCATGAGCATCACGTTTCCATTACTTTCCTATACAGCCAGATCTGCCCTTCTTTACCCTTTGTTTTTCTTTATTTATATAATTAATTATGGAAACTTAATAAATAATTTAAGTAAGATTCATAATCCTATAAAAAATAACAGGTAATATATAACAGCAACACTAGGTTACATGATGAGAAATTTTTAAGTTTAAGTGCAATTCGGAGAAGTAGTGGCTCCACCTGGAGTGACAGTTTGATCTCCGAGCTACGCACTCTATCGAGTAATGTTACAAATATATATTAGTGAAAAGCAATATGATATTATAGAACACTCCACTCGATTTCAATGGGAAAAAATTGTTTTCCTCGTGTTTGGGGGGGGGGGGGGGCTATCAGCTATTCTAACTTACAAGATTCTGGCAATCAACTTTTCCCCGGAGAACGGAGAGCGTGGGGTGCCTATCCCTCGGAATTTTCACTACGATTTTTTTTGATTTTTTATTTCGCGTGTTATCAAGGAATAGGACCTCCAAACCAGTCGGAAACGACTAGATTTGTAGAAAAAGAAGGGTGAAAGGGGACGAAAAAACAATCGGACTTTCGCAGATCGACACACCTCTCGCGTTTGGTGGGAAATAATTATCGATTTTCACTGGAACTCCAATAGACTTTTTTCCTGAATTATGGTTAGGGTTAATTTAAGAGTTAGGTTTAGGGTTAGGGTTTCCGTTTTCCGGGAAAAAAGTTGTTTGCTAGCATCAAAGACGTCCCGAAAAAAACAAGGACAGATAATTATTTCCCATTAAACGCAAGAGGTGTGTAGATCTGCGAAACTCCGATGGTCTTTTCGGCCCCTTTCACCCCAAGTTTTCTACAAATCTGGTTGTTTCCGACTGGTTTGGAGGTTATATTCGTTGATAACACGCGAAAAAAAAAAAAAAAAATTGTCGAAAAATCTCCAAGGGACGGGGGGATTTAACGGGGACCCTACCCCTACCGTTGTCAAGGAAAAAAGTCTATTGACAGAATCTTGGAGGTTAGATTAGTTGATAGCACACGAAATAACCGAGGAATTGTTTTTTTTTGTCCCCACTGAAATTGGGTGGGGTGTTCTATATATTCACCAACAATATTAACAAATGAGTCTATTTAACTGATTTTCAATGGATAAATAAATAATTTCACATTGGCGCCAATGATCGTCGGTCAATCATATAAAGTTTATATTGTAAACAGATAAGTTTTCGATATTTTATTAAACTTATTTTCATTGGATAAGGCTGTAAACACTAGCCTAGTGATGACTAATAATAGTCGTTGTTTCAACATAAATACGGTATAACTTTGGTGTGTTTTAAAATGGCGCTTGCTGGACAACAAAACTTGTCGGGGCAAGAAGAAGCGTAAGTTAATTCGTTGTAAAATTGTTCTTTTACCATTTAAACTGACATGAATAATTACTACGTCAATAATATATGTCT
Organism: Eledone cirrhosa; assembly: GCA_964016885.1. Classification (NCBI taxonomy): domain Eukaryota; kingdom Metazoa; phylum Mollusca; class Cephalopoda; order Octopoda; family Eledonidae; genus Eledone; species Eledone cirrhosa. Next base: position 305,531,033 of record OZ024740.1, on the reverse strand, counting down.
TAGTGTTGTGATATTGCCGTTAACAATAAACTGTCTTGATGTAACTAAGTTGTTTTCTCTCGTTTTGTTATTATATTCAACCATTTAAAATTTTCTTTTAAAATAATGTTTGTTTACATTTTTCATTTTTTCTGAGTCGCAGTTTTTGTTGAAGATTGGCCTTACTTTAACTGTAACTATTTCTTGATAATAGCTAGAAACTTTTTGGAGAGCTAAAAGGTTAAATCTTTGGAAGCCTCCCATCTACTACAGTATCTAAATAGAACCCTGCCCTTCAATAAAAGTCAACTTGTTTTATAATTCAAAAATTACAGGATGGCTGGCTTGCAATTCTACACATATAGTTGTACAGCTGACAAGATATTCTGAATACGAGCCGTACAGTTTAAATTTAGTTACAACAATGTAAAAATAAATAACGTTTAAGTTTCATTAACATTTACAAATAGTGTGCTGTCATAAATTTTCAAATAACATGCGATAGTAATGTTAACGATGTTAAGAAATTGTGAGGTATATCTTTCATTTCACAGTTTATTTACTACATGTTGGCAAAATTCTTTTTAACGGGTGCTGAAGAAGTTTCCAAAGTTTTAGAGCACCGACAGCTATATGGTAGAAAGTGTTCAACATGTATAACTGCTTTTCATCACCACCTGGTCAATGGATGCCATTGGCAGCGTCTTCTCTAGTGCAAACATTCCGACTATGTCTCCGGTTTAAACATAACTTGATGCATTGTATCTTACAGCTGTAATATATATGCGATGATCTCTTCACCCATGCCAGTAGGCCATTATTAAAATATGCAAAACGTCATAATTAAGACCACGAAATTCAGTATTAGTAAAAACAATATTTTTTAAATGTCGCAAAGGAAAAAAAAATTGAGTTAAGTGTTAATAAGTAGCTGACATCCAGTTTCAATCATATCTAAAAAATACAATGTTTCAAAATAGAAATACATTGTCTAAAATTTAAACCTCAAAGACTGTCAAGTTTAATGGCATTTTTAACAAAATTCTCTCCTATTAACATAATCAAATAATAATTTTTTTTTAAATAATTACAGGGTCACAAATTGACCTTAAATGTTTTATCAGCCTAGAAGATAGTGAACTTCAGTAGGATTTGAACTCAGTGTAAAGTGATGTTACTAACTAAATAGCCACAAAACGTGTTGTACTCTACTGACTCTGCCATTCAAATATTAGTAGAAACTTTCATTATTCTTTGTGCAAATGATTTTTTTTTTAGCAACCAAAGATTTACTATCAGTGACTGCCATAGCTACAGCTATATACTGAATTCAGGTTTTTTTTTTTTTTTATCAAAAGAATTTATCCTCTGAGAAATTGTATAAATATTTTTACAAAATATGAAATCAGTTGACACATTCAAATATTTGAATTCAAATCCATTGCAAGCATCTCGTATTTCTAGGTAGAACATTTTATTCTGCATTTCCTTAAATCGGCTATGTGTTGAGATTGTTACCAGTAATAGAAAAAGCATTCTACCCAAGAATTATGTTATACACTTAACCCTGTCAAATTAAAACTTAAATTCGTTACTTTATAAAAAGATGTCTCAAAACTCAAATACATTTCTAAAATTAGAATATGTAATGAACTCAAATGGTTGACATTCGAATGGAAACAACTTAGGGTTGAGAGGTTCTTTTTAGCACTGCTGAGGACATAATGACCTCTCTAAGGTGTGCTGCCACAATAAAATGCCTCCAGTTCATGTTGTAGTGTAGTTAGGTGCCACAATAAAATGCTACCAGTACATTCTGTAATAAGGCTGGTGTTAGGAAGGACATCCCACTATAGAAAACATGCCCAAAACAGAACATATGAGTAAGATGTTGTTCTCCAAACCATGTAGTCTCGGGTATTGACAATTCATTCAACTGAAGCTGGCATGAAAGCAGATGTAAAGTGATTATGATATAAAAAGGAACTGGCTTTGAAAACATTGATCAAGATTCTTACAGCCATTCTGTTGTGTTTCTAGATATGTATAACATTCTGGTTACTATAAATAATTTTCTACTTTTGGTACAAGGCCAGCAAATACTCAGTGCATTACTGGTACTTTATTTTATCGCCCCCCCGTAAGGATGAAAGGCAAAGTTAACCTTGGCGGGATTTGAACTCAGAATGGAAAGGGTTGTAACTCTATGCGTCAAAACATGGCGTCCGACCCTTTACCAATACTGACAATCCACCGCCCTGGATACTATAAATAATGCACTCCAACTAGCTGAACATAGAAAGGGTATTTATCTGTAAAACACAATTTCATAAACAAATATGTAGAAACTGTTTCACTTGTGGTGTTGTGTAGAAACTGTCTCGCTTGAGGTGTTGGTATGATAATTCTATAACTGTTTTCAATAATTTCTTTTTTCTATCTCGCTTTGTTAATTCCAGTTCTCTTGTACTGTTATATTTCAGCAATAGAAAATATTCTGCTATACTCTCCCAAATACCCAAGCTACTGACCCATTTTGAAGAATACATTCCCTCGACTAACAGTTCAAATGATGTCATTGTAAACTCTAATCCATCCAGCTCTTATGTTTCCTGTATAAAGATCAACGGTATGCCAATCTTACCACCAATTGTAAGTACAAGAAACCTGAAATTATACTGATATATTGTCTTCTGATGGAATTAGTATGGTGTCAGTGTAACTCACTAGATCATCATCATCATCACCACCACCACCATTTAACATTCATTTTTCCATGCTAGTATGGGTTAGACAATGCTTTATAGAATTTAGTTTGGTGCCTCATCTTTTTAAATTTAAATGCAACTAGGACTGGTTTTATCATTTATCCTTAAGGAACATAACAAGCAACACAGACTGCTCTGACCCATCTGGTCTCAGACTGTGACAGCTTGTCCAACCCTTGCCAATGTGACAAGTGAACATAAAATGATGTCAATTGAATATCTTCAAAAAGGTGTGTGTGTGTGTGTGCATAATGTTCCAAACATGAATGCTTATCAGGCCAGGACTTATCCTAGTTTCATTGGTGTTAAGCTACTAAGAGCTTAACATGACTTTGCTCTAGAGAGTCCATAGCAGAGTTAATTTGCCAGCTACTGCTGGTACTCATTTTCAGCTGATTGGATTGGAACAATGGGAAATGAAGTTGTTTTGCTCAAGAACACAACGAGCAACCTGGTCCAAGAATCATTTGTCCAACACCCTAACTACTAGGCTATGCACCTTCATGTGTGTGTGTACATATACACATACACACACACTATTTATATATTTTAACCATTTCATAGCCTACTCTACCATTTCTCTATATTTCTAATCTGAATTTTCCAAACTGTTTTTCATTAATATAAATCTTCAAAGTTAATCTTTCACTTCTCCATACAGTTATATGCATAGGCATATATACAAATACAAGCATACACTTTACCACTTTACAACCTAAGCCATGAAATTCAGTCTTCAAAATTGTCCTAAGTATTGAATACCTGAGATAGTTTATTTGTTCGTTCAAAGCTAAAGCTTCATTCTATCACTAATCTAAATGTTCTGTATTACTTGAAGAACATGTGCATTTTATACACACTGAAAGAGTATTTTGTGGTTCTTTGTTCCAGACCTCATCTACCAGATTGAAGCAAACTATTATCATTATCTCTGTTTTAATTACTTTGTCATGCTGGCATGGGTTAGACAGCTATACAGTGTAGCATTGCTGTCTCTATTATCTTGTATTACCTTAATTATAAAGTTTAGAATCTTTAGATATTAACCTCACATCTTATTTTCATGTTTTCATTGTTCTTCCTCTTCCACTATATCTTCTATTTTGTCATTGTGTTATACCATATATATATATGTCTTGGACCTTTTTTCTGATCCTGTCTCTAATTTTTACTCCTAAAGAAGGGTTTAAGTCAAACTCTTCTGTTTCCAATATAAAGCGTGTAACTAATAAGACTTTTTGTACCTCAATTTGTCTCCTTGAACTATATATATATATAGTTATATACACACACACAAACACATACATGCATGTATATTTGTGCATGAATCTGTATAGATCTTATTTGAAGTTGAAGGTACAACTGTATAATGTTATAACTACTGGAATAACAAAAGGATGTTGGAACTGGCTGTAAAAGTATTAGTAGAGTATTAATTACTTTATTTGCTTGTCTTCCACAGCTTGATGAAGCTGCAAGAGAAGAAATGAGAGGATACAGAGATGAAGCAATCAAACGGGTGCAACAACGTAAGCAATCAAAACAGAGGACAACAGATAGTTCTGCTTCTGTAAGTACATTGTTTTTAATATTTCTAATAGAATTTCCCCTTATTACATTTTCATTTCTTTTGGCAAGGCTCAGACCTAACATTCTACCTGGTTCCCTCTCCTCTCACATATTTTTGGGAGATGTTCAGACAGGACATTGGCCACATAATTCTCATTTATAAAGGGTTTGCAATGGTTATGTCTTCCATTAATCATTATCATTTGTCTATTTTCCATGCTTGGATGGGTTAGATGGGTTGCACCATTTGAGGCAGTTGACCATGTCTTGCTCATATAGAACTGTTTCTTGCTTGGTTTCTCTGGCTGGATGCCCTTCCTAACGTCAATCTCGTTTACAGTGTGTGCTGGGTGCTTTTTGTCATGACACCTACACAAGCACTTTACAGTGTGGACTTGGAGGGGGCTTAAAGGTGTGGGAGAAGGGTGGGGTGTTACGGCGTGGAAGGTGTATGGAAGTGGGAAGGAGGATAGTGAAGCATACATCTAGTATGCATTAACTTGATTTGTGGATTTGTGTATATTGTTGGAGCAGCTAAACTGTTCTGTCCATATTTTCAGTTATAATTGTTTCTACTTTTGGCACAAGGCCAGCAAATTACCCAGTGCATTACTAGTACGTTATTTTATCGACCCCGTAAGGATGAAAGGCAAAGTCAACCTCGGCGGGATTTGAACTCAGATCGTTAAGGGACGTAACTATTTTCAGTTATAATAATAATTATTGTGCACTACAACATATATACACAACATTCTTGTGCACAGGTTCTGTTTACCAAATTGCATTCACAAGACATTGGTCAGCCCGAACTAAAGTAGAAAAACACTTGGTCAAAGTACCTTCTAATTAATGCCAATAGATATTGTATAACTTTTCGATCAATAGTCTGCCTCTTTACTGAAGCAACAGACCACACTTCATTATATAATTTCCTATAACTCTTTGTTTCTTGTTGTAATGTGAATGTATAAATGAAGTTATTATATTTTCAGATTAACAACTCTCCTGTTGTTGAGAACTCTTCAAATCTTCTTCAGGACCAAATTAGAACAGCATCAGTTCAGGACAATATACCTGAATATATAATTGATCAAAACAAATCTTCAGAGAGTCAACGGTCATTATTTGCAGAGGAAAAACCTGTTCCTGAGGTTTTATTTGATTTAGTCCCTACAGAAAGTGAAGTGACTATTCAGGAAAACAGAGACGAAACCAGTTTAATTTCACCTACATCTAAATTAAATTATTATGACAGTTTACTGATGACCAGCTCTCATTCTAACTTGAGTTCTTTAGAAGAATGTTCCCTGCCCACTGAAATGAATGGCATACCTTTAACTTCAAGATGTGAGCAACAGATTACTAAAGATCTTTCAACTCTTATTAAACATTTTCCTGATAACTGCAGTTCTGACAGCTCTGACTTCAGTGATGCTCATTCTCATTTGAACTTTGATTTAATTTGTGATTCTTCTGATCAAAATAAGGAAAATTCAACCAAGCCAGAAATCTGTTCATTTCTTTCTAATACCAAATCAAAGAAAAGTGACTCGCCTGTCCATTCATCAAACAATAAATCTCAAATACTGAAGGCTCCTATTTTCCTCACAAATGAAAATGGTTTGGAATTGCATGCATTGCCGCCTCATACAAATTTGATGAATGCTAATGTTACAAAAGCTCAAGGATGGATCATGAATTCCCCTTTAATTGCCTATGTTACTAAGAAACGACCTAAAACGGTAGGAATGTCTTCGAAATCACCTCAAAAGCCTATTAAAATGCAACAGATAGGTAATGCAACATTTACACTTGACCCCAAAGCTGGTGAGAATGAAGATGAGCTAATTCGGCCTATAATACCCGATAGTCAAGTATCTCCTGTTGCTAATGTTTGTCAGTTTAACTCTAGTAATAACTCTGTTTCTCCAAAGACCAAACTAAGAGAATTTTCCAAATTAAAGCAGTCATATAATAATAATAATAATTCTCTGGAAGCAAATCTTTCGAATCAAGAACAAATTTTCAACCATCCGAATACAAATCCTATTTTACCAGCATGCTTAGAGGTGTCAAATAATTTTAGTAAGGGAAACAACTCTACTATTGATACTTCTTTACTTGAATCTAAGTCTGAGGATATTGATCATAAGATGTCATCATCTTCATCTTCCCCACATGTTTTATCAATAAAGGACCACATGAGTGATGACTCTCTTGATGACCTTTTATTCGGGATTGACAAAGTTGGATTTGTTCCACGTAAAGATGGTGACGGCAGTGAATTGAAGGATTTAAACAACCCAGTCAGAATAGGGGCTGTAAATAAAAAATATTCTCAACAATCAGTTAAGACCAAGGTAATTTTTTAATATTTCTTTCTCTTCTTTGCCCACTTATTCCTGGGAGGGTCATGGAGGCAGTCCTCAAACACTTCTTCCAGCATGTCCTGTCAGAAACAACTGATCCAGCTGGATCCCTAAGCAAGACAGCCAAGCTTATGGAAGTTATCCAACCACCTTACTTGGGGTCTACCCCTGGGTCTCCTGCCGATTGGTTTTGCCCATAAAATCTGTCCAGTGATTCTTTTCTGAAACATTTTAACCACATGCCCATAGTATCAGAGCTATAATTTCTCAATTCTCTTATTTTATAACATTTAAAGTATTTACTCTTTCAAACTGACTCTATATCTACAATTTTTACCTTGAATATTTCCAAGATTTATTAGTATCATCATCATCATCATCACTTAGCGTCCATTTTTCCACATTAGCATGGGTTAGACAGGTTGTCCTGTTTGAGGCAATTTGGGTCAGATGACCGTATCTTGCTCATACAGAACTGTTTCTGGCTTGGTTTCTACGACTAGATGCCTTTCCTAATGCCAACCACATTTACAGTGTGGACTGGATACTTTTTGTCATGATACCAACACAACTTTACAGTGTGGACTGGGTGTTTTTTGTTGTGATGCCAACACAACTTTACAGCGTATCAATCTTTGTTGTAAGACTCTATTGTATATTAATCTTGCTATATTTTTTTTTATTTTAGCCACATGTCTTAGACACAACTGGAGGGTTCGCCCAGCCTTATTTTTGGCAAGCTTTCTGCAGCTGAATGCCCTTCCTATCACCAACCATTTTACATCATGTACTGGGTGCGTTTTTTGTGTAGATCACCCACACTATAGGGTGTGTGTCATTGACACAACTGAAGGGTCCTCTTAACCTTTTTAGGCATGGTTTGTACAGTGGGGTGCCCTTGCTGCTGCCAACCATCTTATGGGGTGTACCAGATGCCTTTTCATGACACCATCACTAGAGGGGTTGTTAGTGGTAGTCCTAACTGAAAAGCCCTCTCTGCTGGGGGTGGGGGACAACAAAGGAAGTAGATAAGTACACAGTTATAGGTGTATGTGGAAGTTTGGCAGGGCGATGAGTAAGGAGAAGGAGTGACTGATAGTGTATAGTAAGAGGGGATGTGGGGGGGGGGGTCGTTAGTGTGCAGTGGGGAATATTGTTGGTGAGACTGCTAAGGAGTGGTTGGTGGAAGGCATGCACAGGAAGTAGTTGCCACTAGGGTACAATAGTGAGGATATCTAAGGACTTTAGATGGGTATTGGAGGGGACATGGGTAGATGGTACAGAGATGGTGAGGATAGCTGCTGGAGAGTGCTTGTGGAAGTGGGGCACACATGGACGGGTCAGATCATATTGTATGCTTGTGGCCAGGCTTTCTTCATTACAGCATAGCACCAGCACTCTTGATGATTTGTCATCTTAGTTGTGAGGCTTAGTTTCTTAAGGTCACTCTTCATCACCTCATCCTAAGTCTTCCTGTATCTGCCTATTCCACAGATTCCAGCCACTGGTATTTCTCTACAGTTCTTTATGCACTCCTCTCAGGTCTCAACCCCCTCCCTCCTCTTCCTTATTAAATTTTACTAATCTATCTCCGGGGAAATTTTAAGTGGTGATGGCATTCTTGTGACAATTTTTTTTAGATATTAAAGAACATACATGACAAAAAAGAAACTTTACAAGAAGTCCCATATGTTATAAAATAAATAGGATGGGTTGGGGTCTTAGTATGTAAACTAAGCCACTAATTCTGTTTTTTTTTTGTTTTGTTTTTTTTTAATGAATGGAGACAACCTAGAAAAATAAACGCTTTTCTAAAAAAAAACAAATTAACCCTATAATTTGGGACCCAACAGTACATGCAATTCCTCTTATGCTGAGTTTTTCTTTCAATTCACCTATGTTGTTCATGCACACATATATACATTCTTTACTCTATTGTTTTTTCAAGGTCTTTTCTCCTCCTGTGTTAATTCAAGCTGACTTCATTCCCCTAAGAACTCTACAGACCTCCACTGCAACTGCTGCCATGACTGATATCCCTATTTCATTAGATGTATCTACTTCAGATTCTACAGCTAATCATTTAATTCTACCTGAAGAAAATATGTCAACTACTTCAAGCAGTGATATTACCTCAGTTTGTAAGTATTCCTCTGATCCAGTCAATCGCCGAGGATCATATACTCTGATGGAACCTTCTGTTGACTTAAGGAAATGTTTTAGCCATATATTACACTATTCACATGAAAATAATAATGATGATGATAGTAACAGCAATTGCTCAGTTTCTGATAAAATCCCTACTTATGAAGATTTTGAAACACAACTGCATAAGAAAAATTCTGAAAATATAAGCCCATTACCTATCAGAACTGATATGAACAGTTTTAAATCAGAACAATCTTCAGATAAAATTGAAGTTAAAAGTCCAACTACTAATTCTGTTAAATATTCTTCACCTGTTACAAAAGAGAAAATATCTAGAATGTCTATTTTGGAAACTTCTCCAGCATCAGCAGCTTCTGGCCATGGTGATTGTAGCACATTAAATGCTTCTAGAAAAAGATCCCGAATTATGAATAAAGACAAATGCAACTTTAATAATTCTTCCACTTCATATCATCCACAAAATGGTTTAGAAGCTTTAACATTCAAAGACAGCATTCACTGTAAGTGTTTAACCATTTCATGACCACGTTTCTAATGAAATACACTCTATTTTAATTAATGAATTAAGAATTTTGAGGGATTTACTAAAATTATTATTTCATTACTAAGGTAGTAACTTAATGTAAGAGATTATTATATAAAATTATGTTGGAAGATATTAATACAAATTGGAAACTTTTAAAATGGGTGGTTTTATTTCATAGAACCAAAGCCAGTTTTGGTCAAGTTGGTAATTAAAGTGTTAAATAAGTTTTATCTTTATAATTTCAGACTACATCACTTTTTAACCCTTTTGATACTAAATTGCCTGAAGTCTGGTCAACTAAAGATTAGTCTTTAGTTAATTTAAAAAATTTCACAGTGGTCTGTCCACTTACATATTTTCTGTTAAATCATTACAGAATATTAAAAAGTTTTAATGTTTGACATTCTAAATTAAGACCTTTTTATGAAATGTCAACAAAATGTGTTTTCAGCTATGTTATATGAAAGAAAAATCTCTTCCTCTCGTATCACTTCAGCTTCCAATTCACCAGGCCAGTCTGCTGTTCTTACAAGCAATGAGTTGTTTAATTGGGAAGAAATGATTGGAGATGAAATGAAGTTATTTTTCAGCGAAAAAAGACAATCATTCGTGAAAATGCAACAACAATTTAAAGAATATGAAGAACAGTTTGAAGAGGAATATCAAAGAACCCTTGACAGCATGCAGAAATCTCAACATTGGCCTAAAGACTGGACGTCTGAATTTGACACTCTCATTCCTAATGTATATATGGCTTGCAGTGGAATTGGTAATCCAACACTATTGAATAACCAGAAAATTTCTACTCCTTCACAAACAAAATCACATCAACTTGTGAAGGTAGAATATTTAATTTTAATCATCTATAAATTTTAATTTGTTTTACATATTAAATTTTCAGTTTTATTATTCTTATATACCTGGAGTTGCGACCGATAGATAGTATTAGCAATTGGAAAGACCAACATTGTTCCCTCGGTCCGATTTGACGAAAGTCGATCATTCCTTTAAAATACCTAAGTATCATCATCATCATCATCGTTTTTAAATCTGTTTTTCCACACTCTCATGGGTCCTTTTCAGCACACCATCTCTCCACTCGTTGTGTTTCTTTATCATCTCCTCTGTGTGTCTCAGCAATTTGAGGTCAGCTCTCTCCACTTCTGCCTGGTCTTTTTCAGTCTATGTCTGCTGCGGCTCCCTTCCACTGACATTTCCTGGCACTTTCTTACCAGTGGAAGAAAGCCGCAGTAGAGGTAGATGGAAGAATTGTTTAATTCAACTGCATGTTGTGCATACATTAACAGAACCTCATTTTACAGCCAACTAGGATGTGTAGTGTGAGTTAAGGATTAAGATTTTAATGTCAACCTGTAGGACTTGCAGAAATTCAACATTTTATGAATTTTCTTATTTCTATTTTGATGCATAAATTTATAGATCTTTGTCTGTTGTATTTTTTTTATTTTAAAGATTTTGATTGTCTTCAATTTTCTGTAGTTACAATTGTTTATTGTAGCATAACACTTCAATACTGTGACAAGCAGAATATTATAGATGATATTTGAGATAAGTAGCAATTTGAGGCTGAGAAAGGCAACAGGCTCTCTGATAACAATCAAAATATACATATGTCTAATGCTTTGCAGATTACCATATTAACCATACACTCTAGAATGTCTGACATTCTCTTCCCAAATTAGGAGGTACTCTCTAGCACCATTTTGCATCCACTTTTCTTTGCTTTCCTGAGTTGGACAGTCTTTTCCTCCACTTTAATGGTTTTATGAAAAAAATTATATATTAACTTCTAAGATTTTAATGTAAATGATAAACAGAGATACAAATTGGTGCTTATATCATTTACTTGAAAATCTTAGCTGTTACTTTATATTCATTTTATATACTCAGGGTTATTTCTCTATCACAAACAATAAAACATGGTATGACACCAAAAGAAAGTCAAGCAAATTGGCAAAGACTCACAAACATGTTGCAATGACTGGCTCACAGCTGTAGTTTTTTCTCTCTCCCCCACTGCTACTGAACAGCCACTGCTCTTTTGAATCTGCAAGCTGCATATCCCCAGTGATACTTTTTATGCTCATTCCATTCATCCATATATTATACTTACCATGGGGTCCTTTTTGAATGAGATGGTTTATACATGTCATGTAATTGACATTGACTGGGTGAGAGGTGGGGTAGAAATGAATGTGGAAAGTAGAGGAGGAAGCGGAAGACCAAGAAAGATATGGCTAAAAATGAAGGAAATGAGAGCCAGTGAGTTAGTGAGGGGGCGTGCAGATAAGGCAAAGTGAAGAAGCTTGTCATGGGGCCCACATGAGTAACCCCTGTTTTAGCAGGAGGAATAGCTTCAAAATGCTCGTTTTATTCATTCCTGTGTTCTATCACCCTCTGACCCAGCACTCAACATATTACCCAATCATTTTGTCTCCTAATTGTATCCATAATTCCCTCTAAGCTCATTTTTCTCTGCAAACACTGACCTCTGGATTTTCTAAGCATGGGAAAACCTACAATGTTCAGTGATTCTAAGGCCTGTTTCCGCTAATTACTTCATAAAATAAAATCTGATTCTTTGCATTCTGATTTCAAATCCTGCTTAGTTTAACTTTACCTTTCATCTTACCAGGGCTAATAAAGTATCAGTGCTGGGCGTAATTTTAATAGAGTTAAATTTCAGACTTCAGCCAATATGACAAATCATAAATACTATTTTTATCATCAAAAGAGTGGTGGATTTGTAAAGTGCCAGTTGACTTGATCTTTCTGGAGTCAGTAAAATGGATTGATTGCTAGGGTCAATTTAATCAACTAGAAGTCTCCTCCAAAATGTGTGGCCTTCTGTATATGACAAATTTTTAATTAATAATCATCAATTTATGAAACCTGTTTCTATGTAGACTAAGCAAAATCCTGCCTGTGTAATCACTGCTGCTGTAAAGGGTTATCTCACTAGAAAACTTTTGTCCTGTCCTAAAGTAGAGTCTTTGAGGAAAACTATTGATGTAAGTAAAATTTTGATTTGATTTACTAAAATAAGTCTATCATCTTGTATACCATTGTTAAATGATCACATTATTTTAACTTTTCATAACCAGACATGTCTTTCAATGAATTATCAGTTTCTCAGTCCTGTTGATTTCTAAATAAGATCACTGAGATCAAACCCATTTACTGTGGGAGGGGTTGAACTCGTCATGCAGTTTAAGTTCAAATGATGATGGTTCTTTACTGACCCCAGAAGAGTGAAAGAAAAATCAACCATTTTAAGGACTGGTGGGCTGGTAGGATCATTAGAGCCTCAAGATGCTTTGCAGTATTTTTTTCTCTCTCTGTGGTCTAAGTTGAAGCCTTACCATGATATTCTTGGATGGTACACCTAATCTGTTGCCCATTTTAACACCCTCACCTGACACTTTTGCATACCTTAGCAGAGATGCAAGTATTTGGATCTGTTGTTCCTTTCACTCATCATCATCATCATCTCATCATCATCGTTTAACGTCCATATTCCACGCTTGCATGGGTTTGGACGGGAGTTTTCCCACTTGAGGCAAGAGTGGTTGTCTTGCTCGCATAGGACTGTCTGGCGGGTTTTCTACGGCTGGATGCCCTTCCTAACACCAACCACATTTACAGTGTGGAACTGGGAGGTTTTTACCGTGTTACCTACACGGCCACATTACAGCGTGGACTGTGTGTTTTTTTGTCGTGACACCAACACGACCTCATTTGTTTCGGGCTGGATGTTGTGGTACCAACATAACTTTACATTGAAAGGGGTGGTGTGGATGGGACGAGGGTGTATTTTGTTAGAGGTGCCTACTGACTGTAGTAGGTTTCACTTTGCACTTAGGTAAGGCGGGTCTTCTCTATTACTGTGTAGCGCCAAACTCCTTCCCACTAATCTTGCAGGCCCTGAAAAGAGTCATGGATATTGCCCTTTCTCCTGACGTCTTCTTCGATCACTAGCTGGCAATTGGGGGAGGCTTTCCTCTCAATCAATACACTGTTGTGGGTGCCACTGGATAGTGGACTCCAATGATGATGCTCTTCCACGCTTTTCTATCCATGGCATTGACCGTAGCATGGTCGAGGCGCTGCAATTTCAGGTCATCTTCGATTTGTTTCACCCATATGTTCGGTGCACTGTGCTGTATTCTCCAGTGCTCACCTGGCAGACATGGCCAAACCACAGCAGCCTACGTTGCTTGATTTGGTTTTCAATGATGGACTGCTGTTGGCATAGTCTTCTTGACTAAGTAATAAAAAGAAATTAAAAAGAAAACTATCACTTGTACACTGCCACCACTACTTATATCTCTGTATAGTAAAATGTAGAGTAATATTTACAGTATAGTAAAATGATCTATTTGAGAATGAAGTACCTTGGTTACTTAGATAGTGCAGTGGTGCTAACCTCTCAACTAATAATTCAGTACATGAAACTCTCTTTCTTTCCCATTATAAATAATCAGACATATAAACAGTTCTATATATTGTAGTTAGTGTTTATAAGACAGATGCCAGATCATTAATGATTTGGTTTTTTTTTTTCTGAATTTGTTTAGGAATGTGTAAAGCTGCTTGAAGAAACCATCGACACTTCCAATTTAGACTTGGTAACGAGATTAAATAACCAAGTTAGTACATTCCTTTTTTCTTTTTCACTTCCTTTCTGATTTCTTTTTACTGCTACTACTACTGCTGCTGCTACCACTATCACCACCACTACTAGCACCACCACCACCACTACTAGCACCACCACCACCACTACTAGCACCACCACCACCACTACTAGCACCACCACCACCACCACTACTAGCACCACCACCACCACTACTAGCACCACCACCACCACTACTAGCACCACCACCACCACTACTAGCACCACCACCACCACTACTAGCACCACCACCACCACTACTAGCACCACCACCACCACTACTAGCACCACCACCACCACTACTAGCACCACCACCACCACTACTAGCACCACCACCACCACTACTAGCACCACCACCACCGCTACTAGCACCACTACCACCACTGCTACTAGCACCACTACCACCACTGCTACTAGCACCAGCACCACCACTGCTACTAGCACCACTACCACCACCGCTACTAGCACCACTACCACCACTGCTACTAGCACCAGCACCACCACCGCTACTAGCACCACTACCACCACCGCTACTAGCACCAGCACCACCACCGCTACTAGCACCAGCACCACCACCACCGCTACTAGCACCAGCACCACCACCACCGCTACTAGCACCAGCACCACCACCACCGCTACTAGCACCAGCACCACCACCACCGCTACTAGCACCACCGCTACTACTACTGCTGCTACCACTATCACCACCACTACTAGCACCACCACCACCACTACTAGCACACCACCACTACTAGCACACCACCACTACTAGCACCACCACCACTACTAGCACCACCACCACTACTAGCACCACCACCACTACTAGCACCACCACCACTACTAGCACCACCACCACTACTAGCACCACCACCACTACTAGCACCACCACCACTACTAGCACCACCACCACTACTAGCACCACCACCACTACTAGCACCACCACCGCTACTAGCACTAGCACCACCACCACCGCTACTAGCACCACCACCACTACTAGCACTAGCACCACCACCACCGCTACCAGCACCACCACCACCACCACCACCGCTACCAGCACCACCACCACCACCACCACCGCTACTAGCACCACCACCACCACCACTACTACTACCTCATCCTTCCTTTTACTTCTCTCACTCTTCCTACCATATCTACTTTTTTTTGTTTATCCTTTTTTGTAACTTTCCTTGTTCTACTATTGCTATATTTTCAAAGGGTCCGGAGGACCCACGGTTGTGTCAAAGACATGACAACCTCTCCTGAGCAGTCGATGGAACATGAGATTGTACATAAGCGCACAGGTCCCTGGCCTGCTCAGGAGATCAGAGGCTCCTCTTCAGTACTGACTTGGTTTATGTCGACCTGTCTAACCCTTGAAAGTGGGCATTAAAACGACAATGATGATGATGATTGCCTCATCTATCTTCCTTTAATTTGTTTGTTTTTATTTTTTCCAGTAAGGCTTGACTCTTGCATGTATGCCTGCTAGCCATTGTGTCAGTGACTACTCAACTTGCCAGAAATAGAAGCCAAATTTGCTCCAAATCACACTGTACCATCATCAAAATGAAAAACATATTGGACAGTATAGTCCTAGATAGACAAATAAGATGATCATAGCTAGAACGTCTTTGCACACAAGGCTGCTTCATTACACTAACTTGGAACTAAACAAGAACAGCTTTATATGGGAATGGGGTAAAATTGTGAAACAAGTATTATGTAAAGCTGAATTAAAAATGGTGTAAATCTGTGGATTAGGAATAAGATAAAATGACCAGATCTCATTCACAGATATTTTGTTTTGGGACATTCTGATTACAGGCAGAATCGGTGAGCAAATGTTACTTAGTTCTGGTTGCTTCTTATTGTTTAACTGGTGATCAGTTCCTAATCAATTAAACTTATAATCAGAAGTCTTCCAGCCATAGCCATCCCATCTTTATTTTGACACGGTCTATATAGGACTATTCTATTTCAATGTGTCATTTTTTTTTTTAAAAGATGGTAGTGTTTGGTTTCTAGAAAGTTGTATTGTAGCTGGTTTTATATGTATATATATGTGTGTCTTTTGTTAATTTCTAATCAACATTTATCTTTAAAAAGCAAATACTAATTTCCGTTCTTTTGTAGCTGGATGCTGCACGCCTAGATATATACGACATTTTCTTCGAAATGACTCCACAAGACAGAATGAACATAATCCATCAATCTCGGTTACTTGCAACAAAGAAACCACAGGTAAAAGTAATCACAACAAAATTCTTTTAATTATATTTGCTTCTCATCTTTGTCAGATGTTGGCAAGTTTTGTTTTTCTCTTGACTTAAATTCCTGGAGATGGTCTTTGAGACTTGGAGAGATTTATATGATTTCAATGAAAGCAATGTGATTAATGTTTCTCTTGAATAGCTGCAAGTTAACAGTTGCAGGAAAGACCTGTTTAGGGATGAAATAGCTGCAGGAAAGACATGTTCAGTTGTCTGGAATTCCAGACAACTGATGTTTTGGAGAGGTAAGGACTGGACATGGTGGTTAGGGGTGAGGGAAAAGGCAGGACTGTTTATCCATTATGCAAGATTAGCATATGCTTAGGGCATGAAGGGAAAAAGAGCACCATTGTTTTGAAATGAAATGTATTGATAGTACCAGGCATATTGCAGACATATGTGGAGGGTGGAGAGCACCATAATATTTTAAGAACTTAAAGCCCTTTAGCATTTAAACCAGCCAAATCCGGTCAGAATTCTATCGCCTCTTTCTGTTCAAACCAGTCGTAACTTGCTACTCATACTTATGTTAAAGTATTGTTCTCAAAATAAATGACATCAAAATCTTATAGATTCGATATTGTGTAGGATAAAGCCTTTACCATAAAAATACAAGAGTATATATAGAATAATGTGAATGCTAAAGGGCTAAAAGAACTTGGAAGTATGTAGAGCCTGAGTGGGAATGACATGAAACTAGTTATCTCTGGAGAGCAGATGCCATTGTAGTAGTAGTAGTAGTAGTAGTACAAGAAAAGGGGGACAGAAAGGAGATACCACATCTGTTGATCAGAAGGGGGAAGTGTATTGGTGAGCAACTTGTCAATCAGTTGAATGGCCTTTTTTTATGTAGTCCTGTGTGTTTGTGTCGTGTAGCAGCTGCACTGTCCTGGATGTAAGACCATTACCCCATTGTAAGTCTCATTTGAACTTTGTTTATGATTAGTAGTTGGGGATGTAATAATTTCTGGGCCTAAAGAGGAAGGCCAGTATTTGCTACATTGAGGAGAGGTCCCTAGTAAAGTTTTAGCAACCTTGAGGATTCTAGTTACATGTTGTTCATGTTAGGGACAGAGAGAGGGAGTGCAATATACTTTTCTTGGTATGTATAGTGATCGTGTCTTCATGTTGTTGAACAAGACATGATTGACACAAACCTTTTGAGGATTGTTTTTGAGATCTCTATTGATAGTGTATGTTTGATGTGAGGTGCATAAGTTGCATATGAGTGACACTAGTGTAGAGAGGATTAAGCAATGATGAAGTTGGTATCCTCTGCATAGTAGGTATTGTTGATGTATATGAGAGGGCATTGTTGTAGGGGACAGCAATAGATTGATGATGTATAGGAGCGGACACTAACATACAGCTGATAGCAGGAAAGAATTAAGTACTAACCAACTACATGTAGCAATTACATTAAAAATACTGGAAGAAAAAATGTTAAGTTTTATAATATTGATGTAAAAATCAGGGCTACAATAGATTTTCTCTCTAAACTAAAAATATTTCTGGAATGGCCACAAATTTTGTCAATTGTTCAAGAACAACATGAATGTGAGCTACAGTTTCATGCAGAACTTGTGAAGTGCTACCTAGAGTGACATCATTAAAATATTGCCAAAAGAACCAACATGCAATTGCCAAAATATAAAGCTTTGCCCTCTAAGTAAATAGCATTGTATACAATGTTGATGCTTCTTCCAAGGCATAGGTTGTTTGTGGAAGACCAGCAGTCACCCATGCATACTAGCCTCCCCTCACCACGCCACCCATGTTGACTCCAAGGGAAAGGCAATTCTGATACAACTCAGCACTAGTGACATCACAACTCATTTCTACAGCTGCGTAAACTGGAACACTGGGAAATAAAGTCTCATTCAATAACACATCGCCTGGTCTGAGAGTCAAACTCACAACCTCATGATTGCAAGCCCAAAACTCTAACCACTAAGCCATGCCCCTTCAACCAATGTTAACATAAAGACATTACAATAATAATCATTATTAGTAACAGTGATCATAGTGTATTTAATTATCAGCTAATATAATTTCATTATTAATCAGGACATGTCTAAAAAATGTACCTCTTAATTGCCTTGTATATTAATTCTGCTAATTAAATCTTTCTTTATATTTTTATCTTGAAGGCGAAGCCACAACAAATATCTTCAGCCACTCAAAAGTATTTGATGCGTAAAAACCAAATGTATCCTTTTTTGTTGTTGTTGTTGTTGTTGTTGTTTAGCTCTTGATCACTCTGTGTCCTAATCCAGCAGACCTGTGATCAAAAGTATTCTAGCTAGGACCATCCCAACTTTTCTTCAGACTATTTCAATCCAAATCATCTCGGCATGGAAAACATACATAAAATTATGACTTTATCCAATGTTTCTTTCTTTTAAGTAATTTGAATGAGATTTAGTTACAATGCAGGGCAAGCAGAATACAACATTGTGTTGCAAGTTCACAAAATATTCATTGATAATACAGTAACTCTACGACTTAATAGACTGAGCTGAATTTCTACATGATAGCACTTGATAAGTACTAAGAATTAACTCTTTCATGACTGCATTTCTAATGAAATACACTATTTTAATTAATGAAAAATGTTGAGGGATTTACTAAAATTATTAATCATTTCATTACTGATAGTAACTTAATGTAAGGTTCTTATATAAAATTATGTTGGAAGATTCTAATTTAAATTAAAAACCTTTAAAATGTGTGTTATATTTCATAGAACCAGAGCCAGTTTTGGTTGAGTTGGTAACAAAAAGGTTAAGTGGATTGACTGCTTCCCTGGGTTGAAGTAGAGCTAAGTTGTTTTCATACAAACCATCAACCTTTTCTTCAGTAAGTTAGTTAACATTTCAGTAAACTGGACCTAATATCTATATACTGGAATATTTAGATATTAATGAAAAGTACACTAACATTTCTTGAACAAGTGTTATTGTTTCTTTAAATAAGGATAGTTTATCTAGCCTCCTCCACTAATTCCTGCTCCTTACCTGTAATGGTTATGATGTTCCAGATTCCAATTGTCGAGGTTTGCTCCCTTTTGAAGAGAGGATGATTCTTCTCAAACTAACAGGTTCAGCAACAATTATTTTAGTTTAGAAACCGATAGTGGAGCCTGTCATTAAATGCTAGCATTGCATTAAAACATAACATTGTATTAATAATAATAATAATGCTGTTGTTCATAAGAGGGGAAAAAATGGTGTGATAAAATTATGTAAAAAGCACTGTTAAATATTTATTTGTTATGCATGACTAGAACTGCCTTGCTAGAAAAGCAATCTATTGTGGTACCAACATGACTACATTACATGGAGGGCTGGGTACTTCTGTTGTGGAACTAGCCATAGTTTAGAAGGATGGCAAGTGCCCAGATGAGAAAGCACTCGGTCTACCCTGATAAGTTTCTTCTGGTGCCATGATATAAAGCACCCACTTCACACTGATGTAGTTGACATTAAGAAGGGCATCCAGCCATAGAAACCATGCCAAAAACAGATCCATATGAGCAAATTATGGCCATCTGACCTGACTGGTTTCATACTGTGACGGCCCATCTAACCCGTGCAATCATAGAAAGTAGCTGTTAAACAGTAATGACGATGATGATTCATTGGTTGTGTAATATAAACAAATAAACTCTTTTTACTATGTGAACTTATATACTATAAATGTTACCTTAATGAAAACACAGAACCCAGGTCCAAAAACAAAGTCCTTCATCATCTTTATCTGACAAATCAAATAGTCGGAACAATGCCAAACTTCACCCAATACCATCTCTGGTTCAACCAACAAAGTAAGTGTGAATGTGTAACCAGATTACATTATCAGCAATGTTACAGATTTTTGTCTTGATAGTTAATCTACTCCTTCATTAATTCCTAGATTTGCATCTCAATTTTCTCTTTAACGTAAGAATGTCTCATTGCTGTCTTATTCTACATCTAGTTTTTACATCCATCAGTCTATTATGACACCATCTATAGACAATCTGGCAAGGAAAGAAAAAGAAACAATACTGACAATTCTATTACCAATTACAAAAGTCATTTTGAGAAAAGTTTCTCAGTTTTATCATCTAAGCTATATTTTCAAACAAAGAAAGAAAGTAATCTAATGAAAGTATCTACTCTCTGATCCCAAATAATTGTAGGTGGAAAATCGGTAATTTTCCTAGGTTGTCTCGATTTTTTTTTTTTTTTTTTTTTTTTTTTTTTTTTTTTAAATGTCCTTTAGTTCAGGCATGCGGCCTTCACAAAGGTTTGTACAACGCGGGCATGTTTTATCTTCATACTATGAAATTTTAAAAAAAATTTGTAATGTGCTCAATTAGTTGTCGTGTGTGGCCCTCGAGGGATCCTCATTTTGGCATGCCTGCTTCAGTTTACATATGGAGACCCTCTGCCTATCCTATTTATTTTATAACAAGATTTTTAGTTTCTCTTCTCCCCCCTCCCCCTTTTTTTTTTTTTCACTAGAGATTAGCCAAATTTAATTAGTAGAGTTGATGGGTTTAATTAGTAGAGGTGATGGGTATAATTAATTAGAGGTGATCGTGTGGGGGAATGGGGGAGGGGGTCTGAAAAGTTAAGGGAGCTGGCGATTATTCAAGATCCATGAGTAATGGTGTTTTCGGTTATAGCCCTGTTAGCTGTATCATCGTTATGTCCCCCTTTTCCTTGTCAGCATATGTTGGGTGAGATGTTTTGATGACAACTGTGTAAACCATTAAATATTTTCATGAAAGCTTTTTTTTTTTTTTTTTTTTTTTTAATTTTATTAAACATCACAGGAACATTTGTATTCTGTTTGAGGAAGCTGTGATAATATGGTAGGAGTATTAATTTCTGAAATTAAACAAGTCGGTTGATTATACATATATGTAGTAGGAAAAGGGTCTTAATGGTTCGGATACTAGTCCTTCATGAGAAAATAGGAAAATAGGATGAGAAATTGAAAAAGAAATAGTGGGCAATGGCAGAAACGAAAATTTTCTTAGAGAAAAAGAAAGCAAACAGGTCTAGTCAATATATATATATGTTTGTGTGTATGTATGTATGTGTATTTATTTATTTGTGTGTGTGTATATTACATATATGTAATATATATATATATATATATATATATATATATATAATTACGTATATATTGTTATAACCCAAACTGACTTGACTTTTTATTTTATTTTTTAGATCAACTCGAAAAATCTCAAGCCAGCAGTTTCCAAAAAGTAAAATTGGTAAGTTTTGCTATTTCTTTGATATTTTTTTTTTTTTTTTTTTTTTTTTAAAGTTTCCTTTGGTATAAAGAGGATAAATGATATCTAAATAATTTTCTCTTTGTAGTGTCTGTTGCTGGGAAAATGGCTGCTACACGGTTTGTTTCTACCAGGATGAAAGATTTACCTTCCCTGAAAATCACCTCGAGCAAACCATGGCGTTGATTAGATATTTTTTATTTATGTCTTATCTAAGTCGTGTTTCAAATTTTAACTGTGATAACATTGTTGCCAGAACAAAAAAAAATTAACTTTATTTAATATTTGTTATTAAATAATTATATATATAGGATTATATATGAGATGCTGACCACCAGCCATCCCATCTGCTGGGTCAGTAGCCCTGCTTGAGTATTGACTATGTCTGTGAAGGCCCGTTCAAACCTTGCAAAACGGAGTATTTTACCAGTTTTTCTTAGCTATTATATATAGCAGTCAACTGTTGTTAGTCTTTTCTGCGTTTAGGATTCCCACATTTTCTAAACTGAATTTCATGGTATCAGTGCTTTGATAATTTATATTCGATGGTGTTACATTGAAATTGTTCATATAGATTCTAATTAAGATGGGGTCTGTTGTTAGAGGTTGCTTAGCTCAATAGTTACAGTACTTAGCCAGAATTTGAAGGATACGGAATTCAATTCTTTATAGGTACTATCCCCCCCCCCCCCTTTTTTTTTTTTCCCCCTTTTTTTTTTTTTTTTTTCCTTTTTTTTTTTTTTTTCTGTATTTAAGATTACATTTTCAAAAAATTTTGCACGGCACACTCCTTTTAGTTTTAACTACAAGCTGATTTTTTTTTTTTTTTTTTTTTTTTTTTTTTTTTTTCTCTTTCGGTTGGATGAAGCACATGTATAGAATAGGCACATTTTAATTCTTTTCTTTACCACTTCTTGGTTTTCCCATGGGACCTTTGATTTGTACAGTTCTCATATATTGTGTTGGCAGTTGTCTTGATCGGTTTCGAAGAGCGTGGCATCTGTTACTAATTTTAACTGCGTAATTTTTCATGATGTTCCCAGGTGTCCTTCAAGGTAACACATTGGCACCATGTCTTTTTATAATTGCTCTGAACTATAAAGGAAGCTGTTGTTAATGAATAAGATCTTGGTTCTATAATGACACAAAGGGAAAGTTAGCGAAACCCACCATTGTTATATGTGATACAGAATTTGCTGATGACAGAGCTCTTCTATTGATCAAACTCAAGAACTTCTTCATAAAGTTGAATTCTCTGACAGGAAAATTGGTCTGGACATAAATGTTACCAAGACACAGTACATGTCACATAAGGCAGAATACTAAATCGAGTTGATGGTTTTTTTATATTTGGACACCTGAGTGAATTTATCAAGAAAGGACATTGTCTGGGCTGTAATATTTGTTAGACACATTGAATATCATGCTCTGATAGAAAGAATGTCTATTTATGTGTTACTGCTGAGTCAACATATGTCTTGTTAAAATGATTTCTTGTCAAGTTTTATTTGACAAATGGATCGTCTGCTAATATATTATTTCTTCATAGTATTAGAACAATTGATAAGACATATCTTCAGTATAGCTTTTACTTATCAGATATTGACCTGTTATCAAACCTTTTTATAATATTATCAACAATTCCGAGCCACTTCTAAATATTCTCACCTGAAATATCTGACACATAGATAGCAAAGCTGGGAAATCTTTTTTTAAAGAGGATTTTATCTACTGTAAATAAATCAATGTTTTCTACATTTTCATTTAACCAATCTTTTCATATATAAAATAAACAAACAAAATATATTTTCTTTTTGTTTACTTAGCTTTTACAGTTGTTTTGTAGCAGTGTTTTCTTTCTTGTATATACAAGCTATATCATTGATTATAGCTGACAAGTAAGCCACCTACAAGATACTCATCTTTAAAAAAGATGGTCACAAAATTGCTCCTCCCCCCCCCCCCCCCCCCCCCCCCCCATAAATCTGAGGTTTTGCATCTATATAAGAAATAAAGCTTCTTCTTTGTCCACTTACCCCAAAGACCCTCTCAGGAATAAGTCTTCAAACACTCCTTCCAGTGTCAGATGCAATTGTTTCCAACTGGTCTGGCTGGATCCCCCCCCAAGCGAGACCAGCAGAGCTCATGGATGTTATCCAACCATTCTGCTCTAGACTCTTGCTGGTTGGTTTCGCCCATAGTACGGAGCTGTGATCTCTTTATTTCACAGAAATAAAGCTGGAAAATAAAATTAGAATTTTAATTATACGCTAGCTGAAACCCACAGGCGAGATCTCTGGTTGGAACAGGGCTCCAGGGTGAAGGATAGTGACTTGGCGATGGAATAGTAGGATGAATGAGACAATAAAAAAACTGGCATGGAAAGAATAACACAATGGAGGAAGCAGAAAACATTACCAAAACGCTAGATGACAAGTGTACTTTGCAAAGAGGGGGGGGGGGGTAGTTTTTGTGGCGTGGGGTATTCAGAATTGTCAGGGGAAAATCATGAATGTCCGATATAATGGTGCAAAGAAGAAAAAAATAAATAAATAGTAGCATGGAAGGAAGAGATAGTCTGCCCTAAGTGGACCCAATAAAGGGAGCAGTGTATCAAAACAATTAAGGATATGGAGACAGGCAAATCAGCTGGACCATCACATGTAGTTGCTGAGATGCTGAAAGCCTCTGGGATGGTAGATCACAACATAACCACCTGTATTGTAAACCATGTAATACAAAATCCAGACAGATTATTCGAGACCTGGGAATAACTTGCTTCCAAGATCCAAATCACTTATCTGAATACAATTCCTGTGTGCTAGTTTAAACTTCTGAACTGTGGTGAACAGTAAGTTCTGGCTGACATTGCAACCATATAAGAAAGATTGTATGATTAATTAGGCAAAAAATATATGCATCACAGCAGAACCAATATTAACCCTTTCTTGATCATATTACTGATGGATTATACCCAATTCCAATTAATTAATGAAGGATTTACTAAAATTATTTCATTACTAGGATAGTAATTTAATTTCTACGTACATTTCAATACAGATCGAATTAGCAGCAGAGGTGAGTGTTCTGAAAGTACAATAACCAGGGTAACTACCATTGCTAGATGCAAAAGGCTTTTCCCTCAAAATGAAAGGCGGACTGTGTGCATACAAACAGCAATGTTACATGGTAGTGAGACCTGGGCGCTGTGTGTAGAAGACTTCGGTAGATTAGAAACGAAGCTGGCATGCTCCGATGGATGTGTAATAATAGTATACACTAACGGCAAAACAAACAAATTGAGAGAGACTGAGCATAAGAGGAATCAAATGATGTGGTCAGAAGAGGAGGTTGTGTTGGTATGGACATGTGATGTGTACGAAGGATGACAGCTACATAAAAAGGTGCAGAGCACTAAAAATTGATGGAAGCCTTGGAGTGGGGAGACCCAGGAAAACCTGGGATGAGATGATAAAAGCTGACTTTGCCCAATTGCACCTCTCAAAGGTGATGACACAGGACCATGATCTCTGGCATCATACAGTAATACAGAAGACCTGACTTCCCACATATACAAGCTGAAGCATATAGACAATATGCTCCCACTGCAAAGTGGTCGTGGAGATGTCACAACAAAAAAGCACCCAGCCCACACTGAAGAGTGGTCGTGTAGGCGCCACGGTAAAACACCCAGTACTCCCTGTAAATGAGGTTGGTGTTAGGAAGGGCATTCAACTGTAGAAATCAAGCCAAAATCAGTTCCCGTATGAGCAAGACAAGGTCACCCAACCTGGCATTGCCCACAACAGGGCAACCCATCTCATCTATGCTAGCGTGGAAGAATGGACTTAAAACGGTGATGATGATATTAGGGTGTTCCATTTTGCAAACTATTCACCAATCATCTCGCTCACACTTTCTCACTATCAAAGGTTGCACACTCGCATCTTTTTATCTACAATGATTGTTTTGGGATCTGGCCTATAGTATATTGTCTTTTCTGTTCACTTTACTGAATCCAATATGGAAACCACATGACAATGAAATAAAATGAAAATTAGCAGGAGGAATATGTTCTAAATACACAATAATATTGGGGTTAAATAGAGAAACATTTTTTTTTTATGAATGAAATTTATAACCGGAAATGACTTATAGTGTAAACTTAAGTTGTTTTTTTAACTGAACTATCTTGATCACATACATGGCCTTAGCCATCCAACAAGTATGGTAGTAAGCTCTTAGGACCAAGAAGGTGAACTGGAGAGATGGCCAACCACCAAGATAGAAAAGGGAGAGTTTTATGAACTCGGCTTAGTCTTCTCAGGGATGATCTCCAGAAGGCAGTATCAGTAGATATTCAACCATCTACTCCTTTTACTTGCAAAAATCTTCCATGGGCTCATCATCATCCAGGATAGTTTAAGACTTATCAATGTAGTCCCAACGTTCTTGGAACATTTTGAGATAACAGGACCAAATGATGGGTAAAAGATCTCGAAGACTTCTTCAACACCAGTTCAAGAATGTGATGAGATGACAGCAAGCCAGCCACAAATGGGATTTTTTTTTTCAGAGCAGCTTCAATTTTTGTACTGGCTCCTTGATGCATGCCAATGTTACTGTCAGTGGTGAAGGATATACCAATGATTCTATCCTCAATTTTGAGTTGTTGAATTTCCTTCAAAATAATTTCAGCAACTTGTATGGTTCCATCTCGCACAATAGGAACACATAAGAGCTCTTCCTTTCCTTTTCCTATAACTAAAACTGTAATCCGATCTTTGAGTGTGCTAGATTGGGAAACCGATAGTAATAATTCTCCAGCCTAGTGGAAGACTAGCCAGGATCTTGTTTCAGGTGGTAAAGTGGATTGCTAGATTACCTGAGCCGTTATCTCACAGTGACTGGATCTTGCTTGATAAAGAGGGGGAAATCAAGAGTTCAGACATATCATGACGAAGACTCTCTACAATTGTGATAAAAGAAGTACTTGTTTATTATACCGATAGTTTCTCTTGTTCCCACAAGAGTCTGCATCATTAAAAGCTGAGCTGTATGACGAACTTTCAAGAGCTACTTTCCTGGATATCTTGACTTCATCCTGATTTCTCTTTCTTATTGTTAATCTTTTCTTTCTCCTGAATGGCTCTCACATGTTATGCATCAACAGCCATAAATAAACCTTATTGACCACTTTACAGAGTGTGCTAAGTGCTTTTTGTTGTGGCACCTACACAACCACATTTACAGTGTGTGCTAGGTGCTTTTTGTCGTGGCACCTACACAACCACATATATATATAATCATCATCATAGTATCTATTTTGCCATGTCTACAATACAATGTCACCACTAATCTCATTTAGAAGACAAACATCTTGAAATATAATCTGAACCAGTTCTTTCCATGTCACGTTCTAGGGATGTCTTTCACTTTCATCTAGTGCTCACTATCCATTACCAACAGTGTTCTGATTGTTTGATCAAAGGACCTGCCTCCTCATGAAATTAACATGCAACTGACTGAACATTCCACAGACAGGTGTACCTTTAATGTAAATCGAGATTCAGGCAGACTCTTTGAATTACACATACAATTCATATGATGAGCTTCTAAACTGTTTTTGTTTACTCAAATCTACTGACAAGGCATGGGTTAAATTATTAACCATCTTGCTAACAACAACCCTGAGCACCTTTTTGAATTCCATGTGGGCATGCCTAAAGTTAAAACAGCACAGCTCCCATGACTTTCGGAAACACTTTTTTCACGTTCAGAGTTGTTGAAGCATGGAACAAACTACCTGCATCAGTTGTTAGCTACCAAGACACTGCATCCTTTAAAACCTTCATGCTTCCTGAAATTCGCCAACACTACACACACACACACATATCATGACTCTTACACTGTTCACTTTCCTGACATTTGTACATTATTCTATGTACTATACATGCACCTTTGCTGAGTTGTAGTGCACCTGAACACTGTACACAATAATTTCATTATTATTATTATTAACCTGGGGCTGTGGTAAATAAGGTTCACATGGAGCAATGGTAAATAAGGTTAACTTGGGGCAATGATAAATAAGGTCCACCTGAGGCTAGGATAAACAAGGTTCACATATGGCTATGGTAAATAAGGTTAACATGGGGCTATGGTAATTGACACCTACCCATGATGCCACACAGTGGAATTGAACCTGGGACCTAATGATTGTGAAGCAAATTTCTTAAACCTTTAGCATTTAAACCGGCCATATCCGGCCAGAATTTTCTCACCTCTTTCAGTTCAAACCGGTCATAATTGGCTGTAACCCCGACGTTAAGGTATTGTTCTCAAAATAAATAATATCAAAATTTCATAGATTCAATATTATGTGAGGTAAAGCCTTTTCTGTGAAAATGCAATAGTAAATATAGAATAATGTGAATGCTAAATGGTTAAACATTCAACCATGCTATGTCCATACACACACATATCAGCCGTTTTCTTAGCTCATGTTCTGTACTACATGTATTTGGGAGGGACTTAATTAGCTATATGAATTTTAGCTGTCTAATTTCAACCTTAATTGTGAGCTTTAATTCATCAGAAATAGAGTAAGGTGTCTTACATTAATACATGCATTGAAATTTAATTTCCATACCTTCAACTCAATAAGATAGCTGGAATAAATAAATTATTTTCAGTTTATCTTAGAAATAAAACAAATCGTTTTACTGATTTTTATTTTAAAAATTTCAAAATTTATAAACATGTAAAAAAATAATAGCATGCAAGTATTTTTTTCGTTTTAAAATATCACAGTGAGAACAGAAAAGCAATGAGATTTTGTGAGGTCATGATTTATATTTTGGTAAAAAGTTCCATTTGTTTTGTGCAGGATATGCCAAAGCAGCATTAAATTGGTAAGAGTTTAGTAAAAATTCATTCCAAGTCAGTTCATCTATTATAAGCTGTTTCCATGGAAAGGGGTCAACAAATCAAATAAAACATCTTCAAATGAGTCATCAAACATCTTTAATCTAAAAATATAATGTGTTCATATATTAGTATATTACCAATGCATACATTCATATATGAGAGTATATATAACATTTCGTTCATTGTTTTTTTGTCTCTCCCTATATATTTATGTATATATGTGTAGGTGTCATGACAAAAAGCACCCAGTCCACACTGTAGAGTGGTCATGTAGGTGCCACGTCAAAAAACACCCAATCCACCGTCCACAGGTGTCATGATAAAAAGCACCCAGTACACACTGTGAATGTGATTGGCTTTAGGAAGGGCATCCTGCCGTAGAAACCAAGCTAAAATCAGTTCTTTATGAGCAAAACACGGTCATCTGATCTGGCTTGTCTCACAACGGGACAGCTCGGCTATCTAAATGCATATTAAATGATGATGATGATATATTGATAAATATAGTACATGTATGTAAGGAGCAATGAAATGTAAAACATTTGTCCCATCCTCTACTGAAATGTAGCTGATTTTTACATCTCATTTGTGCTCCTTAACCCTTTAGTATTTACCCTACTCTATATTTACTATTGTATTTTTGTGGTAAAGGCTTTACCTCACATAATATCAAAGATACAAGATTTTGAGTTCAAATTCTGCAGAGGTTAACTTTGCCTTTCATCCTTACAGGGTTGAAAAAATAAAGTACCTGTAACACATTGGAGGTTGATTTAATCGACCCCCCACCCACCTAAAAAAATTGCTGGCCTATAGAAATCATTATTATATATGCCCTTCAAGAAGCAGTGATTAGGCAGAGCTGTTGGAGCGTAGGACTGAAAATGCCTCAGTATTTACTCTGGCTTACTCTAACAAAAGTTAATTTCACCTTTCGCTTTCTCTCTCTGTGGAAGAAATTGGTTGTGTTCCGGCCCAGACATGGGTGGGTTCTGCTAGGTTAAAAATGTCCAAGACATCCCATGTACCAGTACGGTGTTCCAACAACTACTCTTAAGGTGATGAATTAGCAGAGTTCTATTAACTATAATGCCTTGCAGTATTTGTTCCAACACCCTGCACTCTGAGATTAAATCACACCAAGGTCAAATTTGCCATTTATCTTCTCAAGGTTGAGAAATAAAGCTTCAGTCAAGTACTAGCATTGATTCATACCTCTCTCTCTCTCTTTGAATTGGCAATGTTAAGCCATGAGAATTGGTTGTGGGAAACAACACACAGCAACTCTTTCTCTAGAAATAGAGAAGATTTGAACAGAGTGTTAGTAATTCCACCCCATAGAAAACCTCTTATGCTACTGAAACTGTCAAGGGAATTCTAGTGTACAGCACAAAAAAGCCTTAGCCTTGTATATTGCAGGGGTTCTCTTGCACTGATACATAGTTGAAAACTACCTGGATATTTGAATTAACTAGTCCCACGTGGTATCTGTAAACTCCCTTTAAACTCTTCAGCAACTACACTCAAGCCTTGTAAGATATAAGTTTTGGGTTTTTTTTTATCTTCCCTGCAGTAATGTGGAATATATGTAACAAAAAATTAAACCACCAAGCTATGAGATAAATTTCAAGTGGACATACCATTTTGCCATAACGTTAGTCTTTTTCTTCTTTAAAATTCCAAAAGTAAAAATCAGATGAAACTTTAGTTAACAACTTCATACTAAGATATGAATCCCTTCAATATCCATCAGGGCTCTTGTTTGATTTGCTGGTATAGGATTGTTTTGTAGATTCACTTCTTCTATTGAGGCCATGCCTTCTAGCTTCTCTTTGTCAACATCTGGTAAAAAAAACAAAATATTCATTATTTCTTGCTACATTTCTTCTTCTTCACCCACTTACTCCTGAGAGGATCATGGGGCAGAATCCCCAAACACTCCTTCCAACAGGTCCTGTCAGAAGCAACCATCTCCAACTGATCCAACTGGATCCCCAAGTGAGACCAGCAGAGCTCATGGATGTTATCCAAACATTTTGCTCAGGAACTACCTCTGGGTCTCTTGCCAGTTGGTATTGCCTATAAAATCTGTTCAGCGATTCTTTCCTGAGACATTCTAACCATATGCCCATAGTATTGGCGCTATGATCTCTCAATTTGGAGAAGTAATGACTCTCTGGTCTTTGAGCTATGCACTCTATCAAGTAACGTTACTCCAAAGACCCTTTGGAGGACCCTCATTTTGGCAACTTGTATTCGTGATCGTATTCTTTCAGTCATTAATCAAGATTCATGACTATAGGTAAGGGTTGGCATGAATACCGACTTGAAGATAGGGAGTTTGGTTTTTAAACCTACTTCCCTTCTGATTACCGAATACTGAAGCTGGCGCAGCTCCAGCAATTCTTGCACTTAATCAATCATGAACACGGCTCCGAAATACTTGAACTTATCCATCTGCTACAGTGGAACTCCATTCACATGTAGAGTGCACTGCGCAGGCTTTTTTGAGAGGTCGGATGGAAGGGACCAAACCTCGACAATTGGAACTTACATATATGAAACAAAATCATAAAAGTGGAGTCTATAGGAATATATCAGCTAAATCACACTAGCATTTTAAAAAGGGATGCACACACTGGATAATGTAGTCCAAGATATACTATGCCACTCAAACAAAAATAAATACATCATCATTATGACTATCACCATTTTCCAAACGTGCTTGGGTTGGATACTCTCAGATCCCAAATAACAGGCGAGGGGGTGGAATAAGCGGGAGGGTTGGACATTTGCTTAAATTCTTATAAGCACACAGGGGGGGGGGGGAGATCTCGAGCACAATACTATTAGTATTAATAGTATTACTATGAATGTTACTTGTTGCCTTCCATTGTCATCACCTTCATAAGAATTAGTCTCCTAAAATCAGGTCTTCGCCACATATTCCCTTCTGAGGGCTCCTAATTGAGATCGTTTGGCACATCTTTACCCAACTCTAATCCTTCATATAAATCACACAAAAGAAAAAAAAAATGATAATAATTTTGTTTACCATCTATTGAATTGTTTTCCACATTCAGAACTATTAGCTTTGGTAATCTGTAGACAGCATCTGGTATTCTAGTGAACTTATTGCAGGATATATCTAAAGTTTGGAGGTTTGATAAGTCTTGCATTTCATCTGGGAGATTACTGAATTGGTTTTTCTTGAGATTTAATTCTGTTGAGAAGAAAGACTTTTTGTTTTAACCATTTTGTTACCACCCCAGCCAAAACCAACTCTAGTTCTATGAAATAAAATCACTAATTTTAAAGGTTTCCAATTTAAATTAAAATCTTCCCACATAATTTTACATAAGAATGTTACATTAAGTTACTATCTTAGTAATTAAATAATTAATAATTTTAATAAAAATTTCTCATTAATTAAAGTAGAATGTATTTCATTAGAAATGTGGTCATGAAAGGGTTAAAATGGAATTATTTCTTTCTTCAATAAATTGGAGTGGGTCTTGGGAAAGTGAACAAAACTCTGAAACCATTTATAACACTGGCAAACAAAGCAACAACTATGACTGGATGCTCTTCCTAATGCCAATCAATTTACAGTGTCTACTGGGTGTGTTATCATAGCACCAGAACTATCACTTTACAGTGTGTACTGGGTGTTATCATAGCACCAGAACTATCACTTTACAGTGTTTACTGGGTGTGTTATAGCACCAGAACTATCACTTTACAGTGTGTACTAGGTGTTATCATAGCACCAGAACTATCACTTTACAGTGTTTACTGGGTGTGGTATAGCACAAGAACTATCACTTTACAGTGTGTACTGGGTGTTATCATAGCACCAGAACTATTACTTTACAGTGTTTACTGGGTGTGTTATCATAGCACCAGAACTATCACTTTACAGTGTTTACTGGGTGTGGTATAGCACAAGAACTATCACTTTACAGTGTGTACTAGGTGTTATCATAGCACCAGAACTATCACTTTACAGTGTTTACTGGGTGTGGTATAGCACAAGAACTATCACTTTACAGTGTGTACTGGGTGTGTTATCATAGCACCAGAACTATTACTTTACAGTGTTTACTGGGTGTGTTATCATAGCACCAGAACTTTCACTTTACAGTGTTTACTGGGTGTGTTATCATAGCACAAGAACTATCACTTTACAGTGTTTACTGGGTGTGTTATCATAGCACCAGAACTATTACTTTACAGTGTTTACTGGGTGTGTTATAGCACCAGAACTATCACTTTACAGTGTGTACTGGGTGTGTTTTATCATCGCACCAGAACTATCACTTTACAGTGTGTACTGGGTGTGTTCTATCATAGCACCAGAACTATTACTTTATAATGTGTACTGAGTGTGTTATCATAGCACCAGAACTATCACTTTACAGTGTGTACTGGGTGTGTTATAGCACCAGAACTATCACTTTATAGTGTGTAATGGGTGTGTTTTGTCATGGCAGATATTTTATTAAACCCCTCTAAAATTTTTATTATACTAAAAATTAATTGAAATCTATAAGCAGTCTACTCATTAGAAATGTAGTCAGGAAAGGGTAAACAACTATTGTATTTCCTTTCATATAACATCTAGAGACAGTCATCCTACATGCTTCAGAGATGAATTTCACCATGGATTCTTAGTTAAAGCCAGGAAATACTTCAGTCATGATCAAGTTAATGTCTGCAGAAAAAAGAATACAAACAGGGTCTTGTCGAAATTTTTGCATCAGTATGAACCAAGTGTTGGTATTAAAACAGGTGGTAATGAGGAAGTGTATATTTAAATTGATTACAGGATAGAAATTATCTAAAACATCTGGACTATACCTGCGATCACTGGAAACACCATTCCAAATTTCTTAGGTAACCGGGGAATTAGATTATTGGTGAGAATTAATTTCTGAACACAAACATTCTTCATTAAAAAATATACTGCTTCAGGTATTTGTATTAATTTGCAGTTAGATAAGTCTGTGAAGAAAATAAAATAACGTTAATTAGTATGAGGTTAAATTTAATACTGAAACGAAATAATTGTTTCTACTTTTGGCACAATGCCAGCAATTACCCACTACATTTCTGGAACTTTATTTTATCGACCCCGTAAGGATGAAAGGCAAAGTCAACCTCGGCGGGATTTGAACTCAGATCGTAAAGGGACGTAACTATGCTGGAAAGTTAATATTAATATGAAATAATTGTTTCTACTTTAGGCACAAGGCCAGCAATTACCCAGTTCATTACTGGTACTTTATTTTATCGACCCCCGTAAGGATGAAAGGCAAAGTTAACTTCGGCGGGATTTGAATTCATATTAATATGAAATAATAACACTCCAAAGTTAATACTAATATTAAATAATAACTCCAAAGAAACTAATGATGGCTGGCATTATAAAATAAGATAAACCTGTGTGTCATGAGGAAAAACGATTTTTTTATCTCAAGCTAACGAGAAAACCTCTGTGTGGTCGCTCAGCCTGTTAGAAATAGAAGCCAAATCTTCCTAAAATCATACCCTACTATTTTAAAAGGACGCATTCAATAGCAATGTCTAGGATGTATACTGCTTGAAAAAGACAGGATAGTTATGGTTTAAATGCCTTTAATCATAAATCTGATCAACCAAAGCTGACTTTGGGCAACATAGCAACAACATCATGAGGAATTCTATTATTCTTAATATCTCAACAACGATGTTCAAGCAGAAGAGATGACATCATGGATATACACTTAACCCTGCCTACTTTTGCAATGAAAAAAGGAAAAACAGATTATTAACAAACCATTCAGCATACTGAGAAAATGGTGCTGGAGTACTTACTGACCATAAAGTTATGAGTTAAATATATATCACCACAATCATTATTATAATTCCAACCAACATACCACCACTGCCATCCTCATCATCAACACACTCATTATTATCATTCCAACAAACATACCACCACCATACCATATTTCATGTTATTCTCCCCACCATCATACAAAGAACTATGTAAACTGATCAATACTAAAAAATTACATATGTTTAAATTTCACTCAGACCAGTTTTTCTGTAAGAAAAGATTATAGTAGACAGAATTCACTCACCAGCATTTATTTTATTGACCCTAGACCAGTGAAATTTGAACAGAAAACTGAGCAACATGGAAACATATATATTATAAAACATTGAAAAGGTTCACCAATGCCAGCTATAGTAAGCAAATTATAGCTTATTATAGTGGAGTTGGCAGCAAGGTGGAGTGGCTGTTCTAGTGTGTCTCCCTCGCTGTCTTGCAGGGCAATGTATTCTCCAACCTGTTGGCAAGGACCCAGAGGCAGAGAGTAAGTTAGTCGGATGTGGAGGATACTCATTCGGATGTCACTTTCTATTTCTTTAAAATTCTATGCCTTCCCATTCATCACTTTTTTGTTGAACGTTAGAAATATGAGAAACTAGTTTGAAACATCTGCTTGTAGCATAAACCAAAGTCAGCTCTGTTTGAGCAGACTTGTAACACACAAGGAGTAGTTGGCCAAAATACTAGGCATGACATCAAACAATATGGAATAATGGTAGAAGATAGTAATCTAAGATTCAAAAGGAAAATATGCTTAGTAAACGCCAAATTTGAAGTGATGATGTTTTATTATATATTTATTTAATAAATACAATTAATTATTGCTAGAAACTTCACAAATATAATGCACATAGTATATATGATCAAAGTGAAAGAAAAAAAACATCAATTCACCACAAAGTGCGACAATCAGTCGCTCAAGTGTCAACAGAAAATTTTGAGGCAAGCCAATACGCTGGCAGCATTAATGTATTTATTGTAAGTGTTTATATTTTCATTCTGTAAGAATTATAAACAATTGTATTATTTTAAAATTAAATATTACTTTATTCACAATTGTATAAATAACATTATAAATTGTTCACAATTCTTTCAGAATGAAAATATAAACACATATAATAAATACAATTAATTTTTGCTAGAAAACTCACAAACAAATATAACTGTTTCTACTTCTGGCACAAGGCCAGCAATTACACAGTGCATTACTGGTACTTTATTTTATCGACCCCGTAAGGATGAAAGGCAAAGTTAACCTCGGCGGGATTTGAACTCAGAATGGCAAGGGCCGTAACTCTATGCGTCAAAGCATGGCGTCCGACCCTCTACCGATACTGCCAATCCACCGCCCAATCCACAAACAAATATAACACACCAAAATATATGACCAGAGCGGCAAAAACAAAAACGACCATCAATTCATCACCAAGTGTGACAATCGCCACAAGTTATTTATACAACTGTGAATAATAAAGATATTATCATACATAAAAAGAAATGAAATTATATCGGATAAAAATGTGTTTAATTTGACAGTTGTTGATAAAGTGATCAGCAATCAGTTATAATACGCGTGCTTAGCAACACATGTATGCTGGATTTATGATGAGATGTGAGAAAGTTAACACGAATACCGTCCAAGGAAATAAAACCCACTGAAAAATATATCTTGACCATGTATAAACAATGTAGAAATAAACATTTAATTTTATTTTAGAGCCGAGTTTTAGACAGTATTATTACTGGTTGTTTCAGCGCCTTGGCCTCGCCATCGCCCATGGTAATGCTGTCAGCAAGTTGGTTAGCCTCAAAAAATTATGTTGACTTTTGGTGTGGTGTGTGACCCACTGACGAATTGAAGGGGTTTTTTTAAATGGTTTTTGATAATATATTTTGGTGCGTTATATTTGTGAGGTTCCTAGCAATAGTTCATTGTATTTATTATATGTGTTTATATTTTCATTCTGAAAGAATTGCGTACAATTTGTAATGTTATTTATACAACTGTGAATAAAACTTGGGTTTTCTAACAACGAATGAAAAAGAAATACCAAGGAAATGAAACCCACAGAAAACTGTATCTTGAAATTCCATTATAACGAAATAATCAGTGAAATTCCATTATAACGAAATTCACGGGGTATAAAAAAATTCTTTATAACGAGATCGACCTAACACATTGAACGTGTGGCCGGGATTGGAAAAATTTCGTTATAACGGAATTTTACCTGTATAACCAATGTAGAAATAAACATTTAGTTTTAGACAGTATTACTGGTTATAGCCGAGTTTTTTTCTTTCACTTTTACGAAGGTTTTTAAGATCAAATCCCGACCAAATTATTTGTAATTGAATCATCTTTAGTAGATTAACATAAACATGCAATTATAATAGTGTGAAAAGAGATGGGGAATTTGTATGATGTATGGATCCATAACTCCTTGTAGGGTCAAAGGAGCGCCTGTAGTGGAGGTTTTATTTTGCTGATAATACCTTTTATTTATACATGAAACTCAGAAAAACTTACCTAATATCTTATCTTCCTCTGCCGAATAGCAGCGATTAACAACCTCAGCGATTTCAGCTGCTGCTTGTGTCATAGACATATTCGAAATATTTCTAATTGAAAGGATAACAAACGTTGTTGTTCTTAAGAGAGCGGTGTAAATTTACGATAGTCTCCTCTTTCAGATAATCCACGCTATGAATCTGTAAATTCTTCTTCTTCTCCTTCTTCTCCTTCTTCTCCTCCTCCTCCCTCCTCTTATTATTATTCTCCTCCTTTTTATCCACTTTCTTCTTCTTCGTCATCTTATCCTCCTCCTCTTCCTCCTTCTTCTCCCTCTTCATGTTCTTTCTTATCCTCTTCCTCCTTCCACTTATTATCCTTCTTCTTCTTCTTCTTCTTCAGGTGCCAGAGCTACTCAAACTTATAGATTTAATGTTTTTACATTGGAACTATCTATCTCAGATCTTTTTTTTTCCTCCTTCATTCAACTTGCAATTCCCTCACAACCTCTCCCCTGCCTTCCCACCTCACTCTTCCCACCTCATCCTCTATAATTTAAGAATTATGTGTGTACTTTTGACTTAATTATCTTTTTATATGTTGCTAATCTTTGCTTCCCCTTCCCTTTACCATTCCATTTTACTCTTTCCAATTACCATTTGAACATCATTTTCCGCAGGATCATTGGCTTTCAGGGTCTTCCCTCTCCAATTCTATCTTTCTTTCTTTGTTCTACTCACTGATTCTCTCACATAACCTGTCTTTTGGCTTCCCTTCCCATATCATCCATGTGTCACTCCTTAATTTCAATTCTTTCCTCTTTTACAGCGATAGTGACAACACCACTTTCTCTTCCTTACTTTCTGATGAACGACAATGGCTTGAAACATTAGATGTTTCATTCCTCACAGTAACTGAACTTACTGAACTCTTCCATGAATTCTCCTATTCATTAGTTGTTGCCAACACAGACCATCAGCAGTTTCATCAGATTCCTGATTTTTCCCTGTTTATTAGAGTTAACTACAGTAATTTACAACAATGAGTTGTTTAATAACTAACACTATTGAATTCAAATTTTCCCATGAGCCTGTCTTCCCTGGAAGACATAGGCTCTCTAGATATACTGCATTAAGAAGGTCCTCAGTGGTACTGTTATTATGAAATGAACTAAAGGACATTAATCTGGGATTTAGCACCATGTAAACAGCGCCAAAGCATGTTTTTTACTATAAAAATTAGTCTAATAATTTATTTTTTTAGATTTTAAAGTTTTATTCACAGTTGTATAAATAACATTACAAATTGTTCACAATTCTTTCAGAATTAAAATATAAACACGAATATAAACATATAATTACAATTAACTATTGTACAATTAACAATTTACAATTAACTATTACTAGGACCTCACAAATATAACACACCAAAATATATGAGCAGAGTGAGAAAAAGAAAAAAATGGGGGAAACAAAAACAAAAGCAACCAGCATTTCACTACCAAGTGTGACAATCGGCCGCACATCATAATGGTCAAAGGGAAATATTTGAGGCAAGCCAATACATTTGCAGCATTACTGCAGGTGATGGCGAGGCTAAGGCGCTGAAACAACCAGGTACTCTCATGGGCATTACCTAACACCTTGGTAAGGTGAGACACCAACAATGACATGAAAAGTGATAATTTCATAGATTGTTTAACCTTTTTATCAGTTTTGCTTATTTATGTGGCTTTGTGTGTGTGTGCGCGCATCTGTCTGTCTGTGTAAGTGTATGTAACACATTCACAAACATCTATTTATATAAAAACATAAAAATCTGCTGTAAGATTTTCGCAAGGAAACAATTTATATATATATATGAAAACGTTTGTCCTCATCAGTGGCCATCCAACCGTCGTAGGCATTTCGTCGCATTCGACAGTTGGATGGCCACTGATGAGGATAAACTTTTTCATATGTAACCCATTTGCAGCGCCGCAGCTCCATTATTATCATATTTACATATATATATATATATATATATGTGTGTGTGTGTGTGTGTGTAGTGGATAAATGTATTCATTTCAGGATGAATGATAAAAAGAATAATGCCAGAATTGTGATGTTGACAATGTTTATTTTACAATAACAATATTTACTTATTGGTATATCGAATATCGAGTAATAAAATTGTGACACCAATTATTTGCTGACTAGCTACTTCGAGCTAGCGTGTATCATCATCATCATCATCATCATCATCTTCGTATGCATGTATCAATACAACAATATAATAGAAGTGAAATAACAGGAAGCCAAAAGAGTAGGAAAAAATATAAGTAAACCTACTGTGTGTATCTATCCTGTAGTTGGTCAAATTGCCGAGCTGGTATTAAATGTGAGAGCCTGAGGCCAGGAGAGAGAAAGAGTAAAAGGTCTGCTACATCGTTAACCTTCCTGGTCTCTCTGTTGGATTCCCTAAGTACTTGTATTTATAATAACCCTATAGCTAGAAGGACGTGTATATGGGTATACCATGTGTGTTTCATCTGTCAAGAACCTGTGGTCAAGTGGTATGTATGTTTATCATACTTGTCTCTAGACAGGACAGTGGTGGGAACCCTCAGATTCAGTTTCGAATCTTCGCCAGGTAAAACAATAATTCCGTTACATATATATATACACACGCACACGTATATATATATATAATTGGTGTGGGATGCTTAATGCGTCCATATGCGGTAGGCCGTTTGAGCACTCAATGCTCTTACAGAGCAGAGTATAATATCACATAAGAAACGGAGAATCAAGGGTGCGACGAATAACATTTATTAGACATATTACAATCGTTTCTCTGGCGACCAGCTCGAGGCACGATCGAGCTGGTCGCCAGAGAAACAGTTGTAATATGTCTAATAAATGTTATTCGTCGCACCCCTGATTCTCCGTTTATTATGTGATATATATATATATCCATATGTATCCAAATTAAAGATTTATATCTGATGAATGGATTCAGAAGCCTCTGTTAGAATCGTCTGACTTCGTGAAACCTTGGGTAATGGAATAATTATAT
This sequence comes from Eledone cirrhosa, assembly GCA_964016885.1. Taxonomy (NCBI): domain Eukaryota; kingdom Metazoa; phylum Mollusca; class Cephalopoda; order Octopoda; family Eledonidae; genus Eledone; species Eledone cirrhosa. Next base: position 305,491,029 of record OZ024740.1, on the reverse strand, counting down.
TGTGTTGTTTATTACATAATTATATATATATATATATATATATATATATATATATATATATATATATATATATATATATATATATAATTGTTTCCTTCAGTTATACATGAAAATCTTCAGAAAACCTTGAAGCAAATTTAAACATGCTTAAACAGGTCAGAGTCAAAGAATAAGGAGGAAGAAAGGGGGAGGGTCTTGCTATATGTAAGAACCCCTAGACATATATTCAATGTCCAGTCCTCACTACCTTTGACCTGCAGTACTAAGTAGGCCATGTTGTTAATTAAAGCTGTCAGTTACATTATTATATATGAAACTATTTCATGGATGAGTGCCCCTACTGTTGACTATTCTTAATCATTTAAAATCTGTCAATAAGCTAGAGACCTTATCACAATTTTTTTCATTCCAGTTGCAGAAAATTGATATCAAACATCCCAAACACTACCAGAAATTCTCCTAGCCTTGTCTTCTTCTTTGCCCACCACTTATTCCTGAGAGGGTCAAACAGAGTCCTCAAACACTCCTTTCAGCGGGTCCTGTTAGAAGCAACAATTTCCAACTGAAGCATCTGGATCCCCAAGCAAGACCAGACAAGCTCATGGATTTTATTCAACCATCTTGCTCGAGATCTACCCTTGTGTTTTCTGCCGGTTGGTTTTACCCATAAAATCTGCCCTGCGATTCTTTCCTGAGACATCTTAACCACATGCCTGTAATATTGGAGCTGTGATATCTCAATTTGGAGAAGTAATGGCTCTAGCTGGAGCGACTCTCCAATCTCCAAGCCACGCACTTTATCAAGTAATGTTACTCCAAAGACACTTCAGAGGAATCCTATTTTGGCTGCTTGTATTCACGATTATATTCTTGTCATGTACAAAATTTCAGAGCTGCTATCATCAACATTGACATAATGAAAGATAGGTTTGGAGAGATTGCAGAGATGCAAGAACAGAGATAAATAGATTCTGTGTGCAAGAGGTAAGATAGCCAGCGAGAGAGAAATGCTTCAACCAGAATCATGAAGGAACATAAGTACAAATTCTTTTAGGTAGATAATAGCGATGGAGTTGGGGATATAGGCTTATTGTTGGCAGAAATAATAGTGTTGGAGTTGGGAAAATAGGCTTATTGTTGGCAGAAAACTGGAGAGATGCAACTAAGCATAGACAACATGATGGAAACATTGGTTTCTGTATCTCCATTGTAATCATGACTGACAAATGAGCAAAAGAACCACTTCTCTGGTGCCTTCATGCATACAACCTTCGTAGTAGATGATAGTAACCTTGGTATTACAGCTGGTGACTTTAATGTATAATTGAACAACACTAACTATTATTCTAATCAAACAATGTTCGAAGCAGAATTTTCGGCTTTTGAAGCACTGAGAATATAAGTATAAAAAAAGTGCTCAAGTGCAGAAATGCTATAAAGATTGCTTATAAGATATGTGTGTCAATTCCTCATAGCGGCCGATGGCAATTTCTTACCCACAATGTAACACATCCAGTTGTTTGAGATGGTTGGTGCCTCACACTCACAATATCTTTCTCATATTCTCGCAGAAAAAAATCTTTCATTGCTTCCAGTGAAATATTCAGACAGGTCTTACATAACTTAATCTTCAGTGAAAACGTCAAACAATTCCTGCAGTATATATCCTTGGAGATTATAACCAATTTGATGTTGATAATCAAGAAAAGTAGAACATATATATTAGAGATAATTAAAAAAAGATTTGTTGTAAAATAATAGTTTCTGATTCAGGCAGAAGGCCAACAATTCTGGGGGACATGACAGTTGATTAAATCGACTCAGTGTGTAACTGGTACTTTATTCCATCGACCCCGTAAGAATAAAATCAGGACTAAAGTGACGTAACTCAAATAAAATAGCATCTTTACATGAATATTCAAGGGAGGCGACTCTTTACAGAACTAGAGAATACGAGAATGAAATATATTTATGTAGAATTCATTTATAGCTACAACAAAATTTATTGACGTGAACATCATCAAACAAAATTTTTTAAAAGGTATAACACAAGAAATCTTATGCTGCAACTACTACAAAATTATATTCTGTCTCCTGGATGATCTAATTTTATTTGAAAATTCTCGTCATACAAACAAGTCCCAAATAATAGGGGGGGGGGGGGGAAATAAGCGGAGAGATTGGAATAATTGAGCGAGTTGGAATAAACGGTGGGTTGGAAAATCGGTACTTTTTTATGTTGTATTCCTTGATTTTTTTTAAAAACCAGTATTAGTCGTTTAGTTTACATATTGAGACCGCCAACCTTTCCTATTTATTTTGTAATGTATAGGATTGTCATGTGTAATGTTTTTTAATGTCTAAATAAAATTAATGTCACAGGAATGCTACTACTTAAAATTATATTTCGCGGGAGATAGATTAGCAAAATTTAATAATTGTGGGAGGATAGTTGGGGGAGTATGAATATTAATAAGCAGTGGGTACGATTATTCAAGACCCGTGAGTAAGCAGATATCTATCAACTTTATACTTTCAATGTCTCCTCCAGTTTTGGTCTGAATTGGTTCAGGCACAAACTCCTTGTTAATATCTAAAGCTGGCTTTCGTCTTACCTAACATAGAACAAAATTAATATTTCTCCAGCATGGTGTTTTATTTTAGAATAGCTGGAATTTAATATGCATAATTTTCAGTTTTCAATGTAATAAAAACCTGATTTACATAACATATCATAATGGTTAATTTCAACAATACAATTTTAACATACAACCCAGCCCTGGAATTGAACCCATGACATTATGATCATAAGTCCAACACCCTTACCACTTGGCCACATGCCTCCACATATACAGAGTGCGACAAAAATACCTTCCTCATTTTAATGGTTGATCATGTAAAATAGGGGGGGGGGGGTCTGCCGCACCCCGTTGCTACCATTTAATTAGTAATTCTTACATTGGTAAAATTTTCATTAGCCTCAGTATGTACCTTTCTCTTTCCATGAAATTACAGAGCAAGTTTTGGATAAAATGCTATTAACCCTTTAGATACCAATCCAGCAAAAACTGACTCTGATTCTATGAAACAAAACCACCAATTTTTCAAATATAATTTTATATGACAACTATATGTTAACTGTATGTTAACATAAATCTTAGTAACAAAATAATTATCAATTTTTAAAAAATCCTTCAAAAGGTTTCATTAATTAATTGAAATAGGTTGTTTTTCATTAAAAATATCATCATAAAAGGTTTTTTTTAAATCCCTGAAATTACTCCAAATGCAAATGTCACAATCACTGATAATCTCTTATAGTAATCTTATAGTCATTGCATAGCAAAAACAATATCCCAAAGATTGGTTTTCCTCTTCAGTCCCAGAAACACTTCAACCCCAAATAATTGCTGACTCTCTACAAAGCTAAAATAAAACTCACAATGAAATACTACTCCTACATGTGTGATAAGGTTACTGCTACACACAAAAACATCCTAGACTTTATTTAATAGAATGTCATCTCATTTGTTAGCAAATACTCATTTACATCTAATCCACAAACATGTTCTCTTTTAACTTCTTCTACTTCTGCTAGAATGACACCTGCTCTTTAAAATTAGTTATTTTCCTATCACCTCCACCCAAGCACACTCAACAACCTGCCGCTTCCTTTATTACCGCCCATTCTGAGCAATCCTTGCTCATGAGGAGAATATTAATCATCTGCATTTATCTTCCTGCCCATATTATTTTATAAAGATATCAACTTGCAGCTATTCAAGCTAATATCAATTGTGTCAATCTAATCTATGTTGATGGTGGTATTTGGATGGAATGGTGGGTTGGGGGTTGATGCAAAATCTAGGGGAGCAGTCCTTTTGTCTTGTCTAATACAAAAAAATAAATGTTATAATTGTGTTTGAACAACAGATATACAAACTCAAGGAAGAGAACCCAAAGGATGTTGTAGAGTTTATATAAGTAAATGTATATGATCATCATCGCACTCGCCCATGATCACCAGAGATGGAGGCAGTTGGTGCAATGTCCCAACGACCACGAAAAAGGTTAAGGATCCATGATGATGATGATGATGATGATCATCATCATCATCATCATCAACGTTTAACGTTGGGTTTGGACGGGGGTTTTCCCACTTGAGGCAAGAGTGATTGTCTTGCTCGCATAGGACTGTCTGGCGGGTTTTCTACAGCTGGATGCCCTTCCTAACACCAACCACATTTACAGTGTGGGGCTGGGAGGTTTTTACCATGTTGCCTACACGGCCACATTACAGCGTGGACTGTGTGTTTTTTTGTCGTGACACCTACACGATCTCATTTGTTTCGGCCTGGATGTTGTGGCACCAACATAACTTTACATTGAAAGGGGCGGTGTGGATGGGGTGGGGGTGTATTTTGTTAGAGATGCCTACTGACTGTAGTAGGTTTTACTTTGTATTTAGGTAAGGCGGGTCTTCTCTATTACTGAGTACCGCCAAAGGTCTCGGTCCAGTGACATTGTCTTGGAGAGGTGTAAGTGTGTGAGGTCGGAATTTATCATTGTTTAATATCTATTTCTCATGTTAGTGGAGTTAGATCGGCTGTCCCATTCTCAGACTATATATATATATTTATATCATATATATATATATATTTGTGTGTGTGTATATATATATGTGTGTGTGTGTGTGTATTCCAAAGAGATTGTTTAGCTAAAAACCTAAAAACAGGAGCAAGCAGGGGAAAGCTCTCAACATTCGTAGTTTGTAGTTATGATCAAGATTCAGTATAATAATAACATTAATAAAGATGCTGAAGTTACATATAACAATTTATGTAACTTTAGCATCTTTACTAATGTTATTATTACAACCCTGAGCACCTTTTTGAATTCCGTGTGTCTAACACATGTGGCATGCCTACAAAGTCAGAAAACAGCACAGCTCCCATGACTTTCGGAAACCTTTTTTTCATGCTCAGAGTTGCTGAAGTATGGAACAAACTACCTGCATCAGTTGTTAGCTGCCGAGACACGGCATCCTTTAAAACCTCCATAATTCCTGAAATTCGCCAACAATACACCTGATATCCTCCCTCCATACACACACACACATGTATATTATGACTTATACACTGTTCACTTTCCTGACATTTGCACATTATTCTATGTACTATACATGCACCTTTGATGAGTTGTAGTGCACCTGAGCACTGTACACAATAATTTCATTATTATTATTATTATTATTATTATATATATATATATATATTTATATATTTATTTAAAAATCACATGATTAGAAGCCAGTGATGGGATTTGAAAATTGAATTGAATTAGCAATTTTGAATTACCATATTTTTTTGCTGAAGACAGTATGCCCCCACCCCCATCCCACTGTAAAGTGGTTATGTAGGTGTCATGACAAAAAAGCACCCAGTCCACACTATAAAGTGGTCGTGTAGGCGCCATGGTAAAAAGCACCCAGTACTCACTGTAAGTGAGGTTGGCGTTAGGAAGGACATCCAGCTGTAGAAATCAAGCCAAAATCAGTTCTGTATGAGCACGACATGGTCATATGACCTGTCATTGCCCACAACAGGACAACTCGTCTAAACCCATGCTAGCGTGGAAGAATGGACATTAAATGGTGTTGATGATGATGATGATATATGTGTGTATATATATATATATATATACACACACACACAAATGTAAATGTGTGTGCATGCTGACACGCACACATGTACATGTATTTGTCATATGTAAAATGACTTATTTGTTAGTTATTGTCGTTCTAAAATATACCTGATAGTTTTACTGTGTGTAAAAATATAGTTATTCATCCACAGATTCAGTTATTCTGTAGTATGCTGGTGAGATCAAATATGGTTGTCCCTTGCCTAAAAAAAAAAATCAGACACTTTTCTTTGAATTATCTCCCCTCCTTCACAGTAATAATTTACACTTGGTTTTTTGTTTTTTTTTAAAGGATACCATACCTGAAGTTTGTTGGCTATTCATTCCCTCTTCTTTCATTCTTTCTTTCCTTCTTCTTACTGATTTCTTTTCTTTCTTTCTTTCTTTCTTTCTTTCTTTCTTTCTTTCTTTCTTTCTTTCTTTCTTTCTTTCTTCTCCTACTCACTGCTCTTTCTCACAGTGACTTGATGCTGAGTGGAAGCACTTTATTTTTCTCTCTCTGTGTTTATCTAATCTGTTTATTCCTCACACAAACATCATACCAACAGAGATATTTATTTCTTTGTTGTATGAGCCGTCTGTTTTATGTGGTCCTTTTAGTTAAATCGTCGAAACCACAAGCGGTCTAAAAACTATTGAGTGTATTTAAATGTTTTTGTGATCTCTTTTCATTTTCTTCCCATGACTTCTGTGGGCCAACACACTTCTAGCCACTGATTTCTATCCTTTGAGGTAAATTTTACCCAATGCTGTCATTGATGGCACTTTGCACTTATAATATCTTCCTTGCATTGAGTTCTTCCCATTATTCTACAAATTCTAATATACACGCACTTCAAACTAGCGTCTGAAACGTTAAGAACCTCTTCCTGCTATTTCAAGTGTTAACCTAATATATTCCTTCCATATACTGTACTGATTGTGTTGTTATTTCTGTTTAACTTTTATATATATATATATATATATATCAGTTCCCGTCCCACCCTTGCAAGCAGGGAAAAACGGACGTAAAATGAAATTAAAATGAATGAAATGATATATCATATACATATATATTCAAAAGGCAAACAGAAATAAGAAAACAAACTACACAGCACAAAGGAAGAAATATATTATTAGTTTTATGCTTGATATAGTTGGAAAAGAGTCTTAATGCTCTGGAGGCTAGTCTTTCATCAAAAAATAGAATGCGAAATCAATGAAGCTGGGTTTAAGAGGAATCTGAGAAGGTGTGCAGGAGATATGACTGCGTTGGTATGGACATATGAGGCTCATGGACAATGACCAATGGGTGAAGAAATGTCATTGGAAGGAAGTCACAGTAGAGGACAACCAAGGAAAACCTGGGCAGATGTTGTGAGAGCTAAGACTGGCAGAATAGATGACGAAGGAAAGTGTCAAATGAAGAGATGCCATACTGAGAAGGTCCCATGCAACCCCTGCAAACAAGGAAAAGTGGGCGTAAAAACGATGATAATGATACATATATTGAGGCTAGTTATAGCCTGACAAATTTTCACCACAGTACTAGTGTAGTAGGATGGTATTTATTTCATTATTGACTTTTTTTAGATGTTTAAGTGTGATATAGATTGATTTCTTGGTTATGGGTTTCAGGTTCTAGATGTGAATTATTTACTGGTTGATTTGCATATAATGGATGCTGTTTTATTGTGTTAAAAATTGTATTTTATAGCTGAGTAATTGTAGCTGTGTGGTAGGTCACGGTTGGTTTATGTCGGTGGTTTTCATTTACTATTATTTTGTTGTTGGGTAGAGTGTGAGAGAAAATTATATATATATATATATATATATTACTGTTAGTTGTAGCTGAGTAATAGTGTTTCATGTGGTGGGTCATAGTTGATTTAGCTTTGTTGCATTCACTTACCTTTATTTTAATGGGGGGGGGGGGGCGCCTTACAAGAAATATATATAATTATCATTAGTAAGGAAAAGCAGAGGTAAAAATAATGATGTGTGTGTGTATATATACATGCATGCATGGAAAAACGGATGTAAAAACGATGATGATGATATATATATATATACACTGTAAAGTGTTTGTGTAGGTGTCATGACTAAAATCACCCAGTACACACTGTAAATGTGGTTGGCATTAGGAAAGGCATCTAACCATAGAAACCAAGCCAGAACCAGTTCTGTATGAACATGATGCGGTCATCTGATCTGACTTGTCTCACAACAGGACAACTCATCTCATCCAAGCTAGCATGGAAACATGGACATTAAATGGTGGTGATGATGATGATGATGATCATCATCATCATCATCATTTTACGTCCGCTTTTCCCTGCTTGCAAGGGTTGGACGGGTCCTATTCAGCAGTGTCTCTCCACTTGTCACAGTCCTTCGTCATCTCCTCAGTGAGTTTCAGCGATCTGAGGCCTGCTCTCACCAACTCTGCCCATGTTTTTCGTGGTCTACCTATACTGCAGCTTCCTTCTACTGGGATTTCTTGGCACTTCTTTACCCAGCAGTCATCCTCCATGCGCATCACATGACCATACCATCTCAGCCTTCTCTCTTGCACACCACAACTTATCCCTCTTATACCCATTTTCTTTCTCAACTCGTCTATGCTTGGTCTTTCACGCACATTGCTTCATTTCTCTCCATCCGTCGCATATCTTCTGGAGTTGCTGCCCTTGTCTCACTACCATGCAGCATCGCGCATCTCACACAGGCATCATATAACCGTCCTTTTGTATGCAGGGAGAAACCCTTCTTTGTCAACAGAGGGAGCAGCTCTCTAAACTTCTTCCAACCCGTCCTTATTCTAGATACTACGGCCTCGGAACACCCCCCTCCCATGCTAATTTGATTACCTAGGTACTGGAAGCTATCAACCACTTCTATAGCACCCACCTGCATTGGAAAAATTGTATCTATCACTGCGATTACTACTGCCAACTTTCCCTGTACATCTACTGCATATGTAGTTTTCCCTACCTGGTAGTTTGCCTGCTATCCCACTAGATCTCTTGTGTACCCATGATCTGCATTGCGTACATTTTATAGAATTTATGTCAGTTCCTTTCCTACATATCGAACATGGCCATTTCCTCTTTTATACTTATCAACACTTTTGTTTTAGCTATGTTCACTCTCAGGCCTCTTGATTTGAACTGCTGTTTCCATAGCCAGAATTTATTCTCTAGCTCCTCTACTGATTCTTCTATAAGATCCAGATCATCAGCATAGAGAAGTTCCCATGGGCATCCAGTCTTAAACACCTCTGTTATGGCTTGTAGGACTATAATGAACAAGAGCGGGCTGAGGACCGAACCCTGATATACACCGACTTGTATCTGGAATTCCTCACTAAACTCCATTCCTATTCTCACTTTACTGACAGCACCCCTGATAATGATTATATATATATATATATACCTAATCAGTTTGCGGAAGGCCATTCTGAAAGTGTGATAGCCAGGTAACCAGGTAAAATGAGTTTGGAAGTAGTTTAGGGAGTTGAAACCTCTGCTGACAACATTGTAGCATAAGGGAGCTGATGAGTGAAAAATTTAGCATGATAGATATAACCTAAATCTCCTTCAAATCACATCTTGCTATCCTAAAAAAATAAAGGATACTTTGAATAAAGAATGATTTGATTGTGGTTGTGTTGAATGAAGGCTGACATGAATCTGAAATACAATATTTATACACAAGGGTCTTTGTAGTAACGTTAATCGATAAAGTGTGTAGCTCGGAGATCAGAGAGTCACTCTAGGTAGAGCCGCTACTTCTCTGAAATGAGAGACCACAGCTCCGATACAATGGGCATGTGGTTAGAATGTCTCAGGAAAAAAATCACTGGACAGATTTTATGAGCAAAACCAACAGGTAGGAGACCCAGAAGTAGACTCTGAGCATGATGGTTGGATAACATCCATGAGCTTGGCTGGTCATGATTAGGGATCCAGACAGATCAGTTGGAGACAACTGTTTCTGACAGGACCCGCTGGAAGGAGTGTTTGAGGACTCTGGCCCCACGAACCTCTCAAGAATAAGTGAGCGAAGAAAAGAAGATACATACACATCATCCTGATTATAGATTTATGTTTGTAATTACAATTAATAAGCTATTTTGCAATGTTATCTTGAAAAGTTGGATGTTTTCTCTAACAAATAGACACCTACAGTGTATTTTCAAATTCAATCTGAAAATGGATTCATTTATATATCTATGATATATAAATGAATAAAAACCTTTTAAAGGTTATAAATTTATTGCTGTCCACATAGCCACAGGGGAACTGTATTCCTTACTTAAGGTCAACATCATGAGCCTAGTTTCCAGTTTCAGAGTAACTTTCTCCCTTCTTCACACGAGTTTCAGGAATAAGGTGGTGGGGGTTGCTAAAAAATGGCCATAGACACTACCACTACCAATCACTTTACTGAATAAAAAAAATTAGAAAACTGCTACACACCCCCATATATCTGGAACTTTACACGTATATAAAACTTACTCATATATACACATACGATATATATAATTACAGGCCTTTAGGAAACCTGTAATCATACCAACAGCCACTAGCAAACATTGCCATTTCTCTAACAGGCTTGTTAACACACCATTATGGGGTGCCAATGGTCCAGTCTCTCTCTCTCTCTGCCTGTCTCTCGCTCTCTCCCAGCTGTGACGTCATATCAGCTCAACTGATGTGTGGTTGGCAGAACTGACGTGGCAATTACCAGCAACTCTCTTTCACGTCTTTCATTAACAAATATACACACACTTACTCATTGATTGAGTAGCAAAGGCTACTTGTCATTTCCAGGTGGAAATATATATATTCTCTCGTATTTCGGAGAATAGCCAAGGCTCCGTTCCTTTTGCTGATACACACATCAAATTATATTTGTTTATATAGCTATTCAGTCTAGTGACTGATATTATTTTTTTTTTCTTTCATTTCGCTGTAAACTTGTACAGTCCTAATTAAAAACATCAACTAATACAAGGTTTGAAGTTGAGGAATATTTACAGATCTGCCCATCTTTATTTAAGAAAAAAGCAAATTGAATAAGAAATATGGGTCTAACTATCTCTAGCCTTTTCCAGCGTATGTTTGGTAAAAGCCAAATGCGAATTCTTATGGGTAAGTTTTCAAGAAAATCATATTATATTTCCGCATATCTTGTTGTTATAGTTGAACAGTAAAGACTGAATCTGTATGAGACTAAACACCGATGTATTTTCCCCTTTCTATGTGATATTTTCAACGTAAAACAACAGAACTGTATCTATCTGCTGTCCAACATGGCGGTATTTAGCAGCTGTCATAGGAACTTTTTCTAAAATAAAGCCATTAAACATGCTTTCTATGAAAACATTTTAATAACACATATTTCAAGCTGTTTATCCCACACTTGGATGGTCTTGTAACTTTCATCAGCTTTAAAAGTTCTATCTAAACCTAAATCATCAACACACCACTTCAATTCTCTCTATCCCTATAAACTATATATATATATATATAGAGAGAGAGAGAGGTGGGTGAAGAAATGATTTGCTTTGGTTAGTCTAAGTCTGGTCAATTTATATCTACCACGTACAAATTTACCTTTTATTTTTTACTAATATATAGTAACAATACTGGAAGTTCTAGTATTATCTCATCTCTTCGTATACATAATACAATAAGAGAATTTAGAGTCTATTTGCGATTTGGTTGACATAATTTGATTTTTCAACTGTTGAATAAATCCATCTTGCCTTTTTCTCCTTATATTAATTTAATAGTCTTTGGTGTTCTTAAAAGTCGAGTCAGCAAACTTCAATTTGTTCTTATTTTAAACAATTTTCAATATCTTTTTAATCGTTTATTATATATATACATATATATTATCGGATTATGATTTGTCACAAATGACTCATAAAACATTAATAAATTCAAATTATATACAAATTACAGTTGCACATATTATATATATATAGATATATATATATAATAGTTACATATAAAATGTGAAAATAGTTAAATTGTAATGTAGAAGTATATATTGAATGTTTTAATGTTCACAAGTAAATGAAAATATATTCAGCTAGACGCTGGCCTTACTGACTACCTTGTGGGGTTTTCGCTTTTTATTTCTTTCAGAATCCCGACTATAATATTTTTGCTATCCTAAGAATTTCCTCATGGGTTGATGTTTGACGTTTCAACCCTTAATAATCGAAAGATCAGTTTGAAATATCTTAGACATAATTATACCTAGTTTGTTTTCTGCTAGCAACCATGAGGTTTTAGAATTTAAATAGAGTTAGGAGGGAGAGAGAAAAACACAGACTTTCACATCTTTCAAGTTGTTGCAAGAAATATATCAACTTAACTTCACATTTCTTTTCCCCTTGTAAACCTGAGAAGTATTGTATCTATATAAGAAATCAATAATATAGACACACAGACAAACGGACATACAAGTTGTATAACCCACTCGCTGAATATTTCTATTGACTCATTTCATATATCTATTTTATCTGCCAACGATTTTTATTAATCTGGGTTTTTTTTTCATTATTCTTCTTACAAACATATATGTGTGTTCCTCGAACCTTTCATTGGTCAAGGTGCCCTATTACGGAAACCTTTATTTTATTTTAACATGCTTTAAGAGTTAATATATCATTTGTCCACTATTAAATTCTTTGTTTTAAGCACAAAATGGTCCTGTTAACTTAATGAAGACAAAACTATATGTATAATTATATATATGTGTGTGTGTATTGATCTGAGTTCATTAGGATCTATTCTAATTATATGTTAAGACTAGAATAACCTGTTCGATTCCCAGCTAACACTTTCCATTTCTCCTCTCATCAATTGATGTTGTTTCAAACTTGAACTGTTTTAGTTTTTTTTTTTAGTTTTTTAAATTTTTAAATTACACCATTAGCAGTTTTGAGGAGTTGAATTACACCATTAGCAGTTTTCGAGGTTAGATGTCTTATATATCTAATTTAGAAATAATTTTATAACTCTTTTGCTCTTGAACCTAAGCTCTAACATTTTAATCAACTCTTTAAGATAGTCTTACCTCTCCCCTTCTTGTTCATTGCTTCATTATAACAAAAGTTAGATGGTTCTGCTAATGGCTACATTTTATATATGTATATGTATATATATATATATATATATATATATATATATATATATATATATGGTGGTTGCCAACTCGTTTTCGAGTACGGCCACTACTTTATATCCATGTAGGAGAACCGCTACCAATGCGCTGAACGAGTGTGACTTTTTAGTCCAGCCAGCGACTTAAAAACTCTAGTACAAACACTACACTTGTGACAATTATTGACACATAGTGCTAGGCCCATGGTACCATGTGACGACAAGTGCAGAGAGATCTTCAGATATAAAGCAATGCCTGTGCCGTGAAGCTTTTATAGTGAGCAAAGGCACTGCACAAAGCCAGTCCGACTCTCTTAACCAAGATGATATTTACCAAAAAGAAGAACAAGTCAACATCATTGGATACCATCAGGGTTGCAGGTGCTATATCAGAGTTTCCTTCTTCTAGAATTCTGCCTTGACAAAGGCTAAGGGGTCATCTCTCCCGGTGATTTTGGATGGCCATTGACTCTTAAGAGCTCCTTTGCCTTTTGACAGGTTTTGTTGTTAGTCCTGCAGGATGTCCAAAGTCACCCTCCTCACCAAGAAACCTTGGTGGGGTTGCCAGTTTAGTCGCTAACGATCCGACCATGAGACAGGTTGTACTAGGATACATGTTACCAGTAGCACCAACTGGTGACCTGACGTGTGTATGTATATATATACACATACACACATGTATATGTGTGTCATTGACAACACTACTCAAAATAAACGAAAATACCTCGTTGCATTCACCGAATTCATTGTGCATGGTCTGCTCATATATATATATATATATATATATATATATACGATATTAAACAAATGGAAACTATATTTATAAAACCATATTTATTTCATTATACATATTTCAGGGATACCACATTAAAAATACCATATTAAAAATATGGCATGCCTTCGTCAGATAAAATACAATATATAAACAGTTTTATAAATAATTTTGACGTACCATATTATAAGCGACCATTAAATTAGGAAGCTGTCTAATTTAATGGTCGCTTATAATATGGTACGTCAAAATTATTTATAAAACTGTTTATATATTGTATTTTATCTGACGAAGGCATGCCATATTTTTAATGTGGTATTCCTGAAATATGTATAATGAAATAAATATGGTTTTATAAATATAGTTTCCATTTGTTTAATATCGTATATATACTCCAAAAACTTGTCGAGTGCTTTATATCAGTTATAAAACATTTACTTGTTGTAACCCAACAATTTTAAATAAAACCTTTGCATATATATATATATCCAGAGCTAATGAAGTTAGTATCAATCATATAGTAGGGTCAGATAAAATCTACTACAATACTCCCACAATATATGTACACTTGTGGCAAAATTAGAAATTGTGGTAGATATGGTATAGCATGTCACTGGGCACTGTCCTCTCAGATCATTTTATCCTTATAGGATTGATAAAATAAGTAATGGGTTCACAGCAACTGACTACGTTCCGCTCTTAAGTTTGTAGCTTTGCGCCAATGTCAGAGATCTATTATTATTATTATTGTTATTATTATTATTATTATATACGCTGTAAAGTGGTTGGTGATAGGAAGGGTATCCAGCCATAGACAGCTTGCGAAATTAAGGGTTGAGAGGACCCACAGTTGTGTCAAAGACATGACAATCTCTTCTCTGCACTCGGTAGAACGTGAGACTGTACATAAGCGAGACAACAGATCCCTGGCTTGTCAGGGAGATCAGTAACAGCACTTCAGTACTGACTTGGTTTATGTAGACCCATCCAACCCTTGCTAGCTGGGAAAGTGGACGTTAAAAGAATGATGGTGATATAAATGATGATGGTTGTTATTGTTGTCGTTGATGTTGTGCATGAACATCAGACTGCTAGGTCATTTACTTATGTTTCTTTTCAATCTGTTTTCAGATCCTGTAAGGGTCAGTTTTCTTGTTATCTCTCTGGTATTGATACAATATGTACCAGTAATATATGCAGTGTATTCAATATTGCTACATCCCTGACCCTATAAATTTGTAGTCTTATACAAAAGTTAGAAATTATCATATTTAGTACTATATTGTTGCTTAGATTTCCTTTAACTGAAGCCAGGCCTCTTAATATCAAAACCAGTTTCTTCTACCCTGAAGACATTGTGAGAGGTCTCAATAATATCAGTTGATCTGAAATACTCCACATTGACTCAAAATCAATAAGATAGAAATAAATAGTAATTTACAGCTGGGGACTTAAAAGACGACCATAAAATATGATGAACCAAATATTAAAATACATAGGCTAAAATTGATCTGAAGAGCCTGTTTGAACCCCTGAAATTCTGTTCTTAGGACTAATATTTTAAAACTTTATTGAACTGTGTTTTTAGCAACACAGTCCACAACTAGTCTCTTCATATTTTAATGATTAACTAAGATTGCTACGAATTAGATAGCATGCTAATAAATATCTTTTTTTATTTTTTAACTTTTCAAACTTTCAATTATAATTTTAAATTTCTTCTTTGTTTAAAAACAACAACAAAAAACACAAGAAACGGTAACAAGAGAAAGGATTACTAATGTATCTTTGGATAACAATAAAAAATCCTTGAAAGAATAATTAAAAAACGAACATTGACAATATTATTATTATTGAGTGAGGGTGGTGGATCGATAGTATTGACAGAGCATCAGATTAACATGCTTTACAGCATAGAGTTTATCGGCTTTTATGTTCTGTGTTCAAATCCCACCGAGGTTAACTTTGCCTTTCATTCTTACGCTGTCGATAAAATAAAGTACCAGTAATGCACTAGGGTTGATCTAATCGACTTTCCCCTTCCCCAAAATTGTTGGCCTTGTGCCTAAATCAGAAACCATTATTATTGAGAGATGTTTAATCATCTAGAGTTGCATTTAAACACAATTGTTACTTTGTGGCAATTTGTTATTCATTTACTTCAGAACATCTGTTGCCATTTATTGACTTGTGCATGTCTTTAGCAGTCTTATCCTTCTCTTTCACAAACACACGCACACACACACACATACACACGCACACACACACACACACATACACACGCACACACACTCTCTCTCTCTCACATATTTATGATCTTTTGGTTTTATGGGAACTTTCTGAGTCAGGGAGGGGTGTGTGATTAGAATGAATAATTAACTTGATATGATGATTTACAAATGACACATTGCTGCCTTAGATTCCACCAGCCAACAATTGTAATCAGTGTTATACTTTCTTATACAAAAGGCAAACAGAAATAACAAAGCAAATGACACGATTGATATATATATATATATATAATATGAATAAAATCTCTACACAAATACACACTACCTAAGGTTTCTAATTTCAACCAACATAGGACATAGATATTCTATGTCCACTAGTTTAGTTATCATCTAAACTAGCAGACAGAATAACTATGTCCTATGCTGGTTGAAATTTGAAACCTTAGGTAGCATGTATTTGTGTACAGATCTTATTCATATAATACATACAGGGGGCTGAAAAAGTAGGTATACTGTAATAATGAAATTATTGTGTAAAGTGCTCAGGTGCACTACAACTCGTCAAAGGTGTATGTATAGTACATAGAATAATACACAAATGTCAGGGAAGTACATATGTGTATGTGTTACCTGTAGTGTTGGCGGATCTCGGGAAGCATGGAGGCCTTAAAGGATGCAGTGTCTCGACAGTTAACAACTGATGCAGGTAGTTTGTTCCATGCTTCAGCAACTCTGAGCGTGAAAAAATGTTTCTGAAAGTCATGGGAACTGTGCTGTTTTCTTACTTTGTGGGCATATCCACGTGTGTTAGACACATGGAAATCAAAAAGGCACTCAGGGTTGTTGTTGGCAACATGGTTAACAATTTTGTGGGTGTTTACCAAGTCAGTTGCCAGGCGTCAGAGCTTCAATGTATCCATGCCCAGGGAAACAAGGCGCTCAGAGTATGGTAGATGCCTGATGGAGGGTATTCGCTTGGTTGCACGTCTCTGAACAGTTTCCAGGCGGTCAATGTTCTGAGCAAGATAGGGGTTCCAGACTGGTGATGCAAATTCTAAGTGTGGTCGCACCATAGCCATGTACAGCCTTAAATAGATATCTGGAGAGCGGCTGACAAAGGTCTTGCTGAGTGATGCTAAGACACCCTCGGCCCTCTTGACAATTTTAGAGACATGCCTCGTCCAACGCAAATCGCTGCTGACCGTAATGCCCAGGTCACGTTCACAAGAAAACTTCTTGATATTAGTGCTGTGGAGGGAGTATGAGGACGCTGGGTTTGTAATGAGAAACAAAACGTATTTTATTGATTATAAAAACATCAATAAGAAACATGTATACCTACTTTTGCACCACCCCTTTATATATATAGAGAGAGAAGGAAATGGTAGTTTATATATATATACTACTAAAACTCTAACTGCTTGCTTGCTTGTCTGTAATGTAATACAGCCAAAAGGGCGCATAGTGGGAAAATACTTTGAAAGGAAGTTGACCCTGAAATGGGAATACAAATGGAATAAAACAAGTTTCGCGTAAATCAGAGCACGAGTTTCCGAGATATGGTGTTTTTCTGAGTACCTTCATAAACAGAGAGAGAGGAAGTTGTGAGAGAGTAGATTGAAAGAAAGACATAGAGAGAAGGGGGAATGGAAGAGAGCTGGAGGTGTTGTTGTGTATATAGATATGTGAGTGTGTGTGTGTCTATGACCAGTGTATATAGATCCCAGACACCCACATATATATTCACACATATATACATACACACACATATATATATATGGGCCTTCCAGTTTCATTTCACATTATATACGTCTGTATATTTTAATTATTTAAGAATGACTTTGAATTTAATGTGACCCAATTGGTTACGAGTGGTCTAGTGTATATATATATATATATATATATACACACAAATACACAGATGTCATTTTATGAAAGAATAATATTCAGATACAATTGATCGGCAATGTTTGAAATGTTAACAAAATAAATGATAATTGCAGTTGTAATTATAGGAGATTTGTTGTTGCCTCTATGTTGAACAAAGGTTTCTTCCACACTATTGATTGCAAAGGATGTGACAGTCACCTCATAGAGCCCATTACTGCTTAGCTATAATTTCGTGATATTGGGCAAATGTCAGATAAGTTTGCCCCTAGATGATCTACCACAAATAATATTTCTAACAAAGCTGTTACTTATGTCCAACACCTAAGTGAACTGAGGCATTGAGAGGCACAATAAAATGTTTATGGAGGAGCAAGACACCGGTTGGCAAGGGTGAGTGATGGCTATAGAAGATTGTTAGTTTACCTAAGTGAGAACATGTGTTTGCTCCTTGTTTAACCCTTTTATCACCAACACGTCTGGGATCAACCATACTAAGCTATTCGTGTTTAAATCAAAATCTCACTTAATATCAGTATAATATACATAATATATAAAATTACAGATATTTTATTAAACCTCTTTAAAATTTTTATCATCAACAATTAATTGAAGTCCATAGGCAGTCTATTCATTAGAAATGTAGTCAGGAAAGGGTTAGATAACAGTTGTATTTCCTTATCTTCATTAATTTTAATTGCCCACTATGTTTGTCTAACTTATTTAACTGCATATATCTGTGTGTGTGTATGTATGTATGTATATATATATATATATATATATATATTTCTTCCATGTACTGTGCCGTTTGTTTTGTTATTTTTGTTATTACTTTTACATACATATATATACATAAACGGCAAAGCGTAAGTGAACTGAGAGAGAAATTAGGTATAAGAGGGATCAGATGTAGTATGCTAGAGAGGAGATTGCATTGGTATGGTCATGTGATGCGTATGAAGGATGACAGCTGTATAAAAAAGTGAAAGGTAATCAAAGCTATAGGGTAGGAAGACTTGGGGTGAGGTGATAAAAGCTGACCATGCGCAATTGCACCTCTCAAAGACAGTGACACAGGATCAAGATCTTTGGCATTATGAAGTAATACAGAAGACACGCCTTCCCATGCATACGGACTCTGACATATATCTAGTAGGCACCTCTTAACCACTACTTACCCACGGTCATCTGACCCAAATTGCCTATAATGACCAACCCGTCTAAATTATGCTAGCGTGAAAAATGAATGATGATAACATCTAGAGAAGGTCATTGTGCATGTTTCAGAGATGAATGGAATGTAAAAAGGTACATATGATAATTTTGGCAATTTCATCTTGACATGTGTAGATAGTCTAGACCACAAGTTCTCAACACATTTAGGCCAAATGCCCCCTTTTGTCCTTCGAAATCACGAAACGCCCCCCCCCCCCCCCCCCATTTTTCCATTTTTCAATATACTACTGATTTTTATATCAGTAGATTACTAAAAAATCGATTAACAATATTCCAAAGATGTGTGTATTATCTGATTATGTGTTGTATGTGGTCCTAGATGTGTGTTCTACTCGCTTCTGTTTTTTCTTTTCTTTTTTTTATTTGTAATATTATTTATACAATAGGGAATAAAATAGATCTACATAGTGTTAACTCGTTGCGGTTGAGTCAATTATTTCAGACATGAAATACATTGTTATCGGTGAAGGAAAGATAAGATTCTAACTGGCTGCACTCAAAGTGTCTTTGACCCAGTTGACTGTGGGTTTTTCCATTTTTAGGATCTCAATTACCAGACATGCCTGCACACCTACTCACAGCTGCAGTCAGACCATAGTTATGCTGTCTGCAAGCTCATTCAAATGCATTCACACTGGCTGTCTCAAAGACAAACAAATATGGCTTATAAAACTTACCAAAATAAAGAGCCTTCCAGCGCCCCCCTAACGCGATCTTGCTCCCAAACGCCCCCCTGGAGTTCCGAAATGCCCCCTGGGGGTGCATATGCCCCCCGTTGAGTACCTTTGGTCTAGACCATTAAAAATTATCTGGCTTAAAATAACCAGTGTGTATATAATACAGGAAATGTTAATATGGTAGAAAGGTGTTGACAGAAAGAATAGTTGCACATTTTAGTTAGGTCAATCAGTATATAAAGAGGTGAGTTGGTGTAGATAGCTGAGAATAACAACTAATGAAGCCAGAGGTTTTGTATATTGATCTCTCCAAAACTGATAGTTTAAAGGGGAGTAATTTTCCACATAGGTCAAACTGTGTTCTTCTTCGACCACTTATTCCTGAGAGGGTCATGGGGGCAGAGTCTTCAAACACTCATTCCAGTGGGGCAGAAGCAACTGTTTCTAACTGATCTGGCTGGATCCCCAAGTGAGACCAGCCAAGATCATGGATGTTATCCAACCATCTTACATGGGGTCTACCCCTGTGTCTCCTGCCGATTGGTTTTGCTCATGAAATCTGTCCAGTGATTCTTTCCTGAGACATCCTAACCACATGTCCATAGTATCAGAGCCGTTTTCTCTCAATTTGGAGAAGTAGCGGCTCTACTTGGAGTGACTCACTGATCTCTGAGCTACGCACTCTATCAATTAACATTATTCTAAAGACAATCCAGGGCAGTGGATTGGCAGTATCGGTAGACGGTTTGCCGCCATGCTTTCCAGCATAGTTGCGTCCCTTTATGATCTGAGTTCAAATCCCGCCGAGGTTGACTTTGCCTTTCATCCTTACGGGGTCGATAAGATGAAGTACCAGTAATGCACTGGGTAATTGCTGGCCTTGTGCCTAAAGTAGAAACAATTATTCTAAAGACCCTTCAGAGGAACCTAAATTTGGCCTCTTGCAAATATTAGATATTTCAAAAGGACACTAAGTGTTCTCAATTCATCAATGGTAGTAGAATCCAATACTAAGTTATACAAGGGTTGGCTGAAAAGTTCAACCAAGATACTCTCATGAAATGACCAAATGAGATTTATTTTGCAACATAGACTCTGGAAAGAAATAATGCAGTTATTAAGAAGAAAAGTTGAAATTAATGCATGCAAGATTTCACAGCACTAGCATCACTCATTCAGTCCACTCTCGTATAGCATCATCATCATTTAATGTTGTCCGTTTCCCTTGCTAGCAAGGGTTAGATAGGTCATCACAGATCAAGTACTCAAGCAGAGCTACTCACCTCAGAGATGGACTGGGGTTAGAGTATATGTTCCCTCACATCCCTATACTAACAATATAAGCATCTTGTTATAAAGTAACTGCTGTGAATACTAATTACCATCTTATAGGTGTAATACTCATAAAAAATATCAGGATTTATTTGAGTATACAAAGATAAATTTCAGAATTAAAATATCTAATGTGATAATTCCTTGATGTGTATGTGTGACATCCATGCAGTGTGTTAGAAACTCCAATGTAAGGGTGGCACCACACCTATAATAGGAAAGAATAGGAGCACAAAAGGTTGTCATACCTAGCATACACATTTGTACATGCATCTGCAACAAATGCCAACTATTTTGTAATTTCTCTCAAAAGACTACGAAGAAAACATGTTTCCCCTTCTAATTACAATATTTTGTAGATACTCTCTATCTCTCATTCTCTTTACTTAATTCATTCTCTCTGCAACATCTGTTATACACTGTCTTTCTTTTCTTTCATGACTTTATGCCACTCTATTTACTGTCCACTGTCTTATTCTCTTTTCATTGCTTCTCACAAGCATGACATTCCAGCAAAAAGTGACATGTGACTTGACTTTTTATATAGAGATCACAAGTTTGTTTTTAAGAAGAAATTATCATCTTGAAACCTTTTATCTCCATTTGCTATCATCATCCATTTTCTACACTAGCATGGGTTAGACGAGTTGTTCTGTTGTGAGATAAGCCAGGTCAGATGACCACATCTTGCTCATAACTAGTTTTGGCTTGGTTTCTATGGCTGGATGCCCTTCCTAACACCAACTACATTTACAGTGTGTACTGGGTTCGTTTTGTTGTGGTACCTACACCTACATAACTATATGCTCTATCTGCCATGCAAAACCTAGAACAATTTATCTTTTACTTATTTATTTTTTACTTTCCCTTAAAATAGTTGCAAGATTCCTAATGAGGTGGTGCTATTAAGTTAGACATGGCCTGGGCCAATACTGGCGAAGACCTATCAAAGTTATCAAAGTAATGTAACATAATTTATAGTAAACCAGTTTTAAGGTTTGTTTACTCATTTCAATTTAACTCGGTTATTCTTCACACCATAAAAAGCTACTTAACATTGTCAAAAATCTATTAAAAATTTCCCTTGTTGATTTCTACAAGATGTTAATAGTTCTCCAAATAAACCATCTTATTTCTCATAAAATACAAAATTATATTGTGATTTCTATCTACGTTTCGAACCTGATTATGTTTACTTATGCAAATTGAATTCTCTTTTCAATATGAACATTTCTTTTCTGAAGTGTTTCAGTACTGCATATATCCTTGAATGTTTAATATGTACACTATCTAGTTGCAGTCCCTTTAACTCTTTAGTATTTACATTACTCTATATTTACTATTGTATTTTCACAGTAAAGGCTTTTTCACGCATAATTATTTCACATAATATCGAATCTATGAGATTTTGATATTATTTATTTTGAGAACAATACCATAACATCAGTATGAGGGGCCCGTTATGGCCAGTTTGAACAGAAAGTGGTGAGAGAATTTATGCCAGATATGGCTGGTTTAAATGCTAAAGGGTTAAATCGGCCATATCTGGCCAAAATTTTCTCACCACTTTCTGTTCAAACTGGCCACCCATACCAACATTAAGGTATTGTTTTCAAAATAAATATCAAAATATCTTAGATTCAACATTATGTGAGATAAAGCCTTTACTGTGAAAATATAAAAGGAAATATTGAGTAATCTAAATGATAAAGGGTTAAGGAAAAGCTACACAGACTACTGAACTACACTTCATACAATCATGTTATATCTGTCATTTTCTCTAGATTAGCCCCTAAACATCTGATCATTTAGTTCTCTGCTTCTCTATATCATTCTTCATGATTCAGCTACCTAGCCCCAATGTCCTGTCCATATTGATAGTTAATAATACAGACACTGACTAGATTACTTCACTTGATACATACACAAGGGGTTATCATTTGTAAACTCTATATTTTATCTTTTTGCTTATTATTTTTCCTTGTCTTTCAATTGTTTTATATAGCATATTACAAATTCTGTTATTGTATTTTTTGTAAATCAAAGCACATTCAATAAGATTATAATTTGAAATATTTTTTAATATTTACATCTGCAATGTTTTGATCTCTAATTGTCATCACATCTTTTATTCCTGGATATGCATGTAATACTAGACTGGATTCAAACTATGAACCTTTATTTTTAAATTAAGGCTAGTCTTGCTTTTCTCCACCAAGCTACTAATGCATTATTACATTATTAGGTTTGGCAGTATCGGTAGAGGGTCGGACGTCGTGCTTTCCAGCATAGTTACGTCCCTTTACGATCTGAGTGCAAACCCCGCCGAGGTTGACTTTGCCTTTCATCCTTGCGAGGTCGATAAAATAAAGTACCAGTAATGCACTGGGTATTGCTGGCCTTGTGCCTAAAGTAGAAATAATTATTAGGTTACTTAAATTTATCTTTGCCAGTTCTCAAATAAATATAACAATTCAATATTGAAATGTTTACTGCTATTTCAATTTTTCTAAATCTCCACCATAGTTCTTTATCATCATCATTTAATGTCTATTTTTCCACACTAGCATGGGTTAGATGAGTTGTCCCAATGTGAGACAAGACAGGTCAGATGACCATTTCTTGCTCATACAAAACTCATTTTGACTTGGTTTCTACGGCTGGATGCCCTTTCTAACACTAACCACATTTATAGTGTGGACTTGGCGCTTTTTGTTGTGACACCTACATGACCACTTTACAGCGTGGACTGGCCGCTTTTAGTCCAGTCCAAAATTTCATTCCATTGATTTCCTTTCTCCCTCAATCTATAATCAGCCTTTCCTTACTTAGCTATTTTTCCTCTTATAAAAGTTTTATGAAAAATGTTTCATCTCTAAATTTAAAGTTAATTGTCCAAAAAACTATATTATTAAAAAAGCAACTCAAGGTAGGGGCCATTTTGAAAAACATTGCTATAACTATTCTGTGGCATCTGTTTGTATAAATATGAAAATGTTCAAAACCTCGAAACTCTGTATATGTAGAAACATATATAATTACTTAGACAGATTCAATTTAAGCAAATTACTTCCAATATTCTTCAAACTTAATTTTGCTTAACTTAAGTTTCAATTCTTGCTCAACTTCTTGTCATCATGCAAATGGCAATATATCTATTACTCTAATGTGGTGAGCATTTGAATTCCTTAACTAGTATCAACTGCCAACTATTTCAAATTTTCCTATGCTGTCTAATATTGAGAATCAATAAATCAATCTTGTGTCAATCATTCAGTCTTTAATTGTACAAGTCTAAGTGATTTCTTTTAAAAGTACACTTAACAAAAGTGTTTCACATTACCTTAAAACCATTTTATAACACATTTTCTGAAAAGTGGTCTTCTTATTTACTTTATATTTTATATCATCTAAATGTTACTTGTGATAAAGTAAAAAGTTTCAGTTCTACTACCGTTTCAACATTGCTATGTGATATATTTCTAATATGATTTGGTTTCATGGTAGGTGCAAGAGGCCTAAGATGTAAACTATTGACTTATCTCTTCACCATCTATTGCAGATATAGCATTAAGAAGTTGAAATGACTCCAACTTCATTATTATTAAGGTAAATGAACCATGTTTACCCAAAACTCCAAACTTTGTCCCTAAATTTCCTTACCCATTTATCTTGCCGTTCAAAAACTATCTTTCACCTTTTCTATTTTACTTATAGAACTGTATTTTTGAGTATAGTTGACAAGAACAACTGATTTTGTCTTAGATATATTCAGGTTGGCAAACAAGACATCTTACAGAAATCAGTTTGTTCTTCAGATGACTATTATTATAGCTTTCAATCTTGATAGTTAATCTGTGAATTACTATATAACTATTACTTATATATACTCTATCCAAGGTGTATTTTCCTAAAAAATAATGTATCACACAGTTTTAAAAGAAGAAACTAAATTCCAGTCTACTATCTAACAAATTAGCTTCACCTTGTCATCCCTCCATGTCTAATGAAATACAATCTATTTTAAGTAATTAATCAAGAGTTTTGAGGGATTTACTAAAATTATTAATTATTTCATTACTAAGATTGTAAGGTTCTTATATAAAATTATGTTGGAAAATTTAAATTTAAATTAGAAACCTTTAAAATGGGTGGTTTCATTTCATAGAACCAGGGCCAGTTTTGGCTGGATTGGTAACAAAAGTGTTAAAAAGTAGGAGCTAATTAAGTAACAAGGTACCTTACCTCTCTTATTGAAATATCCATTAGTGACTATATCTCAAATCTAAGTAATCATTGCAGAGTAAAGGAATTATTCCAAACATTGTTGTATTTACCTTGTTCTAGCTGAAATAATGCCTGATTTTAGCTTAAATTAACTGTATGGAATTATTCTTTCCTAAATGTTGCTGATGGTGTGTGAAGAGAAAAAAAATAAGAACAGACACTTTCAGTAAAGTGAGAGAAAGGAGATATAGAATAACGAGTGTGAAGATTTAGGATTAACAAAATTGGCCAATGATAGTCGATTGCAATATTAACGATTGCTTAGTATCTTTTATGGAGAATTCTTGTAGTTTGTTGAAAAATGTAAGATGTTGGGAACTTCTGAATGATGAAGAAAATAGTTGCTTAATTAGGAAAGTGTAGTGAAATTATGGCCATTGTGCAGTCATATATTCAGTGTGGTTGTTGTGTAGACATGTTCAGTCATATAGAGCAGATGTATAACATGTAAGTACTTGCTCAAACAAGTATCATTCATGAATCCACTAAGTTGAGGACCTTGCTCTGCTCTCTTATACGTAGTGGTTTATTAAATTGAATATCTGGATATGCTGTATTTTCTATACTGGCCAGTCTGTTCCTGTGTGATCCTATGGTGACCACAATAAATGTGGATTCAGTCAGAGCAGTGTTTAGGACTAATTAAGATTATTGATGTTGCTGCTTTTGTTTTTGTCCAATGCAAGAGCTTCTATACAGTCATTAACCCTATCATGACCATATTTATGATAAATTACACTGTATCTGAAGTAACTAATGAAGAATTTGGAAGAATTTACTAAAATAATTATTTCATTATTAAGATGCTATTTGTAATATTTAATAAAATGTTCTTTAGTATGGGAGGTTTTGATTCATAGAATGATTGGTATCAAAATGGTTAAACAGTTTAAGTTAACAGCTGCAGGGAGGGAACTTTCCAATGAAATGGTGTTCTGGAAAGAAGAACCAAGTGTATGGGGTTTGTGGAAGTGGATACAGTATAGGTGACAAGCGACAGGTGAATTGATATTACTTGAGTGGTGGCATGAGACCAGACAGGTCTGTGGACCTAAGATCACTGTAGTAGTAGTAGTAATAGTATAAAAAAGCAGAGAGGAGACTCTACATTCATGGGTCAGAGGTTGGAGTGTGTTGGTGAGTGACTTTGTGCCAATGTCACGTGGCCCTTTTTTTTATGTGGTCTAGGATGTTTGTATCTGTAGCAGCAGCAGCAGATACAAAGGAGCAGGGAGCAGTATTCCATTGTGGGCTTTTAAGAAAGTTATAAGTTGTTGAGGGAGAAATTCTCAGTGGTGGTGAGGCCTAGCATTTGTATCAGTCTTAAAGGTTCTAGTGTCATGCTGTTCATATTTAAAAAGCCATATAATATAATCGATAAAAAGGTAAAATGATCGAAGCTGGAACACCAGTTGAATGATAAACATTCCATGTAGAAACTAGTAATTATTGTTCTCTTATTTTATACTTCAATTTGTGAACTATAGTGTTGTTGCTTACAGGTTTTCAATGGTTTACTATGTTTCTGATGAGGCTGACAAGGGGGCACATTTGTAACTTGTTACAGAACAGATATCAAAACAGACAGTGTTCACAAAGACCTACATTTTATTTTTTTATTTTTCAATGTTAATATCATTCGCCTATATACATCAGCAAAAGATATATGCACGCATATATCTTTTGCTGATGTATATAGGTGAATGATATATATATATATATATATAAACTGAAGCATATAGACAGTATGCCCCCACCCCCTCCCACTGTAAAGTGGCCATGTAGGTGTCATGACAAAAAAACACCCAGTCCACACTGTAAAGTGGTCATGTAGGCGCCACAGTAAAAAAGCACCCAGTACTCACTGTAAATGAGGTTGGTGTTAGGAAGGGCATCCAGCTGTAGAAATCAAGCCAGAATCAGTTCCGTATGAGCAAGACATGGTCACCCGACCTGACAGTGCCCACAACAGGACAACCCATCTAACCCATGCTAGCATCGAAGAATGGATGTAAAACGGTGATGATGATGATATATATATTTATATATATACATACATGCATATATATATATATATATATATATATATATATATATGTACATATGATAGGCTTCTGTACAGTTTCTGTCTACTAAACTTCGCTCACAAGGTATTGGTAAGGCCATGACTATGGAATTGAACCTATAACCATGTTGTTGTGTACCAAATTTCTTAACTATGCAGTCATGACTGCACTTATGATCAAAAACTTCTTATTAGTGACCACATTGTGCTATGCATGTTCTTTTTAAAATGGTAGAATGGGGTTTCGGTGCGATTTTGCTATTTTTAGCATGTCATGGAAATTAACAGTTGTTTGTAATGATGTGTTAAAGAATTACATATATTGGCTGAAGCTAAGTGTGTTATTTCAAATGTAGACATAGTGCTGTATGTTATGGCTTTTTTTAAAAGATGTATGTAAAGGACCAGTAACTGTTTGCCCTGATATATGTTTGGAACACTAAATAATAGAACATGTAATCGAAATTTGAAATAACAAATATGCAGTCTAAGATAAATAAAAATATATAAATGTAGCTTTCTTTTTCATTCTTGTGACTTAGATTGTCAGAATAAAATTTCTATAACCCTTTTCTTTGTGGCTTTAAAATCAACACTAAGCATTCCTTTGTGATATATCAAAGGATATGAAACACCTTAATTTGTTAGTAACTGTTAGTCCCATCTAGATAGTTGTTTTGATAGCTAAATCCAACTATAGCCTATGTGGTTATTTGGGTTAAATTTTTCATATCTTTACATTGAACTTTTCATGTTATAAAGCCAAACTGACTACCATTATCCAAATTAATATTTTCACTTTTTGTTTTCATTTTCCCTAATATGTTTTATGAATTTCAGTAATTATCAAACAGCAACCTAAAATAATCTTTCTTGTATGAAAAAAAGTCTTAAATTTCATTCTGATTTTGATATTAATGGATAGAATTCATTTAGTATAATAATTTAAAATGTCTGAAACCAATTGAAATTTTATGCAACATCAAATATTTCTTTCATGTTCTTAATTATTTTTGCAGTTGGTTTAGATGCTGCTGGAAAAACAACCATTTTATATAAGTTGAAACTTGGAGAAGTCGTTACAACCATTCCAACTATAGGTAGGTCAATTGTTTCTTCTCTCAATCTGTATATCATATTGAGATCACATTGTGACTATTGTATTGCTGTTATGTTATATTGGGTTAATTTCTGAGAATTCAAATGTTACCAGTGTTTTCCTTTACTCATTTCAATATTTCTAAAGTCTGTCTCAAATTAGGATGTTCAACAGGCCCGTATCTCTGTTTCATAGTGTGAAGCAACTGAGAATACAATACTTCCCCCTGGACAGGACGCTAGTCCATTGCAGGGTTAAACTTCCACCTATTGCTGGTACTCATTTTCAGCTGAGTGTACTGGAGCAATGTGAAATGAAGTGTTTTGCTCAAGAACACAACTCACAACTGAGCCTATGAATTGTAATTCCAACACCATTACCACTAGGTCACATGCTCCACAGTTATTATACTTAGTGAAAATAATTCTTTAATTGTAGAAATTAGATACTGCACTGTTCAGTATTTAGGTTCAGCTTTCTGGATTATTAAAAAGTGGGATATATTTATATATCCTTTTTTAGACTTTTGTGGATTAGTGCCAAGATGATAAATTATTTTCAGCACAGAACGATACCAAGTAAGCTAAAGGGAATTAGAACAAATAAACTAGAGTATCTGTGTAATTAGTTAATTCCATTTTCTTTATTACACAGAAAATAGGGAATGCCCGTAGCCTTGTATATAATTAATACAGGCCATGACTATGATTGATGATCGGTAGTTGGGGTTTAAGGAATTGCTGCTTTGGTTCACAATATACTTAATGCAGGTTGTCATCATCATTTAACGTCCACCTTCCCTGCTAGCAACGGTTGGACGGGTCTTCATAGACCTCTCAGACAAGCTGGAGGACTCGCATTTTGCATATTTACAGTCATACACTCTACCGAGTGCATTTTATCGTGGCACCAATACTAGAGAGTTTGTCATGTCTTTCACACAACTAAAGGGTCCTCTTAGCTTCCAGTTATGGTTTCAATTGTGTGGAAGAAATTTAGTGAAATGTGGGGTGTATCAGAAGTGTAAAATATAAAGTGAATGCAGATCATCTGTAATAATTTTAAAAAGAAGTGATACATTGAATGTGTCACATAAACTCGAGAGACTAATTTGAATAAACTATGAAATTAAACATGAAAAGAATGGTTGATAATGAAAATGACTACTCTCCTTTGAACAAGCCTAGATGTTTGGTACATGTGGTACATGTAGCAAAGGGTGTTAGTGTAAAGAACACATGGAGTGAAGTAGTTACATGGTAGAACATCATTAAGATAACAAAGATGTTTGCTATTTTTCTGAAGTTTACAATCAGTACAAAAATAATGTTAAGATGATAATTATTATGGTGTTGGTGTTTTTGGTAGATGCTTTCATGTAGTGATCAATATTCACTTGAGTGTATAAGTCAGTTAGAGTCACTTCCTATTGTGCCTCTAGAACCCTTGAGAGATTTGCCATATATACTTGTCAATGAATCGTAATGTTTTGTATAGGAAAAATAAAACGTGACTTATCTGCTGGACTATGCTCAGGGCTTGAAAATCACAGCATGCATTAACATGCATATTTAAAGCAAATTGGTTGTCACTGCTCAGTCTATATGAAAATCGGTTTTTGAAAAAAAATGCTGAGTTGTCACTAGTGAAAAGAAACACAGTTATTTAATTCAATTTTGCTACAAAACAAATGCATCTGTGATGATATGTAGCTCCGTTTAAGTTCTGACTCAGTCTGTGATGAAACATGCACATTTCTTGTTCAGTCAAGTGTAATCAATGTACCGATTGGATCCTGTTGTCAATCAAATGTAGCAATTTAAAAGCATTAGTACAGTAGAGTGGTTGGTGTTGGGAAGGGCATCCAGCTGTAGAAACTGTGCTCCCAGTAAAATCTGTGGAGTGGTTGGTGTTAAAAAGGGCATCCAGTGATAGAAAACTAGCCAAAACAAAGCATACAAGTTGGACCTAGTCACCTGACTGGTCTGGCCTCAGTCTATGACAGCCATCTAACCCGTGCAAGCATAGAAAATAGACATTAAACAGTGATGATGATGTTGGTCTGTTTGTTCCAGGCATAAATCATAAAAACGTATTGTTATGATACCCTTGGTTCTGAGATTTTGGTACATTATATTGGCAATGATTATTTCAGTTTTATATATATACTAGCCGAATTACCTGCGCTTTGCTATGTTTCACACATTTTTTTTTGTAAGAAAATGATGATTGATTTTAAATCACTGATATAATTTATGGAGAAAAACTCTGCATTTCAATATTACTCAATGTAAAATGTAATGCATGAAAAATTGGAAAACATTATTTTTTGTAATATCTCAAATCAAAATTACATAATAAAATCTTATTCTTATTTTGTTTCTTGTAAATAATTTTTTTAAAAATATCAATTCAA
Source organism: Eledone cirrhosa (assembly GCA_964016885.1). Lineage (NCBI taxonomy): Eukaryota > Metazoa > Mollusca > Cephalopoda > Octopoda > Eledonidae > Eledone > Eledone cirrhosa. The sequence goes on along the minus strand of OZ024740.1, from coordinate 305,460,164 downwards.
AACTTGATCATTTCATTTTTGTGTAAAGTATTATTTTATTTGGGCTTCCAAAATGTTACTCTAGTGGGTTTAACCCCCCCCCCCCCATTAGGGTGTCTTAATATTATTGAAATTTGCTGAAATTTTGTGAATAGGCATCATATCTTGTCATTTACCTATGGTTTAAATTTCATATAAATCGAAGGGAAAAAATTTTCAGCAGGGGTTTGTGCCCCCAGGGAACCCTTTGATTAAAATGAAATATATTTATCCAAGTACCCTGGGTAATGTAGTTTCAGAATATATATGGTTAAGGGGGTCTATCTCCAAAACCATAGGAGTTCGTGAACAAACAGACAGGAACAACAACTTTATATATATACTTTTTTTATGTATGGGTTGAAAACTGAAACCAAAATATTGTAAACAGAAAGAGGATGTGACTTATATATGAGTACATACAGTATGAAAATTTACCCTATTGTAAACCTGTAAGGAGTCTTAGAGTAAGAATAGTGTGATGGTGGTGGTATTGATTGTACTAGTAGTTTTCTTGTTATTAATATACTCGTTATTGTTGCTATTTTTTAAAAATCCAATTGTTTTTACAAATAGATTATTAATAATGAAATACTCTATTTTTAGGATTTAATGTTGAAACTGTTGAATACAAAAACATTAATTTCACTGTTTGGGATGTTGGTGGACAGGATAGAATACGACCACTTTGGCGCCATTATTTTCAAAATACACAGGTACCTATCCAAATTCTTGTCTTAAAATTGTATTTAAGATTTATTTTCAGAAGTATTTCTATAGTTTATTCCAGTTGCAGCAGAATTAATCAATATTTGATTTCTCTTAATGTGTCCTGTTAGTAAGATTATTATGAAATGACTTTAATTCTTTTTTTGTGTTTCTGGGTGTTTGAGAGAAATTCATATCCAATGAACAAAAATTATATCCAAATCTTTGTTGGATTTACCAAAGTTTTGTCATTCCTTCCTATTTTTGAAGGCGGTACCATATGTCTGCATGTCATATGAGGCAACAAAGAGAGTTGGTATCAAGAACAGCATCTAGCCATAAAACACTACCTTAAAATATCCTGTCCAACATGGAAAAATGGAAGTAAAAATAAAGATACTACAGCAGAGAAAAGAGATGCTCTGTAGAATCTCATTATTTTATTAAGATTCAATGACAGTATTATTTTAGCAATAGAGCTTGAGAAAACAAATATTTTCAGTTTATGGCCGCCATTTTACCTTGTTCAGTTTCCTGCTTCTTCTTCCTCTTCTTTTTCTTTGCCCACTTATTCCCGAGAAGGCCATGGAGGCAGAGTCCTCAAATACTCCTTCCAGCAGGTCCTGTCAGAAGCAATTGATTCCAACAGTTTCCTGCTGAATTTTTAAATGAATTAATTTGATGTTTGGTCTAAAATTTACTACTATCTCATCTAAACTGTTTCATATTTCACTTGAAATATCTTGTTTACATTAGCCATCTAATTCTTCACTGCTAACATAACATTATTTTACCTAGTTTGTTTTGTTAGTGAAGTTGTTGTACAGTATTTATTGGAGTAAGTCATGTGGTTTGCATTGTTATTGCACATTTTGAGTGATGCTCTTTGAAAAATCATAACAATACTAAGGTATTACTCTAACTAAATACAACATGAACTCTACTGACAGGTTTTGTTTTTAATTTAGATGTTATTATTTCTGTCAAATAAATGTATTTTTTTCTTGTAGGGCTTGATATTTGTAATAGATAGCAATGATCGAGAAAGAATGACTGAAGCTTGTGATGAATTGCAAAAAATGGTTTGTTCAATTATATTTCATTATATTTTCCAATGTTCATGTAAATAAAAGAAAGGAAAATGCTGTATACAATGGAAGATGGGTTATATAAAGCTCTTCTATCAGCTATAAAATACATATAGTTAATATGATCCAGCTAAATAAACTATTATGTCAGAAAAACTGAACTGAAATGTCATCACCACCGTTTAACATCGATTTTCCATGCGTGCATGAGTTAGATGGGTTGTCACATTGAGACAAGTCAGGACGGGTGACCATGTCTTGCTTGTACGGATCTGTATTTCGGCTTAGTTTCTACGGCTGGATGCCCTTCCTAACACCAACCACATTACAGTGTGGACTGGGTGCTTTTTATCATCTAACAGAGTGAACTGAGTACTTGTCATTTCATTAGCACAACCACCTTACAGAATGGACTGGGCACTTTTCGTTGTCACCAGCATGACCACCTTATAGACTAGGCACTTTTTGTCATGTCACTAGCACGACCACCTTACAGGGTAGACTGGGCACTTTTGATCATGTCACTAGCACGACCATCTTACAGGATAGGCTGGGCATTTTTTGTCGTGTTTCTAGCATGATCACCTTAAAAGGATTGACTGGGCACTTGTGCTACCTGCATGGTCATCTTACAGGGTGGATTGGATGCTTTTGATCATGTCACTAACATGACTACCTCTGTTAGCCTACCTGTGATCCCATTACATTTTTTTGTGCAGCCAAAATTACATTGGATATACCATATAGAGTTTCTACCAACTCCTTTCCTGTACCTGTATGTGGAAAGTTAAGGAAGGATGAAGAGTAATATAATCAATTTATAAACATTTCCAAGCAATGCTCTAGAGTTGCCTGTATGATATTCTAGTAACTGTAAATTAAATCAGAATGTTGTGACACGAACAAGAAAATAATTATGAAGGTTATTGAAAACTATTACACTTCTTCATGATATTTTGAATATATTATCAGTGTCGTATTCTATTTATAATCTCCTCTGGGGTTTTTTTTTTTTTTTTAGCTAATTTGTTTTCTCTCTCTCTCTCTCTCTTCTGAGTTTCCAATTAAGATGTGTATTTAAAATGATTCAATATTACAAAGTCCTTGTTATTCTTTTCTCAATATTCCAGCTTTCAGAAGAGGATCTAAGAGATGCTATTTTATTGGTGTTTGCCAATAAACAAGATTTACCAAATGCCATGACTGCTTGTGAAATTCAACGTTCACTTAAATTAGAAAATTTGTCAAAAAGGGTAAATTTGTTTTTTCAGATTCTATTGAGGTTGTAACGTTTAAAATTTTGTGAACAATCAATAGCGTACTGTTAATCTACTATCAGCAATGTTTTTTTATAGATAAATCAGTATCAACATATTTAATGCATGGAGCATTGAAAGGCTGTTTGGCACATTTGAATACAGTAATACAAATATTTTGTGATCTCTAGTTATTAACTCTCTAGTCTAAAGTCTGTCCCAAGCCAGGAGGCTCGTCAGGCAGGTGCTTATCCTGATTTCATGACATGCAGTGACAGAGTATACAAGACTACTCACTGGACAAGACACCAGTTCATCACAAGGTTAAACCTCCAGCTATTACTGGTAACTCATTTTCAGCTGAATATACTGGAGCAACATAAAATGATGTGTTTTACTCAAGAACACAACACACAACCCAGCCCATGAATCAAACCCACAACATTATAATCATAAGTCCAACACCCTTACCACAAGGGCACATGCCTCCACAGTTATTAGCTGGAAATGACAATGTCCTTCAACACAAATACAAACTATATATATATATATATATATATGTAATGTGCATGTGTATATATGTGTGTATACATAGCTAAGAGCACCAAACTCTATAGTATTTTGGTTTATTATTGCAAGTTGAATTCAAAATAATCCAAATTCAACATTGGTTTTCATCAGTGTTGATAAAATAAAGCTAAGTAATTTTACTATGAATAAGGTCTGATGTAGGAATAACATCACTCCTACTTTTGAGCAGTAAGTAGTTAGATAAGAGGCTAGCTTTAACTTGTATTATTTTCTTTTGTTTGCAGTGGTACATTCAGTCAACATGTGCAACACAAGGTACTGGTTTATATGAAGGTCTTGACTGGCTGTCTAACGAACTTTCAAAAAATGCGTAAAAAACAAAATCAAACATTCGCAGAGTGCTTTAATCTACTCCTAGATAGATAGGAAACTTCATCATGGATTCTTGTATGTGTGCCTGTTTGCCTGGCTTGAAAATGTGCTGGAAGGAATGATGTCCTCTTGTGCAAAGAATGGTTTACAGGTAATATATACAGAGCCACAGTTTAAAGTATGGCTGCAGTAACATGGACCACTTTTTATCAGGTTTCTTCTCACGTGCTCAACATAAAGTGAAAAACAGCAGCAAATTTAGCTGTTGTCATCATACAGAAATATAGACCCCTGATTTCACTTTACAATAACTTTGAGAGGAAATGTTTCCAGAAAATATCTTCAAAGCTATAAATTAAAGATTTTGCAAAAAAAAAAAATACAAAAAAAAAATACAAAAACAACACATACTTTTTTTTTTTTCAATGTATATATATACATATATATCCCTTTCCCTAATAATTTTTCTGACAAGTCCACATTTTGTTTTGTCATTGTTTTCTAATAGTTTTAATTTGGGATTATCTTTAAATGGATTTTTTTTTTTTTCCTTTTGTTGTCTATTATATTTCTCCTGTATTCTTTTGGGCCAATGTTATTAAATCTAAAATATTAAAATATAAATATTGTTGTTAAGTATAAAATACATACTATCTAGAACTCTTTCAAACTTGTCCTGTATTAGAAATTATTTTTTTAATTAAAACTTTCGAACTCAAATCAAGTATTGAGTAGTCATTCCATTCAATTGAGTAAATATAAATTGGTAGTTACTATTTTAATATATAGTTCTGACTTGATAACAATCTGACCATTTAAAATGTATGGTGAGGATTTTTAAAATATTCAAAATGAAAATATATGTCATGTTATGGTTTTTAAAAAGAATTACGTTTTTATACATTTTTAATAGCATATTAATTGGCATGTTTATCAATATGGTAACCTTGAAAAATTAAGGGTTGAAACACTCACTTGAGGTGGGGGGGGGGGGGGGTCTTTTCTCTGAAGACCTTTTGAGAGTTTCTTACCACTGATTGGTTGTATATAATGTGACAATAGATTCATAGTAACTGATATTTTATAAGGACTGATTGTACTCCTGCACTGTATTCAGTCTTAATGAAACAGCCTTATTTTACAGCTAAAGACTAGTAACAATTTGATCATAAGCTGCTTTCTAGTTAGATATCAATAAATAGGATGTTCTCTTCTCCAATTTATTCTCATGATGAGTCATACAATATTAAAAATATTCATCTTTTAGTATCATACAATTTTATTCTATTTTGTGAACTTCATTGAACTGTTTTTTGTATATTCTGGCTACTGCTAGTTTTTCCAGCAGTAGTTTTTGGTTTCCTCTAGAGTTTGTATATTTTAAAAGGTAATTCAGTGTTCAGCATTAGCTGTAATATTTTAAAGCAAAAGAAATGAAATAACTATTTATATCTAAGCTGTAAAACTAAAGGAGAGCCAATTGAACCATTTTGTTACAATATTTCTAATAAAAGACAGTGATTTTCAAATAATTTTGTAAATCAAGAATTTGGAGGAATTTAGTAAAACAATGTTCTCATTATCAAGTTGATGTTTTGAACATAACAGTTATAACGTAAAATTATGCAGGAAGGTTTTTAGATAAATATAAACAATTTTAAATAAACAGTTTTGTATCATAGAGCCAAGGGCAGTTTGATATCAAATGGGTTAAGTGATATAATGAAAAAAAAAATATATAGAAGCTTTGCCATATTTTTTACTAAAGAAGTTTTAGCCCGATAGTGGGGTTTGGAACCCTCTGAGAAATGGAAGAAGATGAGTACGTCAATATCCATCTTTTTCCATTTCTTAGAGGGTTCTAAACCCCACTATCAGGCTAAAACTGCTTTAGTAAATAATACAGCGAAAGCTTCTATTTCTATTTTCAAACTCGCTCGTTGTTTCAAAATAAACTTACTTATAATGAAAAAAGTACTAGAATCCATTTATCATCAGTGAAGATGATAAATCATATTCTTGAAGCCAGTTTTTGCAATAATGTCAGTTTATTGGCCAGTCATCGTTTCATATCCCAGCACTGTGTTGTGTTCATGGCCAAGTCACTTAACTACAAATGGTACACATGGCTGTAAAAATAAGTATCATGAATAGGTACAGTTCACTATCACAGTGAGTGGGAAGTGTTTCAATAACTCTTTTAATACCAACCCACCCAAAACCACCTCTGGTTCTATGGAACAAATCCTCCCACACCCTACTTCATTTAAAAGGGTTCCTATATAGATTAAAATCTTGTTTGTAACATATTTACCATTCTTTCATGGGTGGGATCATTGTTATTTTATAGCTGGATGCCTTTTATACAACTAAACATTTCAGTTGTGGTGATGTATGAAGTAGAACCTGTCAGTTAAGCAAACTGCTTCTTGTCAAGGCACTACATAATAACTCTAATACTATGGCCTTGAACTCATTCCAATGTGGTCACTAGTCAATACAAGATGTATTCTTCAACTCGAAGGGAAGGCGAGTCTTCTGTATTACTTCATAATGCCAGAGATCTTGATTCTGTATCATCGCCTTCAAGACGTGCAATTGTGCAAGGACAGCTTTATCAATGGGAAGGCGAGTCTTCTGTATTACTTCATAATGCCAGAGATTTGAATCCTGTATCATCGCCTTCAAGAGGTGCAATTGTACAAGGTCAGCTTTTATCACCTCACCCCAAGTCTTCCTACACTAGCTTCCATCAACCTTGAGCCCCCTGTACCTTTTTATACAGCTGTCATCCTTCATACACATCATGTGCCCATACCAACGCAAATCCTCTCCTGCACACTGCATCTGACTCCTCTTATACCCAATTTTTCTCTTTGGCTTATATAAGAGATAACTGTCTTAGCCATGGACACAACCCATTGTTAGTGGCATGATACAAATGACCAACCCCTTAACTGTATATTTACAACATTGATCACTTGGCCATCTATTTCTCAAGGTGATCCTTTAATAATTGTTTCTACTTTTGGCACCAGGCCAGCAATTACCCAGTACATTACTGGTACTTTATTTTATTGACCCCGTAAGGATGAAAGGCAAAGTCAACCTCGGTGGGATTTGAACTCAGACCGTAAAGGGACGTAACTATGCTGGAAAATATGGCGTCCGACACTCTATCGACACTGCCAATCCACCGCCCTGATCCTTTAATAATGCTAATACTTTTTAAAAGACACAATTTTTCTCTTTACTACTTAGTTTTGAATTAGTGAAACAAATAAAGCTAATATTTAATAGATATGCAGAGTAAATTACTCCAGAACTTAACTATGATTAAAACCCTAAAGAATAAGTCTGGCAATTAAAGTATGACTGTATCCAATTGATGACATTGTCTATATGGGCTATTAATAAAACCTGTGGAAATAGGTTTAAAGTTTATAATAATGAACATTCTACAAATCTGATTAACTTTAAAATGAAACACTGTATTTAACAATGCATGTATTCTAGATGATAGTGGCCTAAGTTTAGAAAATAACGGAACTATTTGAATAATCCTTTGGAAACAGATTAAGAAGAAAATCTGGTGTGAAGCTGCCAAAATTCTTTAACGCCAGCAACTACGAAAAAAATTCAAAATTAAAACTGGGCCATATGACAGTTGCTTTAGACATTGACAAAACATAATGTTGGCAACATATTAATCATTAACCTCTTAGCCAGTCCAACTCTCAGAGTGATCTTTGAATAATGCTAAGACATCTTGCAAAGGAGAATAACATTCATTTCTTCTTCATAGTCCACTTATTCCTGTGAGGTTCGTTGGTCCTATCAGAAGCAATTATTTCCAACAGATCCGGCGGATCCTCAAGCGAGACCAACAGAGCTCATGGATATTATCCAACCATCTTGCTCTGGGTTTCCTGCCAGTTGGTTTTGCCTGTAAAATCTGTCCAATGATTCTTCCTGAGACATTCTAACGACACATCCATAGTATCAGAGCTGTGGTCTCTCAATCCAGAGGTATACATTGCATATTTATAAAACTCTATTTAACAATATGGAGGATATAGACCATGTCTCATCTATGTTCTAGGTTATATAGACAGCATAAGTTTAAAAAATAATAATGGCTTACATTTAGAAAATAAAACTGAGAATAATCTTTTAGAAAAAGTGTCCAGTCCATGTAAATTGGTTGTGTAGATGTCATAACAAAAAGTGCCCAGTACACACTAAGAGTGGTTGGCATTAGGAAGGGCATCCAGCCATCGAAACCAAGCCAAAACCAGTTCTGTATGAACAAGACACAATCATTCATCCTGGCTTGTCTCACAACGGAACAGTTTGTCTAACCCATGTTAGCATACAACATGGATGTTAAAAGATGATGATGATGAACCAAAGAAGAAAATCTGATTACAAGCTGTGAAAATTCAGAACGTAATTCAGTATTTGTCCTAAAAATCTTTGTCATTCTAATTTTACGTATTAATGATGAAAATCAGAAGCAATGATTTGAAAAGTTATATCGTGATAGTTGAAGTAAGAAATTGATTTAAAAAATTAGTAGAATGTAGTTTGCTTGAAGCATTGTGTATAGTATATAATGTAGAAAATGATATGTTACCTGGTATGTATTATCTTTTTTTTTTCATCCTAATATTTTGGGACTTAAAAATCCCTATGGCAGTGTATGGGGAACTCTCAAAGCAAAACGTTCCTGTCTTATCACTTTGAAATTTGATTTAAATTTAGAATTTAGGAAGCAAGAGGATGACATCAATTGCTGTATGTATTATCTAATCAAAGCAAATTTCTTGTGTTAATTGTTGTTTAGGCTGTGTGTTATTTGAAATAGAAATATATTTAGATTTGGATGACAAATAAGTGATGTTACAAACAGACAGATTGAACATACAGAAGAATTGGGTCTACCATGTCTAATAATGAATCCATCCATCATATTGATAAAAGCATGGGACCTACTGTTCACTTAGGAAGTAAATTGTTCAATGCCTTTCATATTTCAAATGTCACTAAATAATTATTTCTATTTCGACACAAGGCAGCAATTACCCCAGTGCATTACTGGTGATTTATTTTATTGACTCCATAGGGCAAAGCTAACGTCGGCGTGATTTGAACGCAGAACGTAAAGGGCCATAACTCGGTGTTGCAAAGCATGGTATCTGCCGATACTGCCAATCTACCATTAAATAATGGTGTATTTTTAAATGTGTTCTTTGTACTGTGTTTCTCAACAATACAGGAGACTGCATTTTGTGGTTTTGATAGCAAGATGGATATCCAAATCTAGTTCAGCAGTGATCTCTATAATCCTTTAGCATTTAAACCAACTATATCCAGCCAGAATTCTCTCACCTCTTTCTGTTCAAACTAGCTGTAACTGGTCCCTCATAGTGATGTTAAGGTATTGTTCTCAAAATAAATAATATCAAAATCTCATAGATTCAATATTATCTATATATATAAAACTGAGGATGTCTGTCTGTGTGTGTGTGTGAATTTGAATCCCTAAAACTCGAGAACCACCCAACCGACTGTTTTCAAACTTTACACATGTAATAATGTTTCAGGGAGTGTTCTGGGCAAAAAAAAATTTCAAATTTTCTATGCCCTAGGGACCACATTAGGCGATTTAGCGATCTCTCTCTATAATTCTTAGTCTTTCTTTTTTTTAGATAGATACATACATATAACGTCGCGCCCTTATAATATCTGTATGTCTGCATTACGTCACTTCCCTGAGGATGTCTGTGTGTGTGTCTGAGTTTGAATCCCTAAAACTCGAGAAATACCCAACCGACTTTTTTCAAACTTTACATGTGTATTATGTTTCAGGAAATGTTATGCACATAAAAAAATTCAACTTTTTGATCCCCTAGGGCCCGCATTAGGTAAAAAAACTGTGTTTTTTCAGGTTTTTAGGGGTTTTTGATCCGTTACGTCAGACCGATTTCCTTGAAATTGTAACTATGTATTAGTCAGTCTCTTCCTCATACCGTGAGCAAAGAAAATCCAACTTTTTTATGGCCTAGGGCCCGCATTAGGTGAAAAACTTCATTTTTTCAGCTTTTTTGAGGCGTTACGTCTAGCCGATTTTCCCGAAATTTCAAGGCATATTATGCACATTAAAAAAAATAATTTTCTTGATCTCCTAGGGCCTGCATTAGGTGAAAACCTGCATCTTTCCTGCTTCATCAAGTAAAATCTTGAAGATTATCCAGCTATCAGAGTATTTGGTTTATTTTCTTTACATATTGTCCAGGCATGCAGTTTTCCCACAATTAGGTCTGTTGGCGGCCCGCATTCCAAAATACTTTATCCCGTGCAATGCTGGGTACCACTGCTAGTGGTACCTTGAAAATACAATAGTAATTATAGAGTAATGTAAATGCTAAAGGATTAAGACACATGAACTAGAACAAATTCCAGAAATAGTAAAGTAATAATTACTGGTTTATTGTTAGTTAACAAATGTGTCCATGTGACAAATATATTAACCAATGTTCACCATATCATCATTTAACTTTCTCAGTTAAAGCTATCACTGGAAACAAGGTATTCTTTCATCTACAAATACCATCATCATCTTTGATTATGAGTTGTCAGTTTGTATAGCTACAGACAGATTGGTTTTTGTTGCATGACTATAACATAATGACCAAGCAGTAATGGTACGTGTAAAGTTAGTTTTCAACAGTTCTCATAGGTAATACCTATGTACTATTTTTACCTTTCATAGAGTGACAAATTTACAAGCTAATTCATTCTTGCTCTAAGTGAACTACCCTTGGGTCCCAAATAATAGGGGGTGGGGGTGGAAAATCAGTAATATTTCTAGGTTGTCTCTGTTGATTTAAAAAAAAAAACAATTAGTCGTTTAGTTTACACATCGAGACCTCAACCCATCCTATATATTTTATAACATGGGATTTCTTGTAATGTACTTTTTTTTTGTCATGTGTAATGTCTTTTTAATGTCTAAAGAAAATTATCGCAGGAATGCTACCACTTAAAATAAAATTTCACCGGAGATAGATTAGCAACATTAAATAAGCTGGAGGAGGGGTTGGAATAAGAGCAGGAGGTTTGATAAAGTCTGAAAAATAAGTAATCGGGGAGAGGGGGGCAATTATTTGAGACCTGAGAATAGATAAAATCAGAACCCTTCTAATCAAAGTATAGTCCAGATAGGTCAGCTACAAAGTTTGTATCTAACATCTGGGAATACCTAAACATATTCTTTTCAAGGAAGTATTGGATGCTCTTTACATTTCCAGGACAGGTTAAATATAACTCTAATCATGTAAACCTGATTATCATCCCAGTCTTTGCACCTATCAACCCATCTGGCTACTGCCTCTTCTCTACTAACCACTATGCTTCCTATGGCATTTTCAGTCAACTGATTGTTCTTGATAGTGCCTATACACGTAAAGAGCATCCAGTACTTGAAAAGAATATGCTTAGGTATTCCCAGATGCTAGATACAAACCCTGTAGCTTTTGGATCAGAGGCTTCCTACCAGATTGTGCCATCACCATGTACTGATGGAGCTGTCTTTGAGTGACACTATCTACCTCCCCAATCCCCATGCTCCTCCTCACTCAAGTCCACACTGTAAAGTTGTCATATTGGTGACAACAAAAAGTGTCCACCCACACAGTAAAGTGGCGCTGTAAGTTTTATGACAAAAAGCACCCAGTACACACTGTAAATGGGGTTGACATTAGAAAGGGCATCCAGCTGAAGAAACCAAGCCAAAATCAGTTCTGTATGAGCAAGGTATGGTCATCTGACCTGGCTTGTCTCACAACAGGACAGCTCGTCTAACCCATGCTAGCCTGGAAAATGGATGTGAAACTGATAACAATGATGACATATATATATATATCATAACATTTTTCTATTGAAAGAAATTATATACTTAAGATGCATGATTTATATACAATACCTTTGCTAAAGGTAATGTTGATATTTCATTGACAACATTCAGTATAAATTCTTTATCTCTCTGAGGAGAATGTATATGACTATATAGCCATATATCTAAATTTATAGATAGATATGACTATGTGAAAAATTTTACCATTTCAAATGTGTGCAAGTCATCATCATCATCATCGTTTAACGTCCATCTTCCACGCTTGCATGGGTTTGGACTTGAGGCAAGATTGGTTGTCTTGCTCGTATAGGATTGTCTGGCGGGTTTTCTACGGCTGGATGCCCTTCCTAACACCAACCACGTTTACAGTGTGGACTGGGAGGTTTTTACCGTGTTACCTACACGGCCACATTACAGCGTGGACTGTGTGTTTTTTTGTCGTGACACCTACACGACCTCATTTGTTTCGGACTGGATGTTGTGGTACCAACATAACTTCACATTGAAGGGGGTGGTGTGGATGGGATGGGGGTAGTGGGGCAGGGGTGTATTTTTGTTAGAGGTGCCTACTGACTGTAGGTTTCGCTTTGTACTTAGGCAAGGCGGTTCCTTCAAAACATGTCAGAGAATAAATATGGTTTGGGGATGAAAGAAGTAAAATTTTTCAATTGTTTATATATATATATCTGTTTTGCAAGGTTTTTGATATGAAATCATGTGTTGAAACAAATAGTGTTATATTTGGGGAGGGTCATATTGTTATAATATTAACAGAAATAATAATAACACACTCACTGTTTGGTTTGGATTGGTTTTCACTTCCGTATATTTTATATCCCTATAGTTAATTTAGCTGGCAATAAATGTTTATCATTGATTGACCAAAGTTAAAAATATAGATATAAATAAATATATATATATATATATACACTGTAAATGTGGTTGGTGTTAGGAAGGGCATCCAGCTGTAGAAAACCCGCCAGATAGTCCTATGCGAGCAAGATAACCACTCTTGCCTCAAGTGGGAAAACCCTCCGTCCAAACCCATGCAAGCATGGAACACGGACGTTAAACGATGATGATGATATATATATATAGTCTATCAAAGCTAATTCCATAGACCAGAGCATAACAGTAACTATTGACTTCCCTTCCAAACATCCTAACAATAGACTACCATTATTAGACACTGAACTCTGGTTAAACACTATAAACGAGAAAACCCAAATTCTCCACTCACATTATGTTAAACTCATGGCCCCCAAATACCTTATACACAAAAACTCAGCAATGTCCGATAGTGCTAAGTTTAATATTCTGATTGCAGACTTGGTAAGAATGATGAAAAATGTATCCTGCACGTGTGATCCAACTGAAATGGAAAGACCCATTCAACACTTCATCAATTGCATGCAGTTCTCTGGCTACAACCAAAGAGGCAGAATCAAAGTGTACAAAGGAGCTACGGAGAAATATAAGACCCTCATAGAGATGGACATGAAAGAGTTCATTGTACAGGAGCAAATCATGGAATAACATAGATAGGACTAAACATAAGATAAGGAAAGCCACTTCATGGTACAACAACTAAAGATACCAGAGTGTCATGTTTGTGGATGCAACCCCTGGAGGGAAATTAGCTAACCAATTTAGAAAAGCCCTAAGAAAGACGCATCTAAAGATTAAAGTGGTAGAAAATCCCTGCTCAGCAAAACATCCTTTTAAGAAAACCCACTGTACCAATAAGCAATGTGTTATATGTAGAATAAATCCACAAATAAATTGTAAAACTAGAAATGTAGTCTCTAGCATAAGACGTACAGAGGGTACTTGCAGAAACATGACACACATAGGTGAGACAGCTCGAAGCAGAGAGACCAACACTGGGGTAAACTAAAAGGACAAAAAGACATTGGTACTATATGAACACGCCAGACGAAGACATGATGGTAATATAGACAACATAGAAATGATTCAACAGGTAGACAAATCAGAGAAGCAACTGAAATAGAACTAAGAAAACCAAAGTTGAACAGAAAAAACGAATGGAATAACAACAACCATGCACAAACACACAATACTGACCTAAGATAAATATAAATAAATAAATATACACTGGTACAATAACAACAACCACACACTAGTGAACAAAGATAGAATACAAATACACGAACACACACCAAACAGAAAACACACACAAACATACGCTCAGAGACAAGGATGAATAAATAAATAAAAAAATAAAAAATGGAGTAGACATTACAATACAACGGGAGGAAACATAATAGTACCACTGATGATGTCACAGGTATGTGATGAAAGAACTTTGATAGACTATATGTATATATATATATATATATATATAAACGTTTGTATATGTATAATAAAGCCAAAACAATGCAGGTATGGACATAGAATAAAGAATGCAAATGCAAAAGATATTGTTGACAATTAGTCTTTTACCTTAGATTTATTTAAATGTCTTTAATTTTCGAGATAATATCTCTTCTTCGGAGGGAAGTAAAGCGGTTAAACCAGTGTTCTAAATAGCTTGCCAAGTCATGCTGACAGGAAATGGTATAGAGTATCTGTTCTATCTCTAATATCAAAGAGTTAAGGTTAGGTGGATAAAGAGTAGTCTCCCTTTAAAAGTTTTTTTTTGTTTTTGTACATGCCTGTTTAAGTGTGTGGGAGAATGCATGAAGATGTAAGTAGGTGAGTGTGTGTGTGTGAGAGTGAGAAGATATGTCTATACGTAAATGTGGGGGATAGATGCTATCTCGTGTTAGAACTGGTCTTTGTGTGTGTATGTGTGTGTGTGAGAGAGAATAAGTGGAGATGTAAGTGTGTGTGTGTGGGGGGGGGGGTTGTAAATATGGGGCTAGAAGCTCTATCAAGTTATAAATTGGGTGTTGAGTTCTAGTCTATTATTGATTGGTGGTTGTGTTTTGTCTATAATTAGTGCTTCCTTAATTCTAAGATTGCTGAGGTTTCTTTCCTTAGTTTCTATCCTAACTGTTATGGTTTTGTCAGTGTTTTTGCATTTAACTAGGTGTTTCTTAAATGAGGAAGTGTTAGTATTCAGGTGTTCTTTTATTCTTATGTGGAGTAGTCTGGTGGTGCTACCTACGTAGAAGTTGCTGCATTTGTCACACTCTAGTCTTTATACGACGTAAGCCTGGTGGCATAGGTCTGTGTCGTTGATGGGGCAGTTGGCTAGCCTGCAGCAGTTGTCATGTCTGGTGGAGTGTCTTTTGGTTAGCTGTCCGCGTAGAGAAGGGCCAGTTGGATATCTAGTCCCTCTCGTCTGATAGCTCTGCGGATGGCTGTTGTTGTTTCGTCACTGAAGTGTGGGAGCTTCAGGAAGCAAGTGTTAGTGCCTCGGGTGTGGTGTCCTCTGTTCTTTCTGGCACGGTTTGTGGTGGATGTCGTGTATCCATTCAGTTTGAGTACTTCCAGGAAATGTGTGGTGTGTGTGTCTCGGTCTCTAGCGTCGGTGCATTTGTTCCGGATACGTGTAAGTTCGTTCCTTATGTATCCAAACTTAGCGCCTGCTGGGAGGGCCGATCTGAAATGTACGAACAGGTCCCTGCTGGCGGCTTTTTTATAGAAGCAGGTGTGGATGTTGCCTTCCTCTGTTACCCTGAGTTGGAAGTCCAGTAGGGATAGGGATCCGCGGTCATCGGGGTGTTCCATGCTGAACTTTATACTGGCGTCCATGCTGGAGAATGTTGTGTATATTTTATCTGCCTCCTTACGGGATGATGTAAGGATGAGTATGTCATCTACATATCGGGTGAAGAAGGTATGGGAATGGCATGTGTTGAGGGCTCAGCATTCTAGCTGGTTCATATAGGTGATGGCCAGCAGGCCCGATAGGCTGGATCCCATGGGTAATCCTGTTGTCTGTCTGTATGTGTGGTGGTGGAAGGTGAAGTACGTGTTGTCTACTGTGAAGGACAAAAGCTGGTGTATGTCCGTCGGATGGAGGCCGTAGCAGTGGATGTCCTCTGCGACCACGCAGTCCGTCAATAAATCGACAGCTGGATGAGCGGGGACTGTAGTGTAGAGGGAGACAACGTCGAGGCTAAAGGCGTATCTAAAGGCATATCTATAACCTCCTCCTTTATATATATATATATATTTATATATCGATATTTTTAACCATTGGTCAATCAATGATAAACATTGATTGCCAGCTAAATTAACTATAGGGATATAGAATATACAGAAGCGAAAACCAATCCAAACCAAACAGGGAGTGTGTTTTATTATTGTTTCTGGCAATATTATAATATGACCCTCCCCAAATATAACAATATATATATGTATATATACATCATCATCATACACAAAGTCTAAAGAGGAGCAAATACTGGGACTTGATCAACTGCTTCCTTTTAGTGCTGGTCGCCATCAAGTTATCTGGTGTCTTTGGTTTCCAGTTAGCTGATTTCCTCTGAAATACAGGAGAACGGCAACCCACTTGAGGAAGGAACCATGTGAGGCGGAATGTCTGATGCAGTGGGTTTTGCAGGCTATTCTCCCCACCAATGCTTTCATGAGGCGCATCTGAAATATACCATCTAATCAGGGGTGTAGTCTTCTTTTTTTTTCTTTTCCTGTTTATTATTTAAAAATTTACGTAAAAGATAGTCTGTGGTGTTTAGGGGAGTCGGGCTGCTAACTGCGAGTTTCTTGTCTTCACTGGCGGCTTTCCTAGCAGAGGTAACTGGTGATGCACGCGAGGGCACTTAGCTGTTCCAGCGCATCAGCCTCGCTATTACCCGAGGTAACGCTGCGAGCGTGCTGGCTTGCCTGAAATATTATTAGAGGTTTCCCCAGTGCTCCTCGCGATATTGTTATTTTTGCTCTGCCAGCTGTTCGTTTGTCCACGCCTTTTGTTGTATGTGGTCCTAGTTGTGTGTATTACCTGTTTATGTTTGTGTTTTTTCCTTTCCCCTTTCTTTCTTTTTTTTCTATTTCTATTTGTAATATTTTTTGACGGTTATGCCTTAATAAATTCTTTCCTGATGACAAAAAAAAAAATCTCACAGCTGATTATGTTTTAGTGTAGCTACTAAGTCTAAGAGAAGAGAAACGGGATGTTGTGATGTTCAATATCTTTCCCAATCAACAATGGTAAAGAAGTCAGAGTCTGATGGTTGGAACCTTATGCTTGACAATTCCTGACTACGTGTGTTAGGTTGAAGCCTTAGAATTATGAGAAGACGGAAATTAAAAGAACAAAAAAAAAAGAATTTTTATTGATTTAAGAGAAAAAGTAATATCGAGAATGGAAACTAAGTTGGAAGCTGTCTTTGCCAGTGACCGACCATTCTGTAAATGTTTCAGCAATTTAATAAAAAGCGCCATTTTCAATTTTTGTAACACCGTCGTAGTCATGTGACTGTCAAGGGAGGTAAGCTGGAGAGAGTGACAAAAAAGAGGAGGCTTATTAGTTTTGCCGCGTGGTTTATTTCTATCAACCATTACTGCTTTGAGGTATGTGCTTTCAAATTGAAAAGAAACGGGCAATATATATATATATATATATATATATATAAATTGTACTAATATATATATATGTATATTTGTTGTACTGAATTTTAAATTTTATTTTATTGTTTTTTTCATTTAAGAAAAAATAATTCTCACATTTTTATCTAGTATGTTTTATATAAATATGTATGTGTGTGTATTCCGGCTTTCCTTCGAATGAAACAGTTCTAGTCCTGTAGCAGCCATTTCTAGATTAAATATATAGATATGGATTTAATGTGATAACCTTGGTTCTCTTCATTTTATTTATATGTATATATATATTGATAGTTGAGTGTGCAGAATTCTGTTTGAAACGTGTTTCATGATTAGCTATAGTTCTCTCCTGCTCTATTTAAGTAATATAATCAACCCTTTCCTTTCTGTGTAGAAGAAAACTCTGAGAATGATGCAGCCTACCTAAATTTTGCTGCTGTTCCCAGAACAGTTATATAAAAATTAGAGAAAAATATCTGGTCACAAAATAGTGATCAAGTCCAAGCAGAAAATATTGGCTAAACTGATCCCTCATTTAATATTTCAACTCTTCATCTTTTCTCACTTTTACCAGAACGGCAGTTTTTTTTTTTGTTCGCCTCTCGTTTTCCCCCTTCATTTTCTGTTCCTTTGTTATTTCGATAGATTTTAATTTTTGTTTCATTGAACTTTTTATTCATTTATTTGAATCTTTTTTCACCGAACGAGTTTAATTTGTTTTATTTATATTGAATTTTTAAGTTTTTCACTGAACAAGTTTAATTTGTTTTATTTTTAATTTTCGTTGTTGCTTGTATTTTCTCAAATATTTTGATATTTTTTTTATATCTAAAATAATTTTAGAATTATAGTTGGTTATAATTCAATTCTTTTTTTCCGATATAATATTGGCAACATGACCCCTTTGAATCAATAACAATATAATACACAATTTACAAATATATAAATATATATCGTTTTATTAAGGCTAAATCTAAATCGTGGGTTTTGTTACTCTGGAGCTTCACCTGTGATAAACAGGCGAAACTCCTGAGTAACAAGACTCAATACTTAGCCTTAATAAAATATTAAAACTCTAATTCGGTATTGAGTACTCTTTTCTCTCAGCTGTCAACGAGATATATATATATATATATATATATATATATATATATATATATATATATATGTGTATATATATGTTAGAAACGGTTATATCAATGTTATTGTTGGTGTGTTAATATTATATGTAGGGAGAAAGATGCAGATTTTCAAACAATGCACTATCATAACTGTCACCCTTTCCACCATAAGTAGAACTAATTTTACCGGGAAAACATTTTCTAGTTTCTTATGTTTTAAACTTTTCCAATCTTTCAACAAAATAAAACTCATTCACATTTTATTAGTATTTTCATATAAAAAATTTAGATTTCCAATATTTATTTTTTGCCTTAATTCCTAGATATAAATATACCTATAATATATTATTTATTATTAATGGCTCCGTTCCATTACCTTCGCTACGAAATAGGTATTTAGGGGTCTCTTGTAATCTGTTTAAAATTTTCAGAGTATTTTTATTTTATGTAATATATCATCTTAGCAACATGATGTATTTTATATTAAATTATTTATAGTTATATGCAGTTTCATTAAATTTCTTTCTAGTAACATTATAGAAACTTAAGTTTTATCGTCTGCTCCCCCCTTTAGTAAATTGACATAACTTCAGTTTAGCTCCTACCTCGATATTGTTTCCTTATAACTTTATTACCGCCGGTTTCTTTTTACACAAAATTTCAGAGATAAATCTTCGAATGTCTAGATTCCGATTATTGTATAGTTAATTCCTTAAATGCTTCCATTTACTGAATATCTTTTAGATTATCATGCCTTCCAATTTCAAGTTGATAATGTTGAATATCAATGAAGATAAATATTAGATTTTTCTATAAGAATACAATGTCATGTCTACAACTGAATTGCGTGGACATATTTTTTTATTTTAAATATCATAATCGTAATATACACTTTCCTATATCTATATACTAAGTATTTATTTCAATTATATTTTGTTACTCATTAAAGAAAATACAATTCTCACATTTATACGTTATATATATATATTCATTTTATTGAGGCTAAATATAGTGTTTTATTACTCTGGAGTTTCGCTTGTCATATGTATATATATGACAAGCGAAACTCCAGTGTAATAAAACACTAATGGCATTGATAAATATGCTGGGTCCGTCAACTTATTATTATATATCTTTCCATCCTTACGGGGTCGATAAAATAAAGTACCTGTAATGTACTGGGTAATTGGTGGCCTTGTGCCAAAAGTAGAAACAAATATATATATATATAGTTGACGGCTGAGAGAAGGGAGTATTCATTACCGAAGTAGAGTTTTAATATTGATTTTATTAAGGCTAAATAGTGAGTCTTGTTATTCTGGAGTTTTTACTATATATATAGTAATATTAATAGTTGAGTGTGCAGAATTCTGTTTGAAACGTGTTTTATGATTAGCTATAGTTCTCTCCTGCTCTATTTAAGTAATATAATCAACCCTTTCCTTTCTGTGTAGAAGAAAACTCTGAGAATGATGCAGCCTACCTAAATTTCGCTGCTGTTCCCAGAACAGTTATATAAAAATTAGAGAAAAATATCTGGTCACAAAATAGTGATCAAGTCCAAGCAGAAAATATTGGCTAACCTGATCCTTCATTTAATATTTCAACTCATCTTTTTCTCATTTCCCAGAACGGCGGGTTATTTTTTGTTCGCTTTCTTCTTGTTTTTTACCCCTTCATTTTCTATTCCTTTGTTATTTCGATAGATTTTAATTTTTGTTTCATTGAACTTTTTATTCATTTATTTGAATCTTTGAAGTTTTTCATCAAACAAGTTTAATTTGTTTTATTTTTCAATTTGGTTGTTGCTTGTATTTTCTCAAAATATTTTTAAATGTTTCAATATTGCACATTTCTAAGAATCAGATTCAGTTATGATATAAATTCTTTTTAGATATAACATATTTATGTATATGGAAAACTCCAATATTACTCCATTTATATATGGTGCAGAAAGGTGCAGATTGTTAAACAATTTACTATCAGTACTTCAACCAGTTTAACTAACTTTACCAGGGAAGTGTTTTCTTGCTTTCTCATGCTTAAAGTTTTCCAATCTTTATGCCAACAAATAAAACTTTATTAGCGTTTAATAGTGTTTTCATATAAAAATTCTAGATTTTAAACACACTTTTCTTGTTTTCTTGCCTAGGTATAAAAGCATCCACAATGAAGGTAAATTTTATATAAAAGCACTTCGGTGATAAATTGTTTCTTTCCCCCAGAAATGGGAGGAGGTGGACCCTCTAATTTTGCATCCTTTGGTGCTTTTCTATAAATTTTCCAAATAAATTATACATAGTTCCGTTAATGGCTTTCATTTACGGGATACTTTCGATTTTTGGTTGCATTAGACTAAACTTATAACTCGAACATTTTTTCATCATCCCTTCCAATTTAATGTTAATTATGTACAATTAATCAGGATTAATGTCATAGATTTTTCATAGGATCGCAACTATGAATTGAGGAAAAAAGTTTTAATTTTAATTGCAATTAACATAAGTGATCTACACTTTCGAAAAGTGTGTATGCAGAATTTCATTAAAATAAGTACATTATTAAGAAAGTTATATGGAAACAAACTTGGCTGTTGTTTACTCTTATCGCTGGTGATATTTGAATAATTCAAACTTGGATTATTACTCCTGTTCGTTTTATAGCGGGAAAGGAATTTGGGCGATACTTGGTTTTAGTGTCCTAAATGATCATCATCGACAATCAGTTATTAGCTCCACCCACTACACGACACGTCACGACACGTCATCTGCTGCTGCTTTATTTTTACATATTCATTATCTTGCATGCTTCATTTTGAAATGTTTTTCCGTGTAAAAATCAAGCAGCAGCAGCTGATGACGTTTCGTGTAGTGGGTGGAGCTAATAACTGATTGTCGATGATGATCATTTAGGACACTAAAATCAAGTATCGCCGGAATTTGTATATATATATATATATATATATATATATATTTTTTTTAAAGTATATCGAGAAAATTAAAAATAATGCTTGAATTGGGGGGAGGCACACGGAGCAACCTGTTGTCAGAGGAGTACCGTTCTTGGTAACCACTATCTTCGGTGTGAATTCTGGTTCTGATACAACATGCTAGCTTTAGTTTCTTCATGACTTGTGTAGCTTGATTAGACCATCTTTTCTAGGCACTCGCCTTGTGGAACAAACGTTGTTGTTCAGGCTAGTACTGAATGATACCTCTGGGGTGTACATCAGAAGATCCATACACACTAACTTGTAGTGTCATTTTCTGCATAATTACAATTTATTCCCCTACTCGTGTAGGTGTCACGACAAAAAAACACAGTCCACGCTGTAATGTGGCCGTGTAGGTAACATGTGGTTGGTGTTAGGAAGGGCATCCAGCCGTAGAAAACCTGCCAGATAGTCACCCGACCAACCTTGCCTCAAGTGGGACAACTCCCGTCCAACCTATGCTAGCGTGGAAGATGGACGTTAAACGAAGATGATGATTTCTCCTCCGAATTCATTTCCTCGTAATGTATATTTTTACTGAAATTTTGCAGATACATTTTTTAAGGTGTACATTACAGTTATGTGTTGATCAAATTTTAAAGTACTTTGGAAAATAAAACATTTTTTTTTCATGATTCATAATTTCTGGAAAAATTGCTGATTGATATTCATTAACATGGAATTGGAAGACATGATAAAGTTTAGCATAATGGTTGATGATGTTCAAGATTTTGTGTGTGTTTATACACAAGCACACATACACATTTAGCAAAGAATGTAGACTTTGTGTGTGGTAAATGCACAGGAGTGGTAAGCAGAAGGGCCCACATGAAACAAGTGTTTTCAAATGCTTGGAGGGCTCCCTGGCATTAGGGGACAGCTTCTGTTACGTGGGTGACTAAATTAGCAGTAGGGGGAGATGCTCTGAGTATAGCTGCCAGAGTGAGAATGGGTTGGAAAAAATTTAGGAAGCTACTGCCACAAAATGAAAGATTGTATGAAGCTTGTGTGGGAATGACAATGTTGCATGGAAGTGAAATTTGGGCTGTGTGTGCAGAGGATCTATGAAGATTGGAAAGAAATGGGACAAGCATGCTTGGATGAATGTGTAATAGAAGTGTGCATGAAGGATGAAGCATCAATAAACTGAGAGAGAAACTGGGCATAAGAGATATCAGATGCAGTGTACAGGAGAGGAGACTGGTGATATGTATGGAGAATGACAGCTTCATAAAAGGTTGTTGGAAACTAAGGAAAACCTAGGAACTCTTGGAATAAGGTAAAAGCTGACCTAACATGTCTCCTCTCAACCAACTTTTTCCAGCATGGAAAGGCAGCTCTCATTCAACCCCCACTCTCTCCTAACTAAGTTCAACCCATACCAATATACAAAGTCCTTATGAACTGGGTGAGTTCTTGTCTGGCCTAGTATCCGAGTGCAATATACCATCTGACTTAGGCAGACATGGAGAAGTAGTCAAATGACTATCAATGTACTACTCTCTCTCCACAAACATTGATACACCTTTGCTGCCAAACTCACGCATGCAAAGCCAGACAAGCTCCACATTTACACCCTTACTGTGCTGGTCCTACAACAAAAACATAGTCTACTCTGTAAGGTGGTTGTGCTGGTGTCACAACAAAAAAGCATAGTCCATCCTGTAAAGTGGCCATACTGGTATCATGACAAGAAAATAACCCAGTCCACCCTGAAAAGTGGTGTTAGCTACAAGAAAAGTTTCCAGTACACACTGTAACATACATGGTTGGCATTCGGAAAGGCAGCCAACTGTAGAAAACAACAAGCCCAAAACATCTGTATGATGTAGTCACCTGACTTGGCTGGCCTCATATGCGTTAAATGATAATGATATATCTAGATATATTATCATCTCACCCATGTTAGTGTGGAAAAATAGATGTTAAACAGTGATGATGTTGATATATTCATACATGACACCTGAATTTGACTAGGTATTGGTCAAAATTTTGTTTTAGTAGAATTTGAAACTATTAGGCATTGAGATTTTTTTTTTTTTTTTTTTTTAACTATCAGAAATGAATTTTTATTCTTACTAAAACTTATTTTTCTGGCAAATAACTGCTGGCCCAATATTTCTACAAAGACTACTCTATTACTGTGACAGAAATATTTTGGGTTGCATGGCGAAGTTTACTCAGCTTTATTTCCCTTTTTTTAAAGTTTTAGTGTTTAGAGTCCAGAATGTCATCCAGAAGTGCCAAAAGGGGCCGGAAAGACTCACCTAATTCTGATGTAAGAATCTAAATTATTTCTGTTTTAAATTCTATTTAGTTGTATACCTTATTGATTAGATTTGGTTAGTTTAGATGGTGGACTGACTTATTTAGAGTATCTTGTCTTCATTTTCACTGGTCAACAAAAAAAATTAAACATTTTAATAGAAATATGGTCACAAAATAGTTAAAACTACATTTAGGTTTCGTGGAGCGAAACCTAAATGTAGTTTTAACTATTTTGTGCCTATATTTCTATTAAAATAACACTATATTTGAATTAATGACAAATTTTAAGTGATTTATGAAATTTTTTTTTTTTTTTCCATTACCAAGATAGCTTCAGATATGAAATCATGTTGGAAAATTTTTATTTATATAAGAACCTTATTTTCATACAATCTTCCAATTCACATCAGTGCTGGTATGTTGAAAACCTATTTAGTTTTAATTTAAAAGGTGTTGAAAGTTTTTGCTAGATTGCTTTGTCCCAAGTCAGGCCTGATTGAGAACTTATGATTAAAAATGGTACAACTGTAACCATTCATCTTTTGAAAGGCATATTATATCCAGGGCTACAGTAATGCAACCTTATTTTTTTTTTTAGGATAGTCAGGGGTGATTTGAGGGCGATTTGGTTGCTATTTTTATCAGGTTGAACATTCATATGGAAGTGGATCTGATTTGAATTGTAATGATTTATTGTTTGGTTTTTATATATGTGCATAATGTGTGTAGGTATGCAAGTTATATTTCAAGGATTGTAGCTATACAAATCTTCTGCTGGTCTTATACAGAAACAGTAGTATGAGGCATATCTGATGTGTTGACTTTTAATTTTGGGAGAATCTCCATGTTGAATTTTTTTATTTTATTTTATTTTTTATTTAGGTGGTTAGGTAGAGAAATAGCATTAAATAGATGTAAATATTTATATCTTGGATATTTTCTTTATTTTCTTTTCTTTTTGTAGACGCCCGCTAAAGAAATGAAAGCCGATGAAGATGTTGTAAGTATTCTTTTAACCCTTTAGCATTCACATTACTCTATATATACTATTATATTTTCACGGTAAAGGCTTTACCTTGCATAATTATCTCTCATAATATCGAATCTATGAGATTTTGAAAGTATTTATTTTGAGAACAATGCCTTAACATCAGTATGAGTGGCCAGTTTGAACAGAAAGGGGTAGAGAATTTTGGCTGGTTTGAACATTAAAGGGTTAAGAATTGGCATGGAATATATTAGAATCTGAGATGATATATGACTAGTGGTAATCTTTAAGCCTTTTGTGACAATTATTCTGATATACATTGTTTATTATTCAATTATGCAATTGGTGTATGATGCGTAACTTAAAAAGTTCTTACAGTATAATACTTTTTAATTTAGATATGAACACTTTAACTCTTTAGTTACTAACCCAACCAAAACTAGCTCTGGTTCTATGAAATAAAGTTGCCCATTTTGAAGGTTTTCAATTTAAATTAGAATCTTCCAAAATTTATATAAGAACCTTATATTAAGTTACTATCTTAGTAATGAAATAATTAATAATTTCAGTAAATCCTTCAAAATTTTTCATTAATTGATTGAAATAGTGTGTATTAGAAATGCAGTCATGAATGGGTTAAAGCAAGCAATTTTGTATAATAAGACCAAAGTGGAGGTTGATAATAAAAAGGATGAGGGTTAGTGAGTTAGTGTACAGTAAGCAACATGTCAGCAACAAACCAAGAGCTCCTCTCATTAATTAATCCCCCCTTCCTCCAAATAAGACTCCACAAATTTCGAAGTTTACTAGATTGAGATTAGAGATGCCTGTTTAACTGTATTTGAACCAACTCTTATTCCTAACTTTGCTCATTCTGTTCATAGAAACTGTATCTAGACAATTAATCATAACCACCATGGACTATATGCAACATTTTTTTATAGATACATGAACGTTATGATGTATTTGATATATGATTGATATAATAATTTAGTTCTTGGGGTGCACTGATTTTTAACCATGCTTTTAGGATATTCCATAATTTCATTAGTATTATACTGGTATTTAATTCCTGCTACTCTCTGCTTTGTGTCGATTGTGAAACTGGTAATGTTGTCATTGCTGAACAAAAATAAAGAGATAGTAATATTTATATTGTCATTGATTGTCCTCTTTCATTTAACCATTTTGTGACCATATTTCAATTAATTGAGAATTTTGAGGAGTTTACTAAAATTATTATTTTATTATGGTGCTATGCAGTATTACAGAAGACCTGCCCTTCAATATGCATTAGCTAGGGCATATCTAGTATGCAACACCTTCCCTACCATACACTTCCCTTGCTGTAATCATCCCACCACTATACCTACCTCCTCAATTCCCCAGACATTGTGTCCAGTCCACACTATAAAGTGGTCATGAAGGTGACACGACTAAAGCACCCAGTCCACACTGTAAAGTAGTCATGTTGGCGACACAACAAAACATGCCCAGCTCACTGTAAAGCTGTCGTCTAGGTGTCACGACAAAAAGCACCCATCATGCACTATAAATGTGGTTGCCGTTTGGAAGGAGATCCAGCCAAAGAAACCAAGCCAAAATCAGTTCTGTGTGAGCAAAACACGGTCCTTCAACCTGGATCTCTCACGACAGGGCAGCCTGTTGTACACATGCTAGCATGGAAAAGGGACATTAAATGATGATGATAGTAACTTATGATGGAAGATTTGAATTTATATAGGAACCTTTTAAAATCAATTTTGTTTTGTACAAGCATGGCTGGGTTGGTATCAAAAGAGCTCAAGTGTTGATATTTAAGAAATCCTGATCAAATTTGTTTATTACATGAAAGTAAATGTATACTATGAATATAAAAAGTAACATGAAGTAAAATAGAGAGCAATATTTATATTGTCATTGACTGTCTTTCATTTAACCATTTTGTGCCCATATTGCTAATGAAATGCACATTTCAATTAATTGATTGAGAATTTTGAGGAGTTTACTAAAATTATTTATGCTGAGCAAATAGATGCCCAGTCTGTGACTGATCTTGTAAGTCTCATGCAAATTCATTAAAATTAAATCTGGTGAGCCATCTTCCTGAACCCCAAGCAATTACTGTTACCAGTGACATACTAGTATCGGGGAATGGTGGGAGTAAGTCATCATCATCGTTTAACGTCCATCTTCCACGCTAGCATGGGTTTGGACGGGAATTTTCCCACTTGAGGCAAGATTGATTGTCTTGCTCGTATAGGACTGTCTGGCGGGTTTTCTACGGCTGGATGCCCTTCCTAATACCAACCACGTTTACAGTGTGGACTGGGAAGTTTTACCATGTTACCTACATGGCCACATTACAGCGTGGACTGTGTTTTTTTGTCGTGACACCTACACGACCTCATTTATTTACGACTGGATGTTGTGGTGCCAACATAACTTTAGATCGAAAGTGGTGAGGGTAGTAGGATGGGGGTGTATTTTGGTTAAGAGGTGCCTACTGACTAGGTTTCGCTTTGTACTTAGGCAAGGCGGGTCTTCTGTATTACTGCGTAGCGCCAAAGATCTCAGTCCAGTGACATTGTCTTGGAGAGGTGTAAGTGTGTGAGGTCGGAATTTATCAAGTCGTCCCAGGTTTTTCTGGGTCTGCCTACTCCGTGGCTACTGTCTATTTTGATTGACTTGCACTTTTTTATACAGCTGTCATCTTTCATGTGCATCACGTGACCGTACCAACGTAGCCTTCTCTCAAGTAAACAGCATCTGATCCCTCTTATTCCTAATTTCTCACTTAGTTCATTTATGCTTTGCTGTTCACATATATATTACTATTACACCTCCAACGGAGCATGCAAGCTTCGTTCCTCTCTAGTCTGCGTAGATCCTCTGCACACAATGCCTATGTCTCTCTGCCATGTAATATTGCTGTTCGTATGCAGGCATCATACAGCTTGCCTTTCATTTTTAGAGAGAAACCTTTAGTGGCCAATAGTGGTATAAGCTCTCTGAACTTTTTCCATCCCGTTTTGACTCTAGCTACTGTACTTCCAGAGCACCCTCCACCACTGCTGATTTTGTCACCCAGGTAACGGAAGGTGTCCACTATTTCTATAGAACCATCTGTGCAATGGAATGAGCTAGTATTCTGTTGGCACTTGCTACTTATTGCACCTGAGCACCGGCCACATATAAAATCTAATTTTCTTAGTTAGCTTACCTGTGATCCCACTACATCTTTTATGCACCCATACTTTGCATTTGGGACATAAAATGGAGTTTCTGCCTACTCCTTTCCTACACACTGAGCATGGCCATTTCCCAGATGGGACCAGTGCCCTATTTTCATTCCTACATACTAGAACTTTAGTCTTAGACAGGTTAATTTTAAGGCCTTTTTGATGTTTGGAATTTCTTCTCTAGTTCAGCCATTGATTCAGCTATAAGCGTTAGATCATCAGCGTATAGGAGTTTCCATGGGAAGCTGGTCTTGAACTCCTCTGTTATAGCCTGAAGGGCAATAATAAATAGGAGGGGGCTAAGGACGGAGCCCTGATGAACACCAACTTTTAGGCTAAACTCTTCACTATATTCGTTGTTAATTCTAACCTTGCTGACTGTTTCTTTATACATGGCTTGTATAGCTCTCACAAGCCATTCATCAACACCTAGTTTTCTGAGAGCCCACCAGATAATGGGGCGTGGGACTCTGTGGTGATGTTATTCCGTTTCCTGAGATTTATAATTTATATGCTTTTCTGTTGTAGGCAGATTCCAATGACACCACAGAGGCAGTTTCTAAGGAAAGTTCTGAGGTAATTTCTTTCAACCACCACTTTCTTCTATATCTCTCTTCAAAATCTAAATTTACTTCTCTCGCCTTGAAATTGACTTATTAGTAGGACAATTTTTTGCTAAAATGTCTATAAGTCTATGAAAGTTTACAATGGCCTAGAAATGGCAGAAACATATATTGATTAAAAATAGCAAATAAAAAAAAATTTTTAGGTCTAAAAATTCTTTAAAAAAATTTAAATATAAAATATTGATTAAAATCTTATTTAAAATATTGAAAATTGTCAGAACTTTCCTTTCAAAGAAAACATCTAGAGTCTTAGAGAAAGAAAAGAAATAAAGCAATTAGCAAAAGCAGATGATCAAACAATTCCCTAAGAAATTAATAAAAATCAAAAATGAAACTGGTGAAAACTAGAATTAGTGGTGGTAGTGTGACTTAAATTTATATACATGCATATATACACACATAAATACTGTCTCCAGTTCAATCTTTTAAGGGACTTTGGCTGGTATTGGGCAGAATCTACAAGGAATAAAACCAGCAATGGTAATATTTACACACACGCATATATACGCATACATATATATCGTTTTTATATGCCCATATTATATATATATATATATATTATACATACATTTAGGTCTGTTGGTTCACCACTGGATAGAACTGGTCATTCCGTATAGTCAACCGTGATGTAATATTAGGAAAAGGACTTGACGTAATGCAACTCATCCATCTTCGTTTATGTTGAATCTTGTTGGTGCTGCGAGAATGGAGTTAATTATTATTGAGTAAAATGACAGGAGTCTGGACTGGTGAAATTCCTTCAAAGATTTATTATAGTAAACACTATGCACATTTCAATGACCAGGTTCTGTAGGATCCTGGTGACATCATCAGGTGTTTATTGTATAAAAGTTAAATAATACAGGAATAATGATAAACACAATGCGAGAGGCTGTAAAGCAGATAGAAATGTTTAAAGCCCGAAGGCGGTCAGGGCCAGCTGTTGTCAGTCTGGATGACCAGCCTTCAAGTAAAGGCTGGCAGACTGGCAACAGCTGATGTCACCAGGATCCTACGGAACCTGGTCATTGATATGTGCATAGTGTTTACTATAATAAATCTTTGAAGGAATATCACCAGTCCAGCCTCCTGTCATTTTACTCAATAATATATATATTGGAGGTTGGTGTTAGGAAGGGCATCCAGCTGTAGAAATCAAGCCAGAATCAGTTCCCATCCCACCCTTGCAAGCAGGGAAAAGCGGACATAAAATGAAATGATGATGAAATATTATGTATATATATACACTTCATTATACATATGGTCAATATAATGATGTTTAAGGGGAGAGAAAAGGGGTCAGTTCTACAGCCAAAGCTTTCAGAGTAAATGAAATGGAGACAATAATCCAGTATAGGTTGAAAACCACAACTTGTATATGCATACATAGACACACACATACACATGTGTATGTGAGGAACTCGTTACAGCTGTTCTATTTATCATAAATCAAGTTATTGTTGATAATCTGTATGAAATAGGCGTTGCATGAGAAAGCCTCTTATTTCTTCTATCAGATGCTGCCAGGTATATAGTCAAAGTAGGTTAAATAAGAAAGATCCTCTATCCCAATTTTTTCATGTGACGTGTTGCACATTTCCTTCATAATTCTGATCGCACTAGAAAGGCCCTTTTTCAAAGATATCAGATTCCCATATGAGCCAGTAGTCACTTAATGGGGCATTTGGATCGAAGCAATTGACCCTGCATTTGTGAGATAATAGAACTTTTGGAGGAATTCTTGTGGAAAAAGCAAAATGATGTGTCAGTTCGCCAATAATAGAAGTGAGTTTCACATAGATAGATGCCATTTGCCACTGAAGGATTTAATAAAAAAAATTGAAAAGTTCACAATATTCTATTGAGGAAACATTTGTCTCACTGATTTGAATTTTGCCCAAGATCCGTGCCAAATAAAAAATGATCTAAGATGATTTTGCTGAATGGAAAACTCAATATCTCCTTACACTCTCTTGTTTAAGTATCAACATACATCAGCTAGTGTTGAGTAGTTTTTCAATGCTCGATAAAATACTAACTAAAGACAGTTTTTTTCCCCCCTGATAACATGAAATTTTATATTGCAGCAATGTATATGGAAATAATTTTTATTTTTGTTTAATGAATAATGATCTTGAGTTAAAGTTTATATCTTTAAGGTCTATATAAGGTATAACATTTTTTAAGTTTAAATAATAAAAAAAGAATTGCCCTACTTATTAATATTGTGTGTTCAACTAGTCTGCAAGCATATAGATTTATGAGATATTGAAATGGAAATTTTCCTTTTTGGTCTAATTTCCAATGCTACTGAAACCAACCTGAAGTTGGAGTACATTTTTTTTTTTAAGTCAACTACAATCTGCACCTTATTACAGTTATTTCCTCCCTATTTTCAGTAAACATTCAACCCATATAAAACTCTCTACCTCCTATGTAGTATTTCTTGTCTATAAATTTCAGAGATGAGTTATTGCAAAATAATCTAAATTTTCTAAATTCAGCTCTATTCATCATGTTATGGCTTTATTCTGTTTTGTTTAGTCGTGTCTAAGTTCCTAGCGTTTCTATTTTTTGTAAGCAACTTGCAGGGAGGCTTTTCATTAACGTATTTTGTTAGTAACATTGTATCAATCAATTACTTTGTTTTCTAGGCTGATGGCATCCCTGGGTAATTAGTGTAGTCCATTGTTATGTTATGCTTACTATGGGCATTAATGTATTTATAGAGTTAGTATATTAGTACAGATCTGGCAGGTACGATAAAGGTGATTTCACCAGTGAGGTTTAATAAGACTGATGTATGCCTGTAGTTTTCGCCATGCTTGCCAAAGATCAGATAAATTTAATATTATGCCTTGAGCTAATGTTTTCCACCTTATCGCAAACCTTAATCCAGTTTTTTTAAATTGAGGGTGCTGGCAACTTCCTAAATTGTTTGCCTTGTGCCTAAATTAGAAACCATTACTTTAGGTTTGGAATTGTCATTTTATATCTTGAGTATGTTAGGTAACCTCTTCTCAATTCTGACACAATCTTGATTATTAAGTGTTTTTCTAAAAACATTGTCAACAGTTTTTTAAAACTATTTTAATGTTGACTGGGATGGTGTTGTAAACAGCAGAATTTTTAACATTTTAGATCCTTTGATAGTTACCAGAGTTTGTGTTTGTCTTTGCTGCTATGTCAATCTAAATGTAGAGATAGGCAGCCTTTTTGAGAATCTGATCCAATTAGTGATATGTTAGTAACTAAGTATTTTTTGAAAAGCAAATTAGTAGTTATAATGATAAAATACCTTTGATTGCTCACCCCTGCTCTAGAGGTTTAAGGAATTGGACAGGTGCTTATGATTTTGTGTAAGGTTAGTTTTAAATTATTTTAATCTCTGAGGGTCATGGTGGGATGCTACCATAAATGCTTTGTGGTATTAAGTTGCTTTCTAAGTTCAAATCCCACTCAAAGTTGATCTTGTCTTTCATTTCTCTTGTAGAGTTGGTTCAATTGATTATATCCCTCCCCTAAAATTACTGGTCTTGTGCCATTGTAGTAAATATTTACTCGACATATCTTTTAACTGATTTTCAATTTCTTTTGCAGGTAGTTAAAAAAGGACGTGGTAGGCCTAGAAAAGAAGAGTCTGAAAAGAAGAAGGTATATATATATATATATAAAGAGAGAGAGAGATGGAAGTATGCTTGGAGCAAAATTTAATGGGGGTGGGGGACAGTAGTAGATGAATTCATTTCATTTTACGTCTGCCTTTTCCCTGATTGCAAGGGTGGGACGGGAACTGATTCTGGCTTGATTTCTACAGCTGGATGCCCTTCCTAACACCAACCTCATTTACAGTGAGTGCTGGGTGCTTTTTTGCCGTGGCACCTCCACGACCACTTTGCAGTGGAATGATAGGGACCTCATCTCTATCATCTCATTTCTACAGCTGAGTAAACTGGAGCAATGTGAAATAAAGTGTCTTGCTCAAGGAAACAACACATCACCCGGTCTGAGAATTGAACTCACAACCTTTCGATTGCAAGGCCAATGCTCTAACCACTAAGCCATGTGCCTTCTGTTAGTAATATGGAATAATAAATTCAAAGGGTATTAATATAATGATTATATTTCAGACTTGGTAGATAATATGAAATTGTTTTAAAGAATCTCAAGGATAGGTATATCTATATAAAGTGTATTCTGTAATGGAACATCTGCAGTTAATAGATGCAGAATGTAAGTTTTAGAACCAGGAAGTTTGTATAACAAAGACATTAGTAAATCTGTATTAAATCAATTTGTGTAAATATGGAAGTAATCTCTCTTGTATTCCTATTATTGATTTTCTCTCTCGTAATTTTACTTTTTTCAGTGGGTTCCAACGGGTCGTTCAAGAGGAAGGCCAAGAATTTATCCAATTGTAAGTTTTATTGCAGATTCTAGTTTCTTTCTAAACATCATCCATATTGTTTTGAGTTAATTATTATAGTTACTATTGTTAAAAATGCAAGAAACTCATTTAGTTATTCATTACTTTGTAGAATATATTTTTATGGATTTGGTAAATGAATCAAGATATTTTGCCATGAGCAAAGTCATAAATATTTCTAATTGAAATGTGTAAACTCTAAAATTATCATGAATTTAAACTGGTTTTATAAAACTGAATTTTTTGTTTATATGGTGGTGTTTGTCTCAGTTTTACAATAGGTTCTTATGGAATTCTCATCTTAAATCTACTCTGTTAACAAGGAAATTCAATTTATAAATTTTGATTTTTTTTTTTTATGTATATATAAAATATATATATATGGGCAGAGATTGTGAGAACTGACCTCAAATCACTGAGGCTCACTGAGGCAATGAGAAAGGAAAGGATCATGACGTGGAGAGATGCCGTGCTAAGGACCTACCAACCCATGCAAGCATGGAAAAGTGGACATAAAAATGATGATTGAGATATATATATGAGAATGTGTGCGCACACACTTATGCAGTCTTGGTTAATACTGTACATGTTCAGATACATATTTATTAAACAGACATACATGCATACACACGTGTTTGTATTAGCACAAAATACTAAAGTTTATTGATGTTTGAAAACTATAAAATGTGGTTGGTTGTAGGTTTACAGCCCAATCACTAGTTAACTGCATTTATGACAGTAATGGTGTTCATATCTCAGGTCGATATAAATGGGTATAAAACAAGCATATACGATACCAAATTTTGCTCAACATCTTGGTTGATCCAGTGCTATTTATTGTAGAAGGCATTTGCCGAAAGTTGTGCTGCATAATGAAATCAAACCTGAAACAATGTTGTGAAATAAATTAGTTAAGTTTTCCACTACAACCACTGATTACCTCCCTCAATAACCGTAGGATATTTTCACACTAGTTCCATAAGCATATTTATTTTGTTAAATTAAATAAACAATTTAGTATCACAAACTATGAGCAAAAATCTGAAAAAACGTTTTCTTAAACATTCAATACCTGGGAGCTTGTTTATATCAATTGCTAGAAATGTTCAAGATGAAACAGCTGATGTAGAGGTTCACATCCTGTTTTTTGGTTCCATTCCAATGTTCTGTTTGGAAACACTGTTTACATGTTTTTTTCTCAAGTCTACAGGGAACTTCTTCCAGGACCTTTTTCTTTTATGAGAATAGTCATTGATGGGCTAAATTCATTCCGAAAATAGCCATCTTTTACTTATTGTTACAATAACCCACAATTGGTGGATAGATAAATCATTTTGCATTGACTAACCTGCCTACGAGGTTGTTATTGTTGTCAGTGCCAGAAAAGTAGGAGACAAGGAGAGAAGTGAGAAACAAAAAAAAAAGCAGTTGTAGATAGATTTATATGTATGTGACATAGAGGGGTGAACAAGATATTGAAGTAAGAATATGGGAAGAAAAGAAATACGTCTCTTTCTATTACTTATATTTTTTATCTTTGTCTCTCTTCACACAAGAGCAAAAAAAAACAACTGATTTAGCATAAATAAAAGAAAATAATTGCTTTTGAGTTATTTTGATTTCAGTGAACTTTTTTAATTATGGCCCCACCAACTGAGAGAAGTAGATGAGATGTTAAGACAAAGAATTTGTTACAATGTTTTAGTTAGGATATATCAACTGAGCTGTGATAAATTATAAAGCAGTATGAAATTAATATTTCTAAATTTTGTTTTTTCTGGTGTATCTCTCCAAAGTATCTTTTAAATGATAAACTTAAATTTACAAATGTTTCAACTTGTCCATCTGGTTAATTATTTGTGTTTTTTTGTTTTCTTTCTTAGGACACTAACAAAGTACAGAAACCTAGAGGAAGACCACGCTCAAAGCCTGTAAATAATACTTTCTTAATCTTTTTCCTACCATATTTCTAATATGATACAGTTAATAATTTTCACTTATTTGTGCTTTTTGTTTTCTTTCTTAGGAGTCTATCAAAGAACAGAAACCTAGAGGAAGACCACGTTCAAGACCTGTAAATAATACTTTCTTAATCTTTTTCCTACCATATTTTTAATAAGATGCAGTTCTTAATTTTCACTTAATCAAGAATTTGTTGGGATTTATCAAAATAGTCTTGTTTATTGCATAAAACCAAAGGTGGTTTTATATCAAAAGTGGATTAAAGTAGTATTTCAAATATAATTTAAAAGGTTTTTACATAAATCTATTTATGAATTTTTGTCCAAATATAAATTTATTTAAATTATGTACACGTATCACCATTTAATATAGATTATTGGCTAATATTATATAAAATTGATTAATAAATGGAATGTTATATTCATGACAAAAAATAAGGGTAGTGGATTAGCAGAATTTAAATTTTGCGATGGTTAGCTTTGCCATTCATCTTTACAGCGCCAATAAAAATAAAGTACGAGTAATGCACTGAGATCGATTTAATCGACATTCCCCTTCCCTTCAAATTGTTGGCCTTGTGCCAAATGTAGAAACAGTTATCATCATCACCGTTTTACGTCTGTTCTTCCACGCTGGCATGGGTTAGACGGGTTGTCCTGTTGTGAGCAGTGTCCGGTCGGCTGACCTTGTCTTGTTCATACGGGAACTGATTCTGGCTCGATTTTTACAGCTGCATGCCCTTCCTAACACCAACCTCATTTACAGTGAGTGCCGGGTGCTTTTTTTTCCGTGGCGCCTACACGTCCACTTTGCAGTGGAAGGGTGTGGGGGGCATATTGTCTATATGCTTCAGCTTCGGCTTGTACCCGTGGGGGTTTGGGTCTTCTGTATTACTGCGTGACGCCAGAGGTCACGGTCGCGTGTCATCGCCTTTGAGAGGTGTAATTGGGTATGGTCGGCTTCTAACACCTCATCCCAGGTCTTAGGTCTCTCCACTCCGCGGCTTCCATATGATAAAAATGCCATAATTTAAAAGAAGCAAATGTAAATATTCAATGGGGTTTGAATCATGATGATGACTGTTTGGATACAATTTCTTCTGGAAATCCTCCCTTTCAATATTATTGTCTGACATTACTTACATTTCTTCTCTGGAAATCCTCACTTTCAGGACTATTTTCCGAGGTTATTTACATTATCAGAATTTAAACAATCAGTTCAGTATCCCACCACAAATTTCATGCATTAAAAACCACATTAGTATTCAAATATTTAGAGCTCTACTATTAAACACACATCCACAGGAAGTTGGATGAAAACAAGCCTTTTCAAAAAGAGACAAACATTGCATGTTAAAATCAGAAATATATTAGGAAAGGATTTGAAAACTTGGTGATGGTAAAACTAAAGTAGAGCGAGCCATTATGAAAATAAATAAGAAAATAATGACTGTACCAATAATTATATTGTGGTGCCAAAGTAGTCTTATATATCTTTAAGATTATCACATTGCTACTTTATTGGTAACCTGTGAAATTGTTAGTGAGATTTACAACAAAGCTTATGGCTTTGATCTATGGTTGTAGTTCATATTGAGTGTGAACATAGAAATAAGTACTGACGATAAATATCTCTCTCCCTCAAAATTAAGCTTGTCAGAGAGATATAAAAATGTCACCTATACCGTATTGGTTTAATGTTGTGTTTTCATTATAAGTTTATTTCTGTTATACATTGTTTATGTGATATATTTCTATTTTCTAGGTTGCCCATAAAAAAAAAAGGGGTAGGCCATGCAAAAATCCAGTAAGTCTTTTTTTCTGTTTAGATTACATAGACTTAAAATATTATTGCTTAGCCCATGCCAACCATGATCCATCAGATTTATGTTTAAAAGTGCTCTGTGTCTATCTTATTTTATATTCTGGTATAGTGTTTTCCCTTGAAAAATAGTAGGTTGCAATTTAAGAGTGAATTTTTTGCTATTTTTGGCAGGTTAGAGACCACAGACGACTGACTCATTCATTAAATGTTATAATTGGTGTGAGTGTGTGGGGAGCTTCAGTGAAGAGCGTTGGTAAATTTTAGAGACCATTATAATTGTTTTGTTTGTACATCATAATGGTTATTTTAACAACAGTATCTACAAAAGGAACACTATTCTTAAGGATTTCTTCAGCTATTTGATATTTTTTCTTTAAAAATAGCAATATTTTGCTAATGAAGTCCTTAAATTTACTATTGTAATTCATAAATTTCAGTCATCCTACCATTTTCAAACTCAAGTTTAAAAAGAAAAAACTTAATGGTATCCCACTTGTGTAGGTGTATTGTGTTGTGTTGCCAATATAGCACAGTGTGTTAGATTTGATGTATCTCACCTGTGTAGGTGTGTTGTGTTCCCATTGTAGCACAGGTTGCTAGATCTGATGTGTATTAGCAAAGCTTAATACATAAATTTTAGATTTGGGGCATTCACAGTATTTTAGCTGTAGCTTTTTTTTTCCTCCTGTCTTTGTGATGTTTTCTATTTAGATATATAAATTATATTTTGTTTAAATAAACTGAATCTGTCTTCCTTACCATCTTTGTAGCAATGACAAACAATTAGCTGCAGTCTCTCTATCTCTCTGTCTCTCTCTCTCTCTCTCTCTCTGCAAATTATATGAATTGGTGATACAACTGTTATAAGGCAGTCAGATATTTAAAGCTCTAATGTAATTTTATCCACATCAAAATTGGTAAAAGGCAGTTCAGAGTTATATCTAATTTGTAAATTTCCAGTCATCGTATATTTGCAAAATCACAGAGCTTATATAAATGAAAAAATAATCAACAAGGTTCAATTCATTATTTAATTCCTTTATAGAGAAATTGTCAGAATCACTAGATAATATTTTTAAAAAATACTTATTTCCTGACCACATGTTCACATGCATACAGCAATAACCTTATCTACCCATCTTTCTTTTTTTTTGCTAACATAATCCCTACTCCATCGAGCCCATTAGCATTTCC
The DNA here is from genome assembly GCA_964016885.1 of Eledone cirrhosa. NCBI lineage: Eukaryota > Metazoa > Mollusca > Cephalopoda > Octopoda > Eledonidae > Eledone > Eledone cirrhosa. The sequence goes on along the minus strand of OZ024740.1, from coordinate 305,422,092 downwards.
CACCCAGAAAAGGAGATGGAATATTTTCGATTAAGATGATAGGAAACGGGACAAATTTTGAGACCTGAAAAATAGTAATATGTATGAATGGACTAGACAGGATATACATACATGCATGCATGCATACATACATAAATACCATTTTTTACAAAAACGATATAAAAAATTAGAAACATAGATGAAGTTAAAACAGCTCAAAATAGAGTAATTTATTATAATAAGCAGTACAAAAGGCTATATTTCATACTTTGAAAGAATATTCCAACAAAGCATGTAGACAAAATCCTATTGTGCTAAAAATAATAATTATACATGAAGCAAATTATTGATTAAAATATATACAAAATACGTTTTTACATTAAATACTGATTTACGAACGCTTCATCCCCTTCCTAGGGCTTGTCAAAATCAGTTATTTAAGATTAAAAACCTCATTATAACCTCACCAAAACACACAACAGCCAAAGAAAATGTTTACATTTTAAAAATCCGACATGGCGCCATAATGCATAGAAAATCTATGTTGTCCAGCTATAGAAATACGTCAAACCGCTCTAGCACATTACTATAAAAACTTATTTTAAAATAATAAATAGATGAGAAATATAAACTTGATAAAAAATATAACAGATAAGAAGGAAAAAATAGACATATACGTATACATATTTACATACACACATATATACAAATATAAACATACATAATACATAATACATACATATGTGGAGGCACATGGCTTAGTGGTAAGAGCATTGGCCTTGCAATCAAAAAAAGTTGAGTTCAATTCTCAGACCTGGTGATGTGTTGTTTCCTTGAGCAAGACACTTTATTTCACATTGCTCCAGTTTACTCAGCTGTAGAAATGAGATGATAGGGACTGGGGTCCCTATCATTCCACTGTAAAGTGGTCGTGGAGGTGCCACGGCAAAAAAGCACCCAGCACTCACTGTAAATGAGGTTGGTGTTAGGAAGGGCATCCAGCTGTAGAAATCAAGCCAGAATCAGTTCCCGTCCCACCCTTGCAAGCAGGGAAAAAGCGGACGTAAAATGAAATGATGATGATGATACTAACATTTATATATACACCCACATACACGTACATACATAACTGCATACAAATGCATACGCACATATATACACATATATATCATCATCATATATATATATATATATATATATACACACACAGTCCCATCCATGCACTCGTATATAAAAATACACAAATATATACATGTAAATACACACACATAAAATAAAGATACATACATGCACATACATATACACTCATACCTGTATTCATAAATACAAAGACATAAATGCATACCTAACACTCACATATATATGGGTGTGCACATTCACATATACACATACATAAATACATATAAAAAAAATCAATCTATTTCCTCATAAAATGAAATCTAGAAATATACCTGAATATACAAAATCTATAGAAAAAAATAAAAATACAGAATAGAAAAGGTAAGTACATACATAGATACAAAAATAACATCCACATAGAAGAAAAATATATATATATTGTCTAACCCATGCTAGCGTGGAAAATGGACGTTAAACGATGATTATATATATATATATATATATATATACCTAAATAAAACAAAAAACAAAGACTAAATAAAGCATAATTCTAGTCAGGTTCCTTAATTCTATAGTAAAAGAAGAAAGGTGTTTTATGTTGAGAAAAAGGAATTCTCATTTTTAGCATTTAATAAGCTTAAATTGGAGGCTAATATTTCAAACACCTAGGTTAACCCTTTAGCATTCACATTAATTTTCAAATGTCATGCTTATCTATTCACGTACATAATATTGGCCAAAACAGCCTTTACATAATGGCACTTTGCAAAAGGAACACATAAACGAGATTTCAATTGGATAACCTTTAGCAGTTTTTCTCTTTTGCAAAGAACACATTCGACAATCCTTCCTCCCATCAATTTTCTCCACTTTGTGAAAATCAATATTTTCTTTGTTCACCTCAGATAATTTTGACTTTCTCCCAGCTTTGTGTTTGCGAGAAGTATATCCTCCACGTAGCTGAGATGTGATGTCCACACGAAATTTCATGTGGCAGTAGTCCTTTGGTGGTGGCGGATTCTTGTGGCTTTTAGTGAATACAATAAAAGAGGAAGTGTGATATGGTAAACGGCAGTGTGTTAGGGCATGACAATATGGTGCAAGCAGCTATTAAGACAGGTGGTTTAAGATTTAAATGAGGCCGTAGTGGTCCTGGATTAGTTTTAGTGGATTAATTAGCTCACAGGTCTCCAACTCTTGTAGTCCCTTGTTATCTCTGTTAAAAGGTTTAGTTTCATAAGGTTGGCCTCCAATCCCATGTCTTAAGTCTACCTCTTCCAGAAGTATCGTGCCAAATAGTAAAAATCATACTAGTCTTATTTGGTTGAAATAGTTGATATTCTACAAATCCTAACTACATTTAAATGATTTCAATATAGGAAATAAGACTTTGTCATGAATCATCATCATTTAACGTCCATCTTCCACGCTAGCATGGGTTAGGCGGGAGTTGTCCCAATTTGAGGCAAGGCTGGTCGGGTGAACGTGTCTTGCTCATATAGGACTATCTGGCAGGTTTTCTACGGCGGGATGCCCTTCCTAATACCAACCACATTTACAGTGTGGACTGGGAACTTTTTATCGTGTTACCTACACGGCCACATTAGAGCATGGACTTTTTTTTTTTTTGTCGTGACATCATTATCTCATTTATTTGGACTGGATGTTGTGGTACCAACTTTACAGAGAAAGGGTGTTGGTGGGAGGATGGAGTAGGGGTAGTGGATTGGGGTGAATATTTGGTTAAGAGGTGCCTACTGAGACACAATCTTACATAATTGGTATTTCTAATAATAATACTAATAGCATAGATTTAATATTCTTCTTAGCAATCCTTAAAATATTCAGGCAGTTTATATCAAACAAAGTTAACTGTTATGCTTAATAATTTTTCTTTCTTATTTAGGTTGCTGATGGTGAGAACAAATCGGGAAAGGTATTTAAGTTTTCTTCTCGGTTTCTTTCTAAACAAAACTTTTGATAATTAGAACTTCCATTTCTAGCAAGGAGGGTTTTTCATGATTAACATGAATATATATAAAGGTTTAGGCTATTTTGATTAGCGTAATTGGGTGTCTAAATTTAAGTTTGTTGGTATTTGATTACATTGGACAGTTGAATTTCATAGTTGTTTGTTTATAATTATTCTGTGTAATCTGTCTTTCCTTCAGGTAACTGTGCGTAAACACAAGAAACCTGGAAGGCCCAGGAAAGAATAAGTAAGTAATTTCAATAACTTCACTAGCCCTTTTTGTTACTATATTTCTAACTAAAATACAAAATAAAGAATACTAGCTGGTTCCGTCAAATAACTATAACATGTTTACTTGATATATGGATGTGGTCTTTGGAACACAACCTAACAAAAGGTTTTTTAATAAATTTATATAATTTTTGTTTCAAAACTTTTCTAATTACAGGTAACTCCCATAAAATGTAAAATTGTTTGCATATCGTCATATAAAATGAATCGTTAATCGATATTTTACTGGGTATATAACGATTATAATATACATTTTCAAGTGAACTTGAAAGGTGTGATAAAAGTAATATGGTGGAATTCATGTTTGAAGAAAACAAGATGAAATAAATTCACAAACATACTAAACTGTGAGATAAACACGCACACATACACATTAATACACAAGCACAATGATTCATTAATCATAATGTCACTAAACTTACTGGTAAATGAAATAAATTTGAAAATATGTATATAAAAATTAAATTATATATTTGGAGGCACATGGCTTAGTGATTAGAGCATTGGCCTTGCAATCGAAAGGTTGTGAGTTCAATTCTCAGACCGGGTGATGTGTTGTTTCCTTGAGCAAGACACTTTATTATTTCACATTGCTCCAGTTTTCTCAGCTGTAGAAATGAGATGATAGGGACTGGCGTCCATATCATTCCACTGCAAAGTGGTCGTGGAGGTGCCACGGCAAAAAAAGCACCCAGCACTCACTGTAAATGAGGTTGGTGTTAGGAAGGGCATCCAGCTGTAGAAATCAAGCCAGAATCAGTTCCCGTCCCACCCTTGCAAGTAGGGAAAAAGCGGACGTAAAATGAAATGATGATGAATGATGATTTACAAATTAAATCATTTTTCTTTCATGGAAAGATGTAAATTATTTGAATAATGCAGAATGTAGATTGGAGTTTCCCTATTTTTATGTTGGCATTCTTGACACTGTCTTTTGTGACCATCAATTGTTGATCGGATGGATTCTGAGGACTATCCCTCTTGTCAGCTTTTGCCTTCCCTCCAGTATTTAAACATTTTCTTTTTAAGAATACAATGTCCTCAACTGTGTTGCTTCATGCAGATAGTTACAGACACTTTGAGACCACTGCGGTTTAGTATATAGTTTTAAAAAAAAAAGCATATACAATACTCATATTTGCTATATACCAAACCAGGTATTGTCACCACTTATTACCTTGTTTACCAACTGAGTAATTTGATTCATCCCATCTACTCATATAACTATTATAATCTATTACATTTATACATTTTTTTTGTTTTTCTTTTTTAATATTGTTATTTTCTGGGACATTTGAAGGGGAAAAAATAATAGCTTTTATATCATCAGGGGAAACTGATTAAATCCTGTCTTTTCAGGAATATAAAAAAAACAAAATTCACTCCACCAATTGCTATACAAGATGTCAACAAAGGAGATCAATATACAAACTGGTGTCTTTTTGTCAAAATAATGTTCATCTATGTAATATATTGGCTAATAACTAATTTTATATAGTGACACTTTATATTGCAAATTTTATTTGTAATTTTGAGATCATTCCATAATAGAATTATCTTCATCTTTTTAATTTCTGCTTTTTCTGCTAGCAAGGGTTGGATTATTATGTAAGAGCATTTTAACAACTGTGTTAAAAGTATTGTTTTAATAAATAAATACAAATGGTCATGGTTTTATAAAAATTCACTATTTCAGAATTTAATTGAAATGCATAATAAAAGGGTTAAGACGGTCTTATGTGACAATGCCACACATGTGAATCATAGGTAAAACTGCATCCCCTAAAACTAACCATTGTTTTGGGGTTTCTAGTTCTTGCATATGAATTGGTCTCGTGTTGTTGTTATTTGCCTGATTGAGATCAGAGCTCAGTGACCAGTTTCCAGGGCCCACCACCAGAGGTCGATAAACTTGGGCCCCTGTTTCAGGCTGAGAAAATGCTTCAGTTGCTGACCCTCTACAAAACCAAACCTACAGATGGTACTGCTGCTACATATGCGATTATACAACAATCTCTGCTGCAGTCATTTTGTCTTCTCTCTGCCTATTCTTTTGATACAATAGTATTTCTCAGAACTATTTAGTTATATACCACCTACACGCAACAAACTTTTCTTCTCCCTGCATCACATTTATTTAGTTGTCTACCACCTGCACCCCACAGACCAGACCTGTCGTTTCCACAGTTATCATTCTTCAGTACCTCCTTCATTTGAAATATCTTTGAGGAGCTTGCCTATCATGGCAACAGCCCATCCATGAAGAATAGTGCTGAACATCTGCCTACATAAGCCAATGGTAGAAAAGGATTCTTTTTCTTATTCTCACAGTTAGCAATTCTACTTTAAATTAGTTTAAAGTCCTGTATTTTCATGAAACTACATTAGCAAAATTTTCTAGAAAAGGATAAAGCAATATGACTGCATCACGATAAAAAGTCTTTATTTTAGCTGACTGCAAATTTCCCAGCATGCTTCATTGGCTGTGTAATGTGCATGAATGCTGGGGCAGAAGTGAATTGAGAGAAAAGTTGAGTATTAGAGTACAAGCACTGCAACACTAAAAGTAAATGTGTGGTGTGTGATTAGAGGCTAGTGTTTGGTCATCAAATGGATACAGTATAGGTTGTGAGAGGACTCTTCAGATTAGATGTGATAACCTTTCTTGTGCAGGTGTCATAATATAATGCACTGAAACTACTCTGTAAAGTTGTTGGCATTAAGAAGGGCTTTCAGATGTAGTAACCATGCCAAATATGGAATTTATGAGCAAGATGAGATTACTTAGACCATGCTAGCCTGGAGAGCAAGCATAAAAGTATGCACTTTTCTGATTTTTCTTTGGGAATAGAATATGTGTGTGTATAATAATACAAGAACGAATGGTTACACCCTCATTACATTTATTGGTTGGTAACACGTGTTTTGCTACTGATCAGCTCAAGGTTCAACTGGCCCGACTCTAGAATGAAAAGCTCATCGTGCTCTGTAGTAGTAGTACTTACTCCGACGAGCTTTTGATTCCAGAGTTGGGCCAGATCGAACCTTGAGCTGATCAGTAGCAAAACACGCGTTCCCAACCCATAAAGCTAATGAAGGTGTAACCATTCGTCCTTGTATTCCTTATATTAGACTCTAAGGGCGGTGAATTGGCATTATCGGTAGAGGGTCGGACGCCATGCTTTCTAGCATAGTTACGTCCCTTTACAATCTGAGTTCAAATCCTGCCAAAGTTAGCTTTGTTTTTCATCCTTACGGGGTCAATAAAATAAAGTACCAGTAATGTACTGGGTAATTGCTGGCGGCCTTGTGCCTAAAGTAGAAACAATTATTATATTAGACTCTGTCTAGCTCTACACCTCAATACTGATCTGAACCTAAACGAGTGCTCACCTGGGTGAACCTACAGTAACTTCGCGTTACACTCCCTAGATATATGTATGTGTGTGTGTATGTATATATATATATATATGAGAGAATTTCTTAAATGTAAGAAAGTTCATGATTTTTAATGTATAAAATATTCAAAATCTTCATTATTTCCTAAAAAGAAAGACACATCCAACTTAGGACATTTTATGTACAACTTCATTGAAATGTTAGATGGGGTTTATACAGATTTATTTTCATATGATTTCAAAAAATGTGATATTTCCATTTGGTGAATAGGTGATAAAAAGGATTATCAATTAAATTCTACAATTTTTATGTAGAAAATATATGATATAATATGATTTATATTACCTAACTGGAGATAATAAATTATATACATAGCCAGCCAGCAATAAATACATAGGTTCAGTGTACATTTCTTTTATTTAGTAATATCATTTACAAGTACATTCGTTTTTCTCTTAATCAAAATACTTATTTGATCATAACCATTGCTTTAACATTTTCTAGACATATACTTACCAATTACATTATTCTAGATTATTTTTGTCATTTATTACATGATTGACACTAAGACAGTTGTCACTTTTTAATGGGAGAAATACAATCTTTCTTAGCCATAGGTTTATTTACTTCCATTGTACCAAGAATTAATAGAGTAAACTATGTTTTATTTTTGTTTTCAGGATAATTTGGGATACATCTGTCTAAATCTAGGAGCAGTATGTTGGCATCAAGACTTCTCATCTTCATCTAGTAAATCAGACCCAAGAATGGACTTTTTAAAACTTGGTTGTGTGCAAGTGAGCAGAGTGTGTGTAAGAGTCTATAAGAATATTTTATTCCAAATATGCACTATTTTCATCTTGTTAGCAGCTAATTTTAAAAAAAAATACTTGTTTAGAAATTATATGAACTCAGCTAGCTTGGCTCTGGTGTAGCAATGTCTTCATCAAATACACTGTTAATCTGGGTTTTTAGATACAACAAGTATCTGAGGTAGTTTGTATGTTTGTCACTGGTATGTTCATCTACTCAAAAGAAACTATAACCTAAAATTTAAACATTTATGCACTGCCTTCACACCCTCCCATAAGCCAATTTAGTATTTTATTTTTTAGATGATCTGTCCATTTTGATTAAATTACATAATAAATTAACTCTTAGTAAATTGGTAAAATTTTGCTTGTGTGTTCTGCTTTGTTTTCATTTTTATTATTACCAATTGTCATCGTTTCTTCCTATTTGTTAGTTGATAGAGAAATGGGCTTTCTGTTGTAAAAACCTTTGCTCGGAAATCAGGGACATTGTTAACTTTATCGATTATTTTCTGTTTTATTAGTCTTTCTCTACTTTTGAAAGTGATAATATTTATCATGTATTATTTTTTTATAAACCTGAAATATTTTCTCGATTATACCTCTTCCAGCTATTAACATCTAGGAGCATTGATGCAGGCTTTAGAAGATTGTTTCATGAATCTTATTGCCTTCCATCCGGGGACCATTGCTTTAGTATTAGCTGGAGTTTTAATCGCATCTGGCTCTAACATTCCTGTTTCATAGAATAAGCTTTGTCTAGCTTTTTATCGTCACCTCTTTCATAGATTGCCACAGTTATACTTGATTGAAAACCCATTTGCTTGCTGTGTGTTTGAGAGAGAAAGAGATGAGTGTTTCATATAATTTTTGATCATTCTAAACATTCACCAATCTTTAGATTTAAAATTCATCACTCAAAATATTTTTATTGAAACAAAAAGATGTAACCTGATATTATCCTTAATTCATCACTAGCTTGTTGCTTTTATAAAATCTGTCTCTTAAAAGCCTTAAAAATGAAACTCCTTAAATACACAATTATGACTTTTCAAAATTGAAGTTTCATTTTAATTTCAAACTTGCTTGCAATATTCATTTGCTTCAATTGTTCTTTTCCTTTTATCTTTTCTCAATTTTGTAAGCACAATGTTTTGCATTGTTGCTCACACTAATCAGTGTGAGCAAAATGTGATTGATTGTATATCTGTTGAGATAGTGAATCTCATAAGTCCTAAAACATAAACAACTTAGGGTGAGTTTGTAACTTGCATTTTAATTGTACAATATAGTTTTAATGTTTTGCTTCTAAATTCCGTTGCCAAACTATTTAAAAAAAATTAAGAACCTCTTATTGATCATGCTGTACATGGAATCAATTTTATTTTTATTTGATACAAAGGTTTTAGACTGTATTCATTTTCAAGATTTCATTAAAAAAAATTAGATTTCTACAAACAGCAGTATTTTGTTGTTGCTTGTGTTTAATAAATTTTAGGTAGTGTATTAATTTAGAATAAATCCAAGCAGTTTCCTTTGGAATTAAAATCCTTCATAAACAAAGAATTAATTAGATATATTACTTTTGACATATAAAGGCTTTGAAGTATATTTATAAAAAACGTTGAGTAAAATATGTAGCATTGTGAGGCATCATTTGATGTCGGACCTCTGTTGGTACTAATGGTAAGTGTCCCGGTTGTTTGACCAACGGAACAGCTTGCTCATAGAATTAACCTGCAAGTAGCAAAGCATTCCACAGACTCGTGTAGCCTTAATGTAGTTCTCAGGAAGATTCAGTATGTCACAGTTATAAAGTTTGTTTCTTGGAATTACAGGTACTCTCCATCTAACTACATAGACTGGGAGTAATGTGAAATAAAGTGTCTTGCTCAAGGACACACTGGAAATTGAAATCAGCTTTATGATCTAGATGAACTAGACATCCCTAACCACTCAGCCACAATATGATAGCAGAAAGTTTACTTTTTATTTTCTAGTGTTTCAGTAATTTTATTTTCAATTTTACCATATGTAAATCTAAGATGAAATTATAATTCCTGTGACGAAGTGTGTTCGTGATGATAAAGATGCATTTGCCCTCATAGACACAGAAAAGAAAGTAGCATGAAAGAGCCATTATGAAACATTACTGAATGAGGAGAATGCATGGCAGAAGTGGACCCAGCAGTATAAGTCAGCAGCGGTGTAGTAAGGCAATTAAGGATATGAAAAGCAGGGGATAGTTGCTGAGATGCCGAAAGCATCTGGGTTGGTTGGTTAGACCTTAACCGCATATATTGTAAACCAAGTAATATTAAATGGTATCACACCGAATGATTGGTGCAGCAGCATCATTGTCAACTGCTACAAGGGTAAAGAAGATGCACTTGATAGAGGCATCAGGTCATGAAAGTAATATAAAGTCATAGTGCAGCTGATTAGGGACTGGGTTAATCTAGATGAGATGTAGTTCAGATTTGGGCCAGGAAAAAGCAGTACAGATTCTCTCTTCCTGGTGAAGAACCTACAGAGGTACCTAGCTAAAAGTAAGCTGCTCTGCGTGGTATTGGTTGATTTGGAGAAAGCTTTTGGCCATAATCTAAGAGTAGATGTGTGGCTTGTGAAGGCTGTACAAGTGTTGTATAGGGGAGCAGTCAGCAAAGTTAGGATTAATGACTATAGCGAGAAATTTAGCTTGCCGGTTGGTGTCCACCAGGGTTTTGTTCTTAGCTGTCTCCTGTTATACTGCAGGCTATAACACTGGCTGCCCATGGGAACTCCTTTATACAGATCATCTTACATACAGCTGAGTCTAAAGCAGAATTGAAGAAGGAATTCCAAACCTGGAAGCAGGGCCTAGAATCAAGGGATCTTAAAGTCAACCTTATAAAGATAAAAGTCCTAGTAAGTAGAAGGGGAAAACAGATCCGTGCCCCCCCCCCCCCCGGAAAATAGCCTTGCACAGTGTATGGGAAAGGTGTAGGTAGAAATTCCATCATCTGTCCCAAATGCGAACTAAAAGTACATGAGATGTAGTGGGAGCTCAGGAAATCTAGCTAAAAACGTAGGTTTTACATGTAGCTGTTGCAGTAAGCAGCAAATGACAACAGAAACGAACAATGTTGCATGGTAGTGAAGCCTGGGCACTATGCAGAAGACTTGTGTAGATTGGAAAGAAATGAAGCTTGTATGCTCCGATGAATGTAAAATAGTAATATAAGTGCTATCAAATTCTGGTACGGTTCGGTTCAAGCAGTAGATAGATGGGTGATCAAATTAGCAGCAGAAATGGGTATTCCAAATGTACAGTAGCCAGAGTGGGGGAACAGGATGAAAGAAGTTCAAGGAGCTATTGCTAGCTACAATAGGCAGACTGTATGATGATATACGGACAGCAATGTTGCATGGTAGTAAGGCCTGGGCGCTATGTGCAGAAGACTTGTGTAGATTGGAAAGAAATGAAGCTTGTATGCTCCGATGGATGTAAAATAGTAATATACTTGAACAGCAAAGAATAAACGAACTGAGAGAAACTAGGCATAAGAGGAATCAGATGTAGTGTGCAAGAGAGGAGATTGTGTTGGTGTGGACATGTAATGAGTATGAATGATGACAGCGATATCTACCATACTCTGAGCGCCTTGCTTCCCTGGGCATGGATTCATTGAAGCTCCGACGCCTGGCAACTGACTTGGTAAACACCCACAAAATTGTTAACCATGTTGCCAACAACAACCCTGAGTGCCTTTTCGATTTCCATGTGTCTAACACACGTGGACATGCCCACAAAGTAAGAAAACAGCACAGTTCCCATGACTTTCGGAAACATTTTTTCACGCTCAGAGTTGCTGAAGCATGGAACAAACTACCTGCATCAGTTGTTAGTTGTCGAGACACTGCATCCTTTAAGGCCTCCATGCTTCCCGAGATCCGCCAACACTACAGCTAACACATACAAACATGTACTTCCCTGGCATTTGTGTATTATTCTATGTACTATATTGACGAGTTGTAGTGCACCTGAGCACTTTACACAATAATTTCATTATTATTATTATAACAAGGTGGAGAATGCTGAAAATAGATGGACGGCTTGGGATGAGGTGATAAAAGCTGACCTTGCTTAATTGCATATCTCAAAGGGGATAGCACAGGACTGAGATCTCTGACGTTATGCAATAATAGAGAAGACCTGCCTTCACTCCACGATGGTGGCATGACAAAAAGCACCCAGTGCACACTAAATGTGGTTGGTGTTAGGAAGGGCATCCAGTTGTAGAAATCGAGCCAAAATCAATTCTGTATGAGCAAGACATGGTCACCTCACCTAGCATTTCTCACAGCTGGGCAACTCGTCTAATGCATGCTAGCGTGAATAAATGGATGTTAAACGATGACATTAAAAACAAATTACAAGAAATCTCATATGTTATAAGATAAATAGGATGGGTCTGGGGGTTTCAATATGTAAACTAAACAACTAATTCTGATTTTTAAAAAATAGACGGAGACAACCTAGAAAAATTATCAACTCCCCCATTTATTCCATTATTTGCGATGCAATAGTATGTGATTTCAGGTTCTTATTTCACTGTGTGGTACTTTGTGCTGATGAATCTCTGTAGGCAGAAACTGTATAGAGAAACACCGTTTTTGTGTGTTCACTTCATCTTTGCTGCCACCAGTGCAAGTGGGGATATTTATTTTCCACATAATTAAAATTGATCCAATTTTGAGTAGTACTTAAAACAAAGGTTGGTTTCAGCAAGAACGTCTGATCATAGAATACTGCTAAAGAAAAAAAAAAAGGGTTGATTTCAGAAAGAGAATCTAACTAGACTATTGCTAAAAAAAACAAATCTTTTTAAATCCATTCTAGCAAGGCGAAACCAACACAAAAATGAAAAACATTTTTTTGTGTCTTTAAATTTTTAGAATAGTTTGTCATAATTAGAACAATCATGAAAGGGTTAAAGAATTTAGTAAAATAATTTTAGGATGGAATGTATCAGAATGCAATTGTATCAATGTCAATAGGGCTAAATATTGGACACTTCAGAAAATTTTTTTTACAATAACCAGAATAATCTTAAATATTTTAGAATGGAAATAGCTGTACCTGAAATATGTTGAGCAGAGTTAAGATCTTCCTCCTAAGTTTTGTGTCTTCTCTACAGAAGATAAGGATACCATGGTGACCTCATGAAGCATTGGATTGTATGGTTTTAGTATGAGAGATGAAAGAACAAAGCTCTACTGTCACCAGGTAGCCATGTTCAGTATATACAAGAGAAGTAGTTAGGAACTCTACTTCAGATCAAATTTCAATTATTTGTGTATAAGAGATGCAGGCAGGGTTATAGATATTTGCCTGAGGACTTTGTAGTCGATGCACAGAAGTAGTAAGCTCACTTATAATTCTTTACTATGAGGCCTCTAGAAGTTGACAGATGATGTAATTAGCAGTGGTATTGGATTCTCTGAATATATATAGGAGCTCAAGTAAAAATGGTTTTAAAGATTTAGGGAGCTATTGTTTCTGTTGGCAACAAAGGGATTGTCTGGTAGCTGTGTATAAAGTGTTATGTTGCATGGTATGGATATTGAATGTAGAAGTGTGAAGACGAAATGAAGCAGACTCTGCTGAACACTTGAGGTTAGTATTCATGAACAAAAGTATGCAAATGAATTAAGAAAAGGACTAGGTATGAATGAAATCATATGTAGTATGCAAGGGGAGAATATTATAGTGGTATGGATATATGCTGACAGTTGGGTAAAGAAGTGCCAAGAGATCCAAGTGGGAGAATTGCGCAGAAGTGGTGAAAGTTAATCTTAAGAGATTCATGTCTATTTGTAGTTAGGTTGCTACTGTATATAAAGTGACATTCTCAGTGATGGTAAATGCTGAGTGGATGCTGATAGCTGGTGATAAATGCAGGCAAAGTATCTGAGGTCAGTTGTCAGTAACACTAGGAGTTGACTTGTCTTCCTTTACATAACTCTTATATAATTGTCTACTAATACTTGTGTATTTGTCTGTCACAAGAGATAACTGAGGAAGTAAGGGGTGATGACAGATTGAGAAAGGAAGAGGAATTAATGTTGACTGATGAAGGAAGGGGTGGCAGCAGCCAATATTTGCTACATCTGTGTCTATATATATATATATATATATATATATATATATATAGCGAATGGGCTACACACATCAGCTGTTATGATTATGTGTGTTTAGAAAGATACATAGACAATAGAATTACAACATCTATGTGATGACTGAGGAAGGTGGGGGTGAGAAACTAGAAGTCCAGTGTTCTAAGATTAATCACAGCTGTGTGTATATTATATATAGATATTACAATTAGCCGTCATTTTTTACAGTATGGAACCAGCTAGTCTCACACAATATTGAATCTTCGAGATTTTGATGTTATTTATTTTGAGAACAATACCTTAATGTCAGTATGAGTGGCCGGTTTAAAGGGTTTAGCTCTTTTGTTGCCAACCAGGCTAAAACCGGCTCCAGTTCTATGAAATAAAGCGACCCATTTTTTCAGGTTTCCAATTCAAATTAAAATCTTCCAACATAATTTTATATAAGAACCGTACATTAAGTTACTATCTTCGTGATGAAATAATTTATTTTAGTAAATCCCACAAAATTCTTTAATTAATTAAAATAGAGTATATTTCATTAGGAGTGCAATCACATTAAGGGTTATGGAAAGACTACAAACTCATCACTGATAGCCAAAGAAGCAATTATATGGTTTTACAGTACCTACATGTAGATATAGCATAACTGAATGGCTTAGAAGTTCATTTTGCAAACATTTGGTCCCAGGTTCAAACCCACAGTAGCAGCTTGGGCAAATGTAATTTAACATAGCTCCAGGATGATCCATGCTTTATGAGTGAAATTTGGTTGATGGAAACTGGAAACCTATCAGATGGACTGTTCTTGTAATTGAAAGGACCAGCCTTGTCAATCACTGTATGCTGAATCTCTAAGAATTGTTATGGGTACATATCTGTGGACTCTGATTCCACAAACCATATAATTATGGTTTGTGATATTTCATTGTTACCGATGTGTAATACCTGAACTGCTGCAACGAAAGGTCTGTTGTCTGATTAATTTTATTCCGATCTGTGACTTCCTGCGCCAGTGGTAAGTTGGCTCAAGACATCTGGAGATATACCAGTATGCAGGTTAGTATAGCCATCAGTAACTTCCTGTACCAGTGGTAAAGTGACTCAAGACATCTGGAGTTATACCAGTGATGCAGGATTAACTATTTTCTGGCCCTGAACAAATACAGTCTTTCTTATCTTATGAATGTAATTTTCATAAGATTTTAAACACATGCTAGGCTACATCCAGAGGAAGGGTGCTTAACTGCCATGAAGTTACTCAGAAATGCACTTCTACAATGACCTCTTCAGAGTTAGCCAGTCTCATTCCACCTCCACTCAAGAACTCTCAATTCACTTATCTTTCCTCTTAAAATCCTAAATCTCAGTAACCATGAACAAAACTTAATGAACGCTATCAAGTTCTACTTTTGAGAATTAGTGGCACTAAACTGCTTCCCTACTTAGGAGATACTGAAAGGAAGGGTCAGAACAAGTGGTGGCTTTGAGGAGATGGAGTGATGACTGGTTGCTCATAATGAGTAGTGGTAGGGAGATGCTTTTATATGACTGGGAGTGGGTGGGTGAATATCGGAGGGTAGTGGTGGTATGACAAAGCCCAAACTATTCCTAATTTTGTGGGTAGTGGAAGTATTAGCCTAAATTATTCCTATCTTTTCCCTATGGGGGGGGCCCCATCGCGTATCATTCCATATTTAATTATGGTCGGTATCTGTTTATGTATGAAAGTATGTATTCATGCACATGTATGACATATCTTTCGTATTATATTCCTTAATCAAATAATTTAATAGTGGATAAACATCAGCGATATATATCAGTTCATGTATATTCACAAAACGTTTTATAATTGGTTCATGAATGTCAATTGTTAACGAATTTTTCGCTTCATCTGGAGTTGATAAACTTTCGGTACAAATTTGATTTGCGTGTGATCTAACTGTTAATTGTTCCAGCATATCTATTATAAATGAAGTCTCCCTTTTCTGCCAGTCTGACAATAATATCACTACACTTCTTGTGATTCCATAGGTTACACTTGGTACAGCATATGGGTTTTTTGCCTAATTCTTTTCTGCATATTGGGCAGGGCCATTTCTCTGCTGATATCAAAGTGTTATCATCTTTCTTATTAACACTTTGGTCTTCTCCACACTCATCAAAAGATGAACAGTTGCTAGAAACCCTCCTCTGATCCCCACAGAACTCTGTACGACAAATGGCTTGTGAGACAGGAATCCCCAAACCTTCATTTAGTGCGTGAATCAATGTAACATTTCCAATGAACTCGCTTCAAAATGCGAAATGTGCTTGACATAGGGATTCCTGCCTTGTATATATGCATTAGTATGGACAATGATCGTTGGTTGAAGAAGTGTCACGAAATGTCCGTGGTAGGAAGACCAGGGTAGAGGTTGTGAGAGCTAACCTCAAATCAGAGACTCAGAGAGATGACGCAGGCATGCGACGAGTGGAAAAATGCTGTGCTGAGAAGGACCCGCCTAACCCATGCAAGCGTAGAAAATCGGACGTAATAACGATGATGATGATATATATATATAAAGGGAAAGTTTAGTACGCATAGGAATGTGCATTACTGTCCCTGTCCTTAACAAATTTGTTCTAGTTTCGGTTGTATCCACTAACATAATCGAGTGGTTGCAACATCGATAAGGAAGGTCAGCTTTCTCGTGTTCATTCTTTTAATGCATGTTAATGAAACACTCGTCAAATTTACAGTGCTACCGTTATTTGCAGAGAGGTTGGACGATACTTTATTTATCTGGCCACTTGGGACTCTCATAGACTACATTTAGTGTAAATAGTGTTTCGTATTGTGTATTTGAGTGAAAGTGGAGTGAGAATAAATATGTGACGTCCGAACGAGTATCTTCCACCTCCAACTATTACCCTTAGCCTCCAGGTCCCGACCATCAGGATGGAGAATGGCAAGGGAGACACGCTGGAATAGCCGCTTCTCTCCGTGCGGTTCGCACCTGCGGATCACTTACTTTCATTGCATTTAGCTTATATTCATGTTAATAGACGATGGATTATGTCCCTTTATCAAGGGAGATAATGCAATTAAATCACATTTAGCAAGATGGCATCCAAAGGTGGGAGAAAACTCGGAAAAGTGGCTTCCATGGCAGGTAAACAAATTATGGATAAAAGTAAGCCGAAACAAACACAGACCATTACATCTATTATAGCATGTGGCAAAGCTGTAGCTGCTCCGCCACTGGGACCACGCCTCGGGCAGGTAAGATACAGAATATAACGAAGGTTATTTAAGGGCACAGCTATAACATCATTCGTATTTTTCGTTCTTTTTATATCGTTCTTTAAGTTATTCAATTTTGTGGAAAAAATGCAAATAAAAAAGAAGCCAGTTAGAACCATCTATGTTTGATTGAACTAGACTTCGTTGAAATACAAATATTGTTTATTAATTGGATTTGTTGCTAGCGGGAGTCGGTTTTGTCTTTCAAGCATCCTTCGTCCTGATTAAGAGCACTAGCACAGTTTCGCTTTTCATAGAGGCATCACCCATAACCACACAAGCTCACTTAAAGTTCGTACCCGTGTAAGAAATAAAAATAACTACTGCAACATTCTATTTATTTATTTAGCTATTGAAGCCGTGGTTAATGAAATCATTTGTCAACATTTAATCACCTAGTGTGATTAAATATAATTTTACACTAACAATAACTCGATACAAGAAAAAAATCGTATTTTTAGAATTGTGATTCAGTTTCGATTTCCAATTGGAAATGTATTGATCTGAGGCTTCAATTACTTTGCATTATTTAGAAAACAGTTCTTTCTAAATATGTCATCTTACTTCAAATTAACAATAAATTTACTCTCAGATCCCAAATAATAGGGGCTACCTGCCTGGAATAAGCAGGGGGTGGGGAGAAGTACCTTGATTTAAAAAAAAAAAAAATTTAATCATTTAGTTTACATATTGAGACCCCAACCCATCCAATTTATTTTATAATGTATAGGATTTCTTGTAATGTATAAAGAAAATTAATTAACGGAGGAATGCTACCACTTAAAATAAAATTTCGCCAGAGATAGATTAGAGGGTGGTGGAGGAAAAATATGAAAAATTAATGGAGTGGGGGATTATTCGAGATCCGAGAGTATGTTTAAGTTTTTATTTCTCTTGTATTTATTTTATTATATAGTATACAACGAATGTATGTCAGTGCTGGAAGTACCAATCCGTCTACAGATTTAGTAAATAGCAAGTGATATTTGAGTAGATGGTTAGTAGAAACTAAAAAGTATATCATTTTACTCTTTAAGAACTCAACACAGCTCGTACCGGTGTGGGTTTAACAACTTTTCATTCACAGTGATCACTTAAAATTATTCTATACTAGCAGCAGTACCCAGCGTTGCCTGGGTAGGTAAAATAATATTTGCTTTGATGAAAACTTGTTGATCTTAACGACGGCTTCTCGATGACTCATCTATGGCCACACACAGGCCATGCGGGGGAGGGTGGTGATGACCTCTATCACTGAGAAACGCGGGTGACTGACGAAGGGGCATGCTGGGGGAGGGAAGTAATGACCTCTACACTAAGCCAAATTTCCTCACGCTACTTGATTGGAAACCGATGAATTCTCAAATACACAACTAAAAGCTCAGACGACGTCAGTGGCCATCGTTTTGCCTTTGACCATCTATAAGATGTGCAATGATAGGTTCTATGGTAGTATAAAAGTTGAACCAAATAAATTGATTTATGTGTGAGGTGGAGCCGAAGTTTCGAATTTGAACGAAATCGGTTGAAAAATGTGGGAGCTAGAGCCGAAAAGGTGGTATTTTCGAATATTTAAGCGGCTGCCACGTCGTTCCTGAACAAAAAATCCCAAATGTAAAGCCACTTTAAGACGTGAAATAATCAGATCTAGCGTAGTGTAAAATTTGAACTAAGTAGTTGATTAATGTGGGAGCTAGAGCTGAAAAAGTGGAAATTTGAGTAAAAGTAGTATTTTTGAATATTTAAGCGGCTGCCACGCCGTCCCTGAACAACAAATGCAACATATAAAGCCATTACAGGATGTGCAATGATAAATTCTATTTTGCTTTAAAATTTGAACGAAATCAGTGGCAAAATGTGGGAGCTAGAGCCAAAAATCTTATTTTTCGATACGTAAAAAAAGGTGCCCCCCCCCCCCCCCCCCATTGATTTTTATCTGCAGAATGACCCCGGAATAAAAAAACGATATGCTGATATATAGAAAACACTCCCCGATGACTAATCTATGAGCCTGTAAAGTTTCATGAAAATCGGTCGTAAGATGTAGGCCCCACACACACATACTTAATTTTATATATATACAGATTATCAATTATGTTAATATTTCTGTGTTACAGCTTGGTGTTGCAATAGGAACATTCTGTAGAGACTTTAATGAGAAGACTGCTCATTTTAAACCTGGCATTCCAATGCGTACCAAAATAATTGTAAATGTAAGATTATTTTCGTATGTTTTTTTTTTTTAATTCTGTAATATATATATAATATATATAATTATGTCTTGTATATTACATTAGAATATGTACTATATATATATGTGTAAATGAAGTAATTCCGTCGGAAAGGTCCAGGAAAAAAGAGTGCTCTATGTAGGTTACAGAACTTAATAGTTATGTAATAAACAACATATGGTAATTATTTCATTTACCAGTGGTTTCTTGAAAGCAAACAAAATTTGCTTTCAATCCTGGTGTATTTATTGACATTGGATTTTAAAAAATCCAATGTCAATAAATACACCAGGATTTTTTCATTCTGATGATTGAAAGCAAATTTTGTTTGCTTTCAAGAAACCACTGGTAAATGAAATAATTACCTTATGTTTTTTATTACATAACTATATATATATATATAATTACTTGTCTTTTCTATTACATTAAAATATGTAATATATAAGACATTTCACCACCTTTTTAAACTAATAAATATTAAATAACAGGTTAACTTTTCATAGTCAACTGTTTATGAATAAGATTAAAGAAATATCTTCTCACAACTGAATTACCTTAATCAAATATTAACTATATGACTGTCATTCGCAATTGAGTATGACTTGGTAGTATGAACCATATTTTGTTAAGGTTTTTAGGTGCTCATGCAGTCATGAGCAAACACAGACACCTTCTCTCCTTTGGTCCAACAGAATATTCTGGATGTGACAGGTGGAAGGAGAGAAGACCACACCAATAGACTTCGCAGAACATTCTAGATATAACAGCTGGAAGGAGAGAGGTTCACACCAATGGATTTCACGGAATATTCCAGATGTGACAGCTGGAAGGAGAGAGGTCCAAACCAGTAGACTTCACAGAATATTCTGGATGTGACAGCTGGAAGGAGAGATGGCCACACCAATGGACTTCAAAGTGATTTCAACTCAGCGAACTTGAACAAATTTTGATTAGTTTTGTATAAGTTTCTATCATATTGCTGGAGACTATATCTTTAGTTTCACATTCCAAGAAATGTGGAGGCATTGCATATGTTAGGTGGTAACTACGAGGGGGGATAAAAAAGTTCGCGGAATTTTTCAGAAAATATTCTATTTTTCAAAAAATATGATTTACCTTCAATTTATTTTTCTACATAGTTGCCATCCAGGTCAATACACTTCACAAGGCGATGCTTCCAGCTTCGTAAGCCATCTCTAAAGAAAGTTGAAGGCCTTGTTTGAAGCCATGTGTTGGCAGTGTTTTTAGCTTCTTCAACACCACTAAAATGGGTTCCTTTTAGCATTTCTTTGAGTTTTGGAAAGAGGAAAAAGTCTGATGGGGTTAAATCTGGACTATAAGGCGGGTGAGGAAGCACTTCCCATCGAAATTCTCGAAGAACTTCTTTTGCAACCCGCGCAGAATGTGCTGGTTTATTGTCATGGTCAAACAAGATCCCACCATGAAGTTTCCCTTTTCGTTTCTTGACTAATGCCTCTTTCAGCTTCCTTAAAACATTTGCATAGTAAGCTCCTGTCACAGTTCTTTGACCTTCAAGATAATCTATTAGTATCACCCCATCTGAATCCCCGAAAATGGTGGCCATCACTTTTCGATCCGACTTTTGAGATTTGAACTTGATTGGCCCCCAATGATCCACATGGAAGCCACTGTTTTGACTGCTGTTTGGATTCAGGATCATACTGGTAGATCCAGGTTTCATCTCCGGTGATGATTCTGGTCAGGAAATGCTCATCAACTTCAATTTTGTTTAATATCGCCAAAGACAGATCACTTCGAAGAATCAGCCGATCAGGGCGCAACGCTTTTGGGGCCCATCGCGCTGAAAGCTTGCTTAGTCCAAAATTATCGTGCAGAATTGAATTTGCCGAACCATATGAAATGTCTAGGGACTTAGCTAACTGATTAACTGCTATTCTTCAATCTTCTTCAATTAAAGTCTGAGCAGCCTCAATGTTTGGTCATTTTTTGATGTTCCTAGTCTTCTACTGCGATGGTCGTCTCTCCCTTATTTGAATCACTGAATCCACTTGTAGACAGCAGTTTTCTTTGGAGCAGTAGTACCGTAAACTTTAACTAAAACCGCCATAATCTGTGTCCCTTTCCATTTGAGTTTCACCAGAAACTTGATATTCGATCTTATCTCAAAATAACTATTTTCCATAAAGAGGTTTTTCAAAAAGAGGTTTTTTAAAGTGTGTCAGTACTGTACAATAGTCCGCGTATAACTGACTGCAAGTGACTAATAGCAAGGTAAACACCCAGTGACAATGTTCTGACATGTTTAACCTATTTTTTTCTTACTACGATAAAATTCCGCGAACTTTTTGATCCTCCCTCGTATATTGAGTGATAGACCTTTTCCACGTTTATCAAACAACACCTGATTCTGGGCTGGAATTCACTATATTGCCAGAATTTAGACCAAGCTCCTTGTCTGAATGTTTGCAATCTGAGTAAGGCATGAAGAGCAAGTTAAAAGAAATGACTCGACTAGCTATTAAAACTACAATGAAAACACAGCTTTCCTAGAGTTAATTACTATTTAGTACAGGTATAATATTTTGCTATATATATTATTGTCATGCCAGTTGTGTCAAGGGCATGACAACCTCCCTAATGTTGGTGATTTACAAGATATCCACATCCAGTACACACTGGAAAGTGGTTGGTGATAGGAAGAGCATCCAGTTGTAGAAATCTTGCCAAACCAAGGGTTGAGAGGACCCTCTGTTGTGTCAAAGACATGACAACCTCTCTTGAACACTTGATGGAATTTGAGACTACACAAGTGAGACACAGATCCCTGGCTTACTTGCGCGATCAGTGGCTTTGCTTCAGTACAGATTTAGTCATAGACCCGTCCAATCCTTGCTAGCAGGGAAAGCAGCTGTTAAAACGATAATGATGATGATGACAATGATATATAGAGGTTCAAGTGCTGTGATGTTAAAGGACTGTATTATTGACCACATTATCAAAAGTTCAGGCTTTGCTATCAGACCCATTATTCTGATTACTTTAGTTTGCCTGATTGAACAAAATGCTACTTCATGATTGAGTGTAAGAAGTTAGTGAAGGGAAGGCAAGAAGGCCAGAAACTAAGTATATGATATTGATGTCATCTGCAGAGAAGGTTTATATGGCTAACAAATCAAGTTTTTGTAAAAGTGAGAAAAATAATATTAAGCAAGGTGATTGTAGACTGGGGAAAAAAGAAATAGGTACCTTTGAAGCTGTGGCATAAATCCTCAGTAATATGTTTCAGGGGATCAATGGGTACCTAAAAGTTTAGAGTTATTGTATTCACTGTTATAACAGCTTACCTTGTGTTTAATAAAGGTTTTGATAATTTTGTCACATCATTATTATTTTTTGTTGTAATTATAAAATACTTTCTTGTGTGACTATATTTTACTAATCACTCTATTCAATACTTCTCTTGTTAGCCTGATCGTAGTTACCAACTACTATTGTTGTCTCCACCAACAACATATTTCCTGAAACAGGCTGCAGGCATAGAAAAGGGAGCTATGGTTGGAGGTAAGATATATTTTATTTGATTGTAATTTCTGGTTGACTCAATGTGGCCTTTCTCCCTTGTAATCTTTTATTCTTTTACTGTAGCCATGCTGGAGCACCACCTTGCATCTTAATCATATCTTTTGGTTGTGTTAAGTTCTTCCCTTTATTTTCTAAAGATAATGGGAATAGTTCTTATTGCTGCTGCCATGAACACACAAACGACTCTTGGTGTTGACACTGCTATTTGTTGTGGTGGCAGTGATGTTGTCGCTATTTCCTTGTAACTTTCGTCGCTATTCTTGTTAATGCTGTTTCTGCCACCACTGCTATTGTTGTGGTGGTGGCAGCAATTGTGGTATTGTTCTGGCTGGCAGCCAAATAGGAGATGGTGGCATTATAATTCACAATGAAAGCTGTCTCATGGCTGTTCCATATTGTGAATGGACTGTGATTTATTCCCCCACCTTCATTTTTTAACTTAAAAAAAAAATGGAGGCATTTCTTTTACTTAAAATACAAGTATTACCCTGAAGGGCTAAAAAAAAAGAGCTGCTGCCTTTATAGAGTTGAGTGGCACACCTTATAAACAGGAGTTCAACAAATATAATGCCCCAGATGAGCAAGAACATTTCAAAACAATTAAATAAACTACAAATGATGTGAGCATGACATAATTCAAAAGACAAGTATAATAATGATTAAATACCTGAGATGTGTTGTTAATACGATTCACCTGTAGAAATGAGATTTTTCAATATTTATATCTATCTTAAGGATGACATGTAAATTCGTGACGCGTTCCATATTTTTAAGTGGTTGTGTAGGTGTCACAATAAAAAGCACCCAACCCACACTGTAAAGTGGTCGTTTCGGTGTAACGACAAAAATCACTCAGCCCACACTGTAAAGTGGTTGTGTAGGCACCACGGTAAGAAGCATCCAGTACTTACTGTAAATGAGGTTGGTGTTTGGAAGGGCATCCAGCTGTAGAAATCAAGCCAAAATCAGTTCTGTATGAGCAAGACATGGTCACCTGACCTGGCATTGCCCACAACAGGACAACCCATCTAACCCATGCTAGTGTGGAAGAATGGATGTAAGATGATGATGATCTTGATCTTACATTTAGCTAGACTATAAGAACTGCATACATAATATCCCAGGTTTTTTTAAGGAGAAACTGAGAGGCCACAGAAAATAGGGATAGAGAAACATCAAAAAGCTTTAATGAGAGGAAAAACATCTAAGTCGGAAATGATTAAACAACTATTGCTATGGAATTAAATTTCTGTAATTGATAGAGAACTACAGTGGGAACTTGGAAATTGAATTTTGAAGATCTTAGCAGCAGATTTCATTTGGTGAAAGAAATTATATATATATATAAATGAGAAAACTCATCGCAAGAACAGCCAAATGCTGTCAAAGACAGATACCAGTGGCCAGTGGTCAACACCTCGTGGATTGTCTCTATGTTGGCCACTGGCTGCTGGTCTGTCCTCAGGCATTTATGCCCATCAGTCTTTGACAGTGCAAATGGCATACAGATCCAGTGAATGTAGTATGGAGAATTTTTTTTAAATTCTGAAAATTGAAAAGTGTGCTTTCTCAATATGGAATATTAGGGATTTTTCCAGGTCACCTAAACATTGAGCAAAATGATAAAATAAAAAAATATTTTTTAAAGTAAATTCATATCTGCTTTTAATTGATCACAAATCTCTTTTCTTTCTTCTTCTTCACTGACTTGTTCCTGGGTGCAGAATTCTATCAGAATCAACTGTTTCCAAGTGAGACTAACCAAGCTCATAGATGTTATCCAACCATCTTGCTGGGGGTCTACTGCCAGTTGGCTTTGCCTGTAAGATCTGTTCAGCGATATCATAGCTCCGGTACTGTGTCTTAGGAAAGAATCGCTGGACAGATTTTATGGGCCAAACCAACTGGCAGGAGTAGACACCAAGCAAGATGGTTGTATAACATCCATGAGCTCGGCTGATCTCACTTGGGGACAGTTGCTTTTGATAGGACCCGCTGGAAGGAGTGTTTGAGGACTCTGCCCCCACAACCCTCTCAGGAATAAGTGGGTGAAGAAGATTAACCTGTTAGCATTTATTTTACTCTATATATAAACTATTGTATTTTTGTGGTAAAGGCTTTATCTCACATAATATCGAATCTACAAGATTGATATTATTTATTTTGAGAACAATACCATAACTATGGTATGAATGGACAGTTACAGCCGATTTAAACAGAAAGAGGTGAGGGAATTCTGGCCAGATATGGCCGATTTAAATGCTAAAGAGTTAATGAAGGAATAAATCAAATTAATGAAAGAATTAATTTGTCATTGATTTAGTTGTTAAAGCAATTTTTAAAATTTAAATATCATAATCCTCTCATTATTTGAGCAAATGTTGAAGTCTTTCTAAATATTTGTTTCTTTTCAGGAAAGGAAGTAGCTGGAATGTTAAGCATAAAACATATTTATGAAATTGCTAAAATTAAAGGTGAAGACCCAGCATTCTTGGGTCAATCTTTGGAGAACATTTGTAAAAGCATTATTGGAACGTCACATTCATGTGGCATTAATATTGTTAATTCTCTGGATGTCGAAGAATATAGTGCATTTTTGGAAGAGAGACGCGTGTTTGTGAAAGCAGAAGAAGAGAGGCTTGAAGAACTGAAGCAGGCAAAGATGTTACGAATATGAGATAGAGAGGAAATAAAATATTTTTTAAGAAAGAGTTTGCATATCTTAACTTTTTTAATTTTCAGCTATTTACTGTAGCAATTATATTTTGTAAAAAAAAATGCTCATTTGAAAGTTGGCATTGCAATAGCCATAGATTTAGGATTAAATATCTGAGGTGAGTTGTTATGAAGATCATATTTTAATTTGGTTTTAAGATCCAGAAATAAGACACCAGATGACAATCTGAGATTTCACATTACTTTCGTATTTCCTTTTTTATAATTTAGCTAGACGAGGAAGAGCAAAGTCCTCTTGAACTGGTGGCTATGCATATCATGTTGAGAGAACGACACCTCTCTCACTTCCAATATCTTAGTATTTATTGTCCAGTCACTCGCTATACTGAACACACTTACTGGTCCTTCTGTTCATCCTACTATCACCAATTGTTGGAATCTTTACCTTTTTGTATCCCCTGAAGTTTCTGGAGATAAATCAATATTGCAATTAATGAATTAGTTACAGGTTTCCAACAAGTCAATCTCTGGTTCACTGCATTTCTGACAGCAAGGAGTGACAAGGGATTGTTTGTAATTTGGTGCAGAACAAATATTGGAAAGGTTTTCATTCAAAGAGCAGTTCTTGACATAGATGTATATCATATATTTCAATTAGAAAACCAATCGGCTAGTGCTTAGTCAAATTCTTTGTTACTATTGCTATCATAAATGGGGTTATCTGCAATATTCACTCCACTTAAGTAAAGTTTTTATATTGCATTTGGCTTAGAGAATTAGTTTTGTTTATACACAAAGGATAGATATAAGTTCCCCCAAACACTCAATAGCATCAGGCAATAAGGAAGGTTCTATGTAGTTGTTCAACCTTCTAGATTAGCATTCTAATCCCACTAACATCTTAAGGAAAGTTCTGATTAAATAATGTCCTACATATCCTAAAACTGTGGATAGTTACAGCTGGACTGCATTTGCTCCAGAGTTGTATTGGGACTAAACAGCAACAACAGTGGTAGCATATTTTGAATGGATCAGTCATACAGCATCTCACTAACAGGACAGTGCTGAACACGATACATCTATATAGAAGTAAGCAAAAGCTTTTATATACCCACCTCCACAGACTTTTCTACATTCCTTCAACAAACTTCCTTGTGTGTCTGTGTGCAGCAAAGCACTGGCCATCTAGTTCATGTTGCAGAGTCACAATCTTATCTGCATGCATTTGCTGTGGGGGTTGGATTACTGTGCTGGAATTCAAAGCTTATGGCTATTACCTTATAATTCTTTGCAACCTAACAATATACATACCACTCCCACTTCAAGGATGTGTACTTATCAACAGGAAAGTTATTTAACTGTATTAATACATGCTCCAACAACGATATCTAGAAATAGTAACAATTTAGAAAGTGGTTATGTTGGTGACATGACAAAAAGCTCCCAGCCCACACTGTAAAGTGGTCGTGTAGGTGTCACGACAAAAAGCACCCAGCACACCATAAATTTGGTTGGCATCAAGTTGTAGAGACCAAGCCAGAAACTTCTGTGTGAGCAGAACGTGGTCATCTGATCTAGCTCACAACGGGTCAACTCAGCTGACTCATGCTCGTGTAGAAAAATGGATGTTAAAATGATGATGATGAGTCAGTGGTGTAATACAATATCAGAGTTTGAACTTGTGATTGCATCCCATCACTTTATGTTTATGTAAAAATCAACCAATTATCTTCATCATCATAATCCTTTAAAGTCCACTTTCCCTGCTAGCGAGGGTTGGATGGGTCTACATAGACCAAGTCAGTATTGAAACAGGACTAGTGATCTCCCAGACATGCGGGGAAGGTTTGCATCTTACTTATGTATGGTCTTACATTCTATCAAGTGCACAAGAGAGGTTGTCATATCTTTGACACAATTTAAGGGTCCCTGCCAAGCTTTCTATGGCTGGATGCCCTTCCTATCACCAACACTAAGGAGGAGAGGGTCCTCCCAACCCTTTGGCAAGCTTTCTACAGCTGGATACCCTTAATTATTGAAATAGATCTAATGGATTTATATTTAGCAGATTGTCATCAGACCTCCATACAACTAATATATGGCAGCAAGGCAATGGATAGGTAACTGATTAGAAGCTGAAAAACTAGTTCACAAAATATGAGAAAAGATATTTGAGGAACTTCATGAAGATTTTTCTTTCAATGTGTTTTTCTTTAGCTTACAATCAGCATTGTAATCTAATGAAGTACACATTGTAAATAATATAGATACTTCTTTTGAAGCCATATATACATATATTACCAATATATAATTTGGTAGACTGGTTAGTATCTTGACTGTGGAGATAGCATGACTACACTGATGGTATAAATCTTGGTCAATTGTAGCTTAAGCTCTTTATAATGTTTTTATGATATAAGTGGCTTAAATCTCATAAATGAAATATTATGGTGCCACTTTCAGCATATTTTTGGGTAACCCAAATATCTTGATCTTTTCTCCAATAGCCTATCAAATAAATTTTAAATTAGCAATACAGTAGTTAACTGTCATCTATTTACAAGATGGCTTGAGTAAGCTAGAATTGTCTTTTTCTAGTCATAAGATCAAATTACTGACCATTTGGCCCTTAAAATTAATAACTCAACTAACTGTGATTCTTCAGCTTTATCTTTCACTTCATTACCAATATTCTGACCAACAGGTATTAGCAAAATCCACATATTATTTCCTTTATTTCTTATTAAGCTATCGTTCTCTAGAGTCTAAATTATACCAATATTGATTATTTTTAATGATTAGGTTCAAGTCCGCATTGCCTATGTCTACACTAGTACTTATATCAGCTCCAGTTGGATGAAAGACTAAAATCTGTTCCAAAGGGATTTGATCTTAAGAGACAAAAGAACGAAGCTGAATATTGTAAACAGCCTTACTACTCTTTACTTATTCTAATATAACTTCTTTAATGGACACTGACTATTGGTGTTTCTTTTTCATAAGTGAATATATGAAAGCTTGATTCATTGTATGTTTTTTAAATGAGCTATTATATAGTAAGTTTAATTGATTGAACAATCTATTGCAGATTAGGCTGTTATGATATGTTTTAAATGGTCCAGTTATCAACTGAAACATTATAGCAAACACATACAACAAAGAGAGGTTTGAAAGTTTAACCCTTTAATTACCAACCCAACCAAAACTGGCTCTATTTCTAAGAAATAAAGCCACCCATTTTAAAGGTTTCCAGTTTAAATTAAAATCTTCCAACATAATTTTATATAAGAAACTTACATTAAGTTACTATCTTAGTAATGAAATAATTAGTAATTTTAGTAAATCCCTCAAAATTCTTCATTAATTAATTAAAATAGAGTGTAATTAATTAGATATGTGGTCATGAAAGGGTTAAGGAATTAATTTTAACACATTAAAGCTGAAATAGTTTAAAATTTCTGAAAAAGGGATTGTAATGGTATCTTAACTTAGTACCCACTTAGATGGTAAACAGAAACCATCATCTGATCCTTGATTGTCTTTAGCAGAATTCACTTTGATAAAAGCATTTGGGTCAGGTTTCTATTTTGAAATTAACCTCCTCCCTTCTTGACAAAGCAGTAAAAAAAAAAAAGATTCAAGAAATTATAGAAATCAAGGAAACATAAGAACCCCCAAATAATGTGATTATGGCTTTCACAATGAACATGTAACATCAAAAATATGAAACAAACAGGTAGGAAACTTAGAAGCAACAATATCACCTTACTACTGTCACAGTTTAATATTTCAACATAACATCACCTTACTACTGTCAGTTTAATATTTCAACATAACATCACCTTACTACTGTCACAGTTTAATATTTCAACATAACATCACCTTATTACTGTCACAGTTTAATATTTCGACATACTAATATCACTTTATTACTGTGGCAATTTAATATTTCAACATAACATCACCTTACTACTGTCAGTTTAATATTTCAACATCAATTTATGAAATTCATTTTGGTGACAGGTTAAAAGTTGTTCAATATTAAAACATATTTTTATCAGTTTGAAACTATGAAATTGTAGACATGGCAAAAAGCACCCAGCACACACCGTAAATGTTGTTGGCGTTAGAAATCTAGCCAGAAACAGTCCTATAGGAGTCAGACAACTCTAATGGGACAAACCCGTCTAACTCATGCTAGCGTGGAAAATAGATGTTAAATGATGATGATGATGATGATGATGTTCAAAGATGATTTGCTTTCTTCTTCTTTGTCTATACATCTGTTACTGGTACCATAACAAAGTTCCTCTTCTAAGCTCACCCTGTCTAGTATTGATATCTGAATTTCCCCTGCCTCCAACCCGGTGTCATCTTCAAGAACATCCGTCAGCGTTGTTGCTGGTATCCCATTGCTTAACTTAATGAATTTCTTGTAGTTGTCATTTAACATATCCAGCACTTAATTTTGATTTACAAACCTATTAGAATTCCTGGCAAACAATCATTGAAATATTACAAACCAGGCACTATTAGAATTCTTGGCATACAATCACTCAGGCACTATTTATTTG
Organism: Eledone cirrhosa; assembly: GCA_964016885.1. Classification (NCBI taxonomy): domain Eukaryota; kingdom Metazoa; phylum Mollusca; class Cephalopoda; order Octopoda; family Eledonidae; genus Eledone; species Eledone cirrhosa. The sequence continues at coordinate 305,392,030 of OZ024740.1, read as the reverse complement.
TTGAATACTCTGCAGTAATAATAAAATGCTAGTAATGAGGGACAAGGACTATTTCTTGGCAGAGAAATCAACATGGACAACATTTTGATTAACATTCTTTCACTTGATAAAATATATATAAATGATACAAACAGGAAAAAAAATCACTTTACAAATTAAAAAAAAAAGTAGTTTATTCAATGTGAGAACAAACTAAACAGCAGTTCCTTTCATGGAAATCAAACAATACTGAGGGATGTATTTGTCATAGATTTTTTTGTGACATTGAAAATGGTATTTATAACAACTGTTGATATTATGATGTAAATAAAACTGAGGTTTCATTCAGCTACTATAGAAATAGCTTTAATATATTTGAGAATAAACGAAAAAAATTTCCAGAAAATACACACAATTTAAATATAAATTACACAACAATTTAAAATAAATTATGCTCATTGATTATATGGAAAATCCATCACAGACTGGGATTGAAAGTTCAATATTAGTGAAACAAACTTCTAATTCTAGTCTTTAAAAAAGAATGATCGCCTATAAATATCTCCAATTAATTTGTGTGACACCTGGAAATCCATTAAAGTTAAATAACTTTGAACAGAAAGAAAAATAAAATCACTGAAGGATAGAACTTGGTATAAAATATCTACATTGTCTGTTTAATTAACAATGCAATGGACATTTTTCTACAACCATGTCAATGTTAAAGAAAATTTTCCTTGTGATGACCACAGAACATAATTAGTTTCATTAGTGGCCTTTTTAATACCTCAGAACAGTCACCCTATAACTGAGACATTGGGCCAAGGGAACTTCTACATGGCTACTCAACCTGCCAGAATTAACAGCCAAATAACACCATACCATCTTAAGTAAGGAAAGAACACACTGGAGACACTTCTAAAAAGACAGGATGGTTAAGATTGGGACACCTATGATCATAGATCTGTTTGATAAGGGTTGATTTAGGGCTAAACAATAATTGAGATATAGGCAAAACATTTATGTACATTATTCAGAGAAACCATTCAAAGTATTGAGAGGCAAAGAGAGACACAATTTAGAATGAAAAAAATTAAATAAGCTTCAAATTGAATCCAAAATAAATTGACTGTGAAGTTTCATTTGAAAAGGGATTTCACTTTTATGCAACTAAGCTAAAGCAAATAGGATTCTTAATGTTGTAGTTTGATTTTGCCAAAGTTGTTTTTAAACAATGAACACAAAAAGGATCAGCAAAAACCATGAATTCAACAGCACAAGAAACCTGATCCATTTTTTTAATTGAATTATTTTTATTTAATTTAAAAAAAATTCAATAGATTAGAAAAAGAATGCAAAATATACCTCCACTCCACTCCTACAGCTGTCAAGTTATGTGATGAATGCAGCTATCAGACATATCCTGATTTATGTACATATGAACCATACTCTAAATTTAGTAGACTGACAGCTAAAGAGAGGTTTATATCATTACAAAGGATACATTATAAATATAACCCAACTGTTAGCTACAAGTGTGGAGTTCTAACATTGAGAAAGCCGTGCCATCTTACTGACAACTTAAAATATGAAATGATTGACACAAAATACATTTCTGAGTATTAGCAAATGAATTCTTTTTCATTAAATAAAACATATATGTGGATTCTGCCCCAAATTAGAAGACAATCTAACCAACAGGAACACCTTAAAGTAAGCTGATTGCAGCTTCTGAAAGAAATATACACCATCGCATCTCCTACTGGGTTAGCTAGTTTTCATATCTTCAGTTCACATCAATTGGAGCCATATTAAATGTAGAGAAATTCAGTATGACCAGAGTCACAAAAAAACTGGGACAAATTTGTTGGTATAACGAAACAGAACATTGTTTCCTATACATATATTATTTATTTTTTTATATTGATTATATTACCATTGATGTTAACAACAAATAACCGACAGCACCTGCAACCCATAAGCACAGCTTGGTGAACTGTAATGACAAGATTCTCATGTACTGAGCCATGATAAATTGGATCAACCTGCCAGGAGTTCTGTTCATGAAGTAATAATAGCTATGTGGAAATACAAAATATTTTCATGCTGTCAAAGAAAAATAAAGGCCAGAGCCCTTCAAGAATAATTTATTCCTTTCATTTCAACCAGAGCTTTAACCGTAAAGCATCCACTCCATTCAAATAATATCGAAAAAGCCGTTTGTCTCTTACAAATCCAAGATTTTCATATAGTTTAAGAGCAGCCTTGTTTGTGATTTCAGTCTCTAACACCACCTAGAGAGAAAAAAAAAAATTATATCAATCATAAATTCGGCGCATACAAATCTACAGATCTACAAATCTTTTTTTCTTTGGATTGATTTTGTTTCCTGTTAAGATTTTGACAAATATTTTTACAGTGAGTGTTTTCTATTGATTCAAGACATATTTGAAGAAAGGTTTTTATAGAGTTATTTCATTATTGCATAACAATAAAACAAGAAAACATAAATGAAGTGTCTCATTGGTAATGTGCCTTGGCACAGAAATAGCATAGATCAGTGAAGAACCATCATTGGATTTACCGAGCAGACTAAAACAATGAAAATGGTAGTGCTACACCATCACCACCAGGCAAAAATAGATGCCAAATTTAGATAGGCAATGACCAAACATGTAATCTTGATATTTCTCAAAAGCATTAACATTTATAATCAACTGGGATTTGAAATGGACACAAACATGAGGCACTTGAAACTTCTTGCTTTAGTGTTGATTGTAACTAATCAACTGGTAATTGGCTACACATTAAATGCCAGGTTTATCAGTTTTTAAGTTCAAGACTAACCTATGCTAGCATGGAAAGATGGACGTTAAATGGTGATGATGATGATGATGATGATGGCGTAAGTCCTGCTTTATTCCATAGCTAGTGTTGAAGGGAGATGTCTTCATCAAATGTACTAAAACATTCTTTTAAAAATGAACATGAACAAAAAATAAGTTACATAATTCTAAAACAAACAAATAAAAGCAAACATTATATATGACCTTTCTCTTTAACATGGACATATCTCTACATCATCATCATCCTCGTTTTTACATTTGCTTTTCTATGCTTGCATGATAAGATTAAACAGAAGAAAATCATGGAAAAGATATTTTCTCATTATAAAGGAATGTATTATTATGTTTGCTGTTTTTATATTGCAGTATATGGACTAAGAAGAGTTGGTCAATACAATGACAATAATTATTCAAATTTATCTAAACAATATTACATTATGATAAAATAGGAGTAATTTTTTTTACATTACACAATAAAAGGAACACATTTTCCCTCTTACATATATGCTCATATATGTATAACTCTTGGTATAAAGTGGAATTTATGTAAAGCTTGAAACAGAGATTAGTTGTGAACAGAAATATATAATTCGTTCTTTGGTTAGAGTTTTATCCTCTTAAGATGTTGACATAATTTTATAGTTAAAATATTTTTTGTTGACTTTGTATTATATTATAGATGAAGAGAGGCTTTTACAGAAATGTGTGCGTAAAGTTAGTCAGCTTTCCTTAAGTAAACCTTCAGTATTACATATATGCTGTGCTTCAGTGTGGTCTGTGGTCATGCACTATATCATGAAAGGTTGGTTGTGTGAGGTGTTGAGTGGTAAACACAGATAGTGACATCTTCCTTTCCTCTAGTTATAAGCATGGAAAAGCAGACATAAAAACGATGATGATGATGATGGTGATGATTGGAGGTACAGTGGTTGTAAGATTAAAGAGCTCCACTACTGACCACAAAATTTAGAATTGTTATAAACTAGGACTTTTTTCAACACTGACGCGTATGTGCATATGCATACATTTATATGTATGAGCATATAAATATAAACGCTCAAACACAGACACACTCAGGCATACATTCACACAAAGTGTTCTGGCAGACCATTCGCCAACTTCATAACAAGTAGACCTCCTCCACACCTGCTATCAAGAATGTGCCTAGAGTTCTCCTCTCTTCAGAGAAGTGCAACATTGCGAGGTGGAGAGAATACTTTGCTGATCTCCTAAACCTGATCACAACAGCATCTTCTGATGTACATGAGGTACATCTGGGAGTGGTGACTAATCTCCCAGAGGCTGAGGTCACAAGAGCAGTTACAGAGCTCAAATGTGGCAAGACCGATGATGAAGATGAAATTTGGCCTGAGTTGTTAAAAGCCTTAAATAGAGAAGGCATTCTCTACCTGACTGGTGTGTGTGTCGGGTGGCCTGGATCGCTGGAAAGGCACTTAAGCAATGGCAATTGAGAATGATAATCCCAATTTCCAAAAAGGGAGAAAAGAGAGATTGTTCCAATTACAGAGGGATCTCCTTATTAAGCCTCTGCAGTAAAGTCTATGCTAAGTGTCTGGCAAAGAGATGAAGAGTCCAAGCTAGCTGATGAACAGTGGTTTTAACACTGGAGGCAGCACAGAGGACCAAATATTCACAATGCAACAGGTCTTTGAGAAATCATGGGAGTATTGCCAAGAGGTATATTCTTGTTTTGTTCACCTGCTGTGGAAGGTTCTGCAGGAGTATGGGATCAATGGTCTGCTTCTTCCTGTCTGAGTATTTGTGTTTGGATAAACAGTGCTAAAGTGAAACCATTCAATGTGGGAGTCAGATATGCCAAGGGTGTACTGTCACCTCTCCTGTTCATTATTTACATGAACAGGACTGCCATGCGCAGCCGGGTTGGAAGTGGTACCATAACTGGCGGGTGTAAAATTAGTCAGCTGGAATTTGCAGAGGACATGGTTGTTACTTAACTCGACAGAAGTTGATCTCTGACTTGCACTCAATAGGTTTAATGCTGAGTGCTGCATGGCTGGAATGAAAATCAGTGCTGCGGAAACTGAGTCATTTCTCCTCTAAAGGAAGCATGCGCAGTTAACTCTAAGTGCGAATGGAATTCCACTGAAGCAGGTAGAGTTAAAGTAACTCAGGGCTGTGTTCATGAGAGATGCAAAGCAGGAGGCTGAATTAAGTGCATTCAGTAATCAGAAGAAGGGAAGTAGGCATAAAAGCCATACTCTCTATCTTCGATTCGGTATTTGTGCCAAACCCTTAACTATGGTCATGAATTTTGGATAATGACCGAAAGACTATGATCACGAATACAAGCGGCCGAAATAAGGTTCCTCTGAATGGTCTTTGGTGTAACATTACTTGATAGTATGTAGCTTGGAGATCAGAGAGTCACTCCAGGTAGAGCTGCTATTTCTCCAAATTGAGAGATCACAGCTCCAATATATGGGCATGTGGTTAGAATGTCCCGGTAAAGAATCGCTGGACAGCTTTTATGGGCAAAACCAACCGGCAGGAGACCCAGGGGTAGACCCCGAGCAAGATCGTTGGATAACATCCATGAACTTGGCTGGTCTCACTTGGGGATCCAGCCAGATCAGTTGGAGACGGTTGCTTTTTACAGGACCTGCTGGAAGGAATGTTTGAGGACTCAAGAAGAACAAGAAGGTTAAAAAAGAGAAAAACCTCACCTCATCACAACCATCAGCAAGCATTGCTCTAATGGCTTTTAGTACTAAATTGGAGCCTACAAAACAAAGGAAAATAACACCTTTATTATGGCATCAGTTAAATTAAACTAAAATAACACAATAAGCAAAATACATAAAATAGCTTTAACAGCAAAATTATAACCCAACAAGTGATGTGTTCTGATTTTTATATTTTCTTCAAATTTCAAGAGTTTGTTTCTAGATGTTAGTACATATTTCATTTCTAGAAGTTAGTATATATTTCTAGAAGCTAATACATATTTCTAGAAGCTCGTACATATTTCTAGAAGTTAGTATATATTTCATAACCCTTTAGTTAGCAACCCAGCCAAAACCAGCTCTGGTTCTATGAAATAAAATCCCCCATTTAAAGATTTCCAGTTTAAGTTAAAATCTTCCAACATAATTTTATATAAGAACCTTACATTAAGTTACTATCTTAGTAATGAAATAATTAACAACTTTAGTAAATCACTCAAAATTCTTCATTAATTAATTAAAATAGAGTGTATTTCATTAGAAATGCAGTCATGAAAGAGTTAAACAATAACCCTGAAAATGGTATGCTCAACAATTGACTCTTATCCTCATAGATCTTTCCAATGTCTTCTTCCCTACTCAAATATATCTGGGTTAAGAACCTATCATCAATATACATAACCCTTTTAACCTAATCAAGAACATTTTTAAAATGATAGAAACAAACAGTAATGATTTTCTAGGTGGTGGATTGGCAAAATCATTAGAGCAACAGACAAAATGCTTTGTAGTATATAGTTACAACCCCTATTTTCTGAGTTTCAATCCAGCTGGGATTGACCTTAGTGGAATCAATAAAATAAAGTACCAGTTAAGTACTGTAATTGACTATACCTTTACTGCAGAGTTGTGGCCTAGTGCTTATGTTAGAAATAAAAAAAAAATCATCTACAAATTTTCTATATACCTCTTTAGTGATCACTAATAGAGGTTCTAAAAAGTCAGATACACTGTCTTTTGTATAATATTTTAGACAAAACTCACAACATAACATTTTTGCCCTTCCTATGTTGACTTTTGCCAGTGCAAGAAACAAAAGCTTTTGTCAAATATCTATAAATCTTTTAATAAAATGTGGCATACAAACATGTCTAAATCCACATCTACTATTATTTTGTAAAACTATTTTATGCATATTCAAAGCTTCCTGTGTTCTATACAATATCATGGTCTTAATTCTCCACTCCATAAACTCTGATATGCCCCACCTCCTCAAAGATCTATCATCCATCTAGCTATTCTTTATTAATAACCAGTAACCCCATATATCCTATTTAGTTGATATAAACCTCTTTCCCTTAATATTAATTAGGTTCTGTTGAATGTGCATTGACAGGGTCCAAATATACTTGACAAAGAAGTATTATCTTATATTTGGAATGACATATCTTTGTTCACTAGTTATTATCTGTTTGTGGTAAGGCCTCTTTTATTAAAAAAACCTAAATCTGTCTTTCATGTTATTTTTAGTGTCTCTTTCAATCACAACTAAAATAGTCTGCTTTCCAGATTCCAATTATTGCACCCATCTTTTGGCATCTTACAAAGTTTATTTCATGAAACTATGCACTCAAAACAGAAGGCCTTTATCTTAAAAACTTCTTTACAGTATAATTTGCTTTCATTTCATGCTTTCCTGCAATAATTGAACAAAAACTAAAGTCCAACCCATGCAATCATGGAAAAACAAATATAAAGGAAAGGATATATGTCCAATGGATATATTCAGCTAATCTTATCTTATAATAACATATTCATCATCATCATCATTTCATTTTACGTCCACTTTTCCCTGCTTGCAAGGGTGGGACGGGAACTGATTCTGGCTTGATTTCTACAGCTGGATGCCCTTCCTAACACCAACCTCATTTACAGTGAGTGCTGGGTGCTTTTTTGCCGTGGCACCTCCACGACCACTTTGCAGTGGAATGATATGGACCCCAGTCCCTATCATCTCATTTCTACAGCTGAGTAAACTGGAGCAATGTGAAATAAAGTGTCTTGCTCAAGGAAACAACACATCACCCGGTCTGAGAATTGAACTCACAACCTTTCACAACACTAATTCATACTGTTCTATTCTTCAATACTCTTCTCAACAAAACACGTAAATTGTCTTTACATATACAAAATTAAAAATAGGACTTAACAAAACCTGTCAATTGATATCATTGTAGTATACTTTCTCTACACTTACCAATTTTTCGCCGTCTATACTCAGCATCAACAGCAAGCATAGCTATATACCCTCTTCTTATAACTCCTTGGTGAATGTCCAACTTGCAAACTATGGCACCAACACATTTACTGCCATCCATACACTGCAAGAAGCATAAATAAGACTATTAGTTTCTGTCATAAAACTTCATTAAATGAGGAAAATATTACAAATAGTTTAAATGAAAATACTGGTAAATAATTTATACTAGAATAAATAGTTGTAAACACCAGTTAGAAAGAAACATTAAGAATAATCTTGATCTTACTAAAAAGAGTAGTAAGAAATGGTTTATGTTTAAATCTTTGTACATTTTTGTGTCTTTATCAATATACACACACACACACACATATATATATATAATTAAAATTATATTGCTCTACAGGTTTATATATACTTATATGTATGCAAAAAGTAAACAGAAATAACAACACAAACAGTACAGTATATGGAAAGAATATATTAGTTTAACGCTTGAAATAGCAGGAAGAGAGTCTTAACGTTATGGATGCTAGTCCTTCATCAGAAGAATCAAGTCCTCTTGAGATTTTGGTCTTTGTATTTATTATTACTATATATATATATATATAATTTGATTAAAATAACAGGAAGCCAGACTGCTAATATTCTTTTAAAGTTTTATTGTTGCAAAAAAACACTATATATATTTCAATGGCCTGGTTTTGTAAGATCATGGCAACATCATTAGGTGCTGATTGTATAATCAAATAATTTAATCAATAAAGGAATTACGGCTAAATAGAGAATAGCGAAAATATTTGACTCAGAGATGGCCCTCAAAATAGGTGTTATTGTTGCTGTAGGTGGTCTGCAGCAAAAATAACACCTATTTTGCGGGCCATCTCTGAATCAAATATTTTCTCTATTCTCTGTTTAGCCGAAATTCCTTTATTGATTAACTAATTATACAATCAGCACCTGATGATGTCGCCATGATCTTATGTAACCATGTCAATGGAATATATATAGCATTTTTTGCAACAATAACACTTTAAAGGAACATTACCAGTCCAATCTCCTGTTATTTTAATCAGATTAATATTTAACTCCGTTTCTACACCAGCCACAGGATTCAACATCAATGATGGATGAGTTGCATTATGTAGAGTGCTTTTCCTACTATTACATCATGGTTAATTAAACGGAATGACCAGTTCTATCCATCGGTGAACCACAAAACATAGACGTGTATAATATATATATATAGGTAAAGATGATACAAAAAGACAGGAGAGCAAGCAGTTAAAATGTACGAGTTTAAAGTAGAGTAAACAAAAAGTGAAAAAAGAAGACATATGGTTGACAAAACATTCACAATACTATGAACAGTGTTTACAGTAGAAATATTAATGGTGAATAGAAAAAGGTGACACCTGACATAGTTGAGTAAAAAATGAAAATAAGAAAAAGCGTAGGAACTATATAGAATTGAGATGTTTGAATGACTATATATACAAGGACCGAGAGGAACCTTCAATTGTTTCAAAGAAACAACAACTCTAGTGCTGGTGCCATGATAAAACACACTCAATACACTTTGTATAGTACAGGAACATATGTGAGATGCACTCACCCTAGCCCATCTGGGTACTGATTTAGTTTGTGACGGCCCACTTAACCCTTGCTAATAGGAAAAATGGATGTTAAATAATGATATAGCAACCATGCTTTGTTGGATGTGCAATGTAAGTGTGAGAAAGAGGCAGAGCTTGGATGAGTTGAGGGAGAAACTGGGTTATAAAGAAACCTGAGGTAGGTTGCAGGAGAGAAAACTATTGGTTTGGACATGTAATGAGCATGGACAGTGATCGTTGGGTGAAGACGTGCCAGGAAATGCTAGTGGAAGGAATCCATGGTAGAAGTAGACCAAGAAAAATTTGGGCAGAGGTTGTGAGAGCTGACCTCAAATCACTGAAACTCAGAGAAGATGGCAAAGGATCACAAGTGGAGAGATGCCATGCTGAGAAGGATCTGTCTAACCCATGCAAGTGTGGAAAAACAGATGTGATGATGAACGATGATAGTATATCAATTCTATATAAGAATATATTCCTCCACTTGTAAAATGACAAGGGTTATAACTCCAATAAAGTACACATGTCTAATAGCTGAAGTTTCAATTTAGTTAGATCACATTAGTTTTTATGCAGATAGAACTTCACATTATCTCAGTCAAACAGTATTCTTATCAATCAGAATTATTTTACACCCACATTTCCCATACTCTCTAACCCTTTAGCATTCACATTACTCTATATATACTATTATATTTTCATGGTAAATGCTGTATCTCACATAGTATCGAATCTATGAGATTTTGAAAGTATTTATTTTGAGAACAATACCTTAACATCAGTTTGAGCGACCAGTTACAGCCAGTTTCAACAGAAAACGGTAGAGAATTCTGGCCAGTTTGAACATTAAAGGGTTAAGGCAGTATTCTATATCTGGATACCAAAAGTGACTTATTCTTTTAAAGTATTCATTCCATTTATTTTCACCTCTTGAACTACTGAGCAGTGAGATATACATACACACATATATATATATATACACACTCACACATACATATATATATATATACACAAACACACAGTGAAAAGGCTCCCAGTCCACACTGTAAATGTGGTTGGCGTTAAGAAGGGCATCCAGCTGTAAAAGACCTGCCAGAGACGCTTCCGTGCGAGCGAGACATGGTCTCTGCATCAAATGGAACAAAGCTGTCTAACCTGTGCTAGCGTGGAAGATGGACGTTAAACGATAATGATGATATATATATATATATATACACACAAACACATGCTTTCAGTTTTCATTTACAAGGCTTTGCTCACTCTGAGGTTGTAGGAGAGACTTGTCCAGGAGACCACGAAGTGAGATTGAGCAATAAATACTGTGTTTATGTAGATTTGGCAATTAGACTTCATTTTATGTCCACTTTTTCCCTGCTTGCAAAGGTGGGACGGGAACTGATTAGTGCCTAAGAATACTTGTATAACTCACGACTGAACATATGAACCAGTTCTATATACTTATACATAGAAATAGGGAAAATAGAAGCATGCAGCATATGTAATGTAACTTTAACTTCACCAAAGTTAAAGAGACTCAACTGAGTAAAAACAGTAAACATACAAGTATGTCCTCCAAAAGAAAGTGAGATCTTGTAGTAATGTTAGCTCAATATGTAAATAGGAATTTAATAAAAGCTACAGTTCAAGAGTAGAGCTAGTTATGGATAAATTATCAAATAAATATAATTTTCTTCAACCTTACATTTTTAAGTGTATTTTATTCCACCAGATCCCATATTAAACACTTTCCAAATTCTTCCTCTCCAGAGCTGCAACACTCTTATATTTTATTTCTATAGACATCAATCATCAACTGCATTGTTCTTATTAGTGGGGAGGGAAGGTCTACTAATTAATGTAATAAACGAAACTGGCTTTTATTACCTTCCAGTTTATATATTTTTATACAAAACAGATGAGGGTTAATGTTTTCTCATTACATTGAATATTTATATAGATTCCATTGATTATCTACATCACAGTTACTATAGACTAGAATTTAATTGAAATGTACAGAAAGGACAGTAAAATGATAAACTATTCAAAACTCTGAGTAAATATCAGCCATTCTAAATTACAGATATTCTGATGTTGCACTATATTATTAAACATCTCATTGCAAGTTGACTTTTAAATGACTTTTTGGTCTTCATTCAAAATCATACTATAAAACCCATTTTTGTGTCATATATACTAACAAAATGTCAGGCTTCTGCTTGCAACCCAGTATAACCTGTTTCATGGTTGAATGGTTGGCGACTAAACCAGCTCCCCAGTAGCACAAAAAACAAAAACTGTTAAAAAGGCAGATTAACTCCTCAGAGTCAACAGCCATCCATGCCAACCAGAGGTTAAATAGTCTCACCAACCTGCAATTGGACAAGCATGTTGAGTATGGCTACATCCCTGAAGACATGACCAAAAACAAACAAAAAGCAATGGAGGTCAACCAGTGAGGCGTTCCTCAAACAAGAATGAGAAGGCCCTGGATGGGACACCCTATTAGAGGAAATTAATGAAACATTTACTACAATTATTTCATTAAGATAGTATTTATAACATAACTGAGCAAAAGTTTCTCTTGGGGGATTCTAATTTAAATAGGAACCCTTTAAAAATGATGGTTTCGTTTGATAGAGCCAGAGGCAGTTGTGGGCAATTTGGTATCAAAAGTGTTAAAAAACAATTTTGTTTGCAGCAACCATTCCAATAACCTTTCATGTTAACCCTTTAGCATTTACATTACTCTATATTTACTATTGTATTTTCGTGGTAAAGGCTTTATCTCACATAATAACAAATCTATGAGATTTTGATATTATTTATTTTGAGAACAATACCTTAACATCAGTATGATCAACCAGTTACGCCCGGTTTGAATAGAAAGAGGTGAGAGAATTTTGGCCGGTTTAAATAAACCTTGACTTCTTGTCACAATATTACTATACTACACTATATCTTTCAGGCCATAATTTTACATACCAAATCTAACTAAATCCATATACCGCATCATATACAAAATATGACCAGAATAACCCCAAAGCATGATCAATTCATCTGGTTTCATTGACCAAGAGAGTTCACAATAACATGCTGATATTGTTTGACATTGATAGAAGAGAGCTACCCAGCATTTTGTCAATGAGTTTTCACATGAATGTGATGACACAATACTATCGAAATACTTTCTCAATATAAGCTTCATCATCATTGTTTTTCCATGCTTGCATGGGTTGGATAGATCCTTCTTAGCACATTTCTCCACTTGCCACGTTTCTTTGTCATCTCCTCTGTGAGTCTCAGCAATTTGAGGTTAGCTCTCACCACCTCTGCCCAGATCATTCCAAACTGATTTTTAAAAATCTAAGCGACAAACTACAATTGAAATAATACCAATACCAAGAAATAGATAACCCACATATTTGGCAGTAAAATGTCAGGAATTCTAACAATAAATCCATTGTTTTATGTTTATTTACAATTTAATGTGAGGAAGAGGATCATTACCCATAACCTCATCAGACTGTTATAGGCTGAGGGATAATGACTATATGATGTGCGATGCTGTATGGTAGTTAAACACAGGCAGTGACTGCAGAAGACATATGTAGACCGGCGAGAAATGAAGTAGCTATGTTTCGTTGGATGTGCAATGTAATTGTGAGAGAAAGGCAGAGCTTGGACGAGTTGAGCGAGAAGCTGGATTTAAGAGGAATCTGAGGTGGCGTGTAGGAGAGAAGACTGTGTTGGTACACGTGATGCGCATGGATGATGATTGATGGGTGAAGAAGTGCCAGGAACTGTTAGCAGAAGGAAGCCACAGTAGAGGTAGACTGAGAAAAACCTGGGCAGAGGTGGTAAGAGCTGACTTCAAATCAATGTGCTGAGGACCCATCCAACCTTTGAAAGCGTGGAAAAACAAGTGTAAAAATGACGATGATGATATTACACTAAATACCGAGATGCCATTTTTATGTTCCCACTCCCCTGTCTCACATATGTATCTGGTTTAGTCCTAAGAAGCAACTAAAAGGGTTGGCACCAGGAAGGGCATCTGCCTCAAAAAATCACGTCTAGCCCATGCCAGCATAAAAAAGTCAATTAAAAACTTAGACGAATTGGTAGTCGTTAGGACTTCAGATTAAAAATTCCCTGATATTTGTCCCAGCTCACTGTACTCAAAATTTAAATCACGCCAAGGTCAACTTTGCATTTAATTTTTTGGGGGTTTATTCTTTCTCTCTCTCTCTCTTTCTTTGGAAAGAATTGAGTGTGTTCAGATCTGGAGAAGGATGGATGCTGCTACGTTTAAAAAGGCCCAAGACACACACACCATATGTTGAGTCAGTGCCTTTACCTCACCTCTCTGTATGTAAATGCACATCCCCAATTTTTCTGTTTCCCATTTTCTGCCACTATTTTTTCTCTAATGACATCTTCAATTTGGATCCATTAAATATTCACATCAAATATAATGTTAGGCTCATCATAACACTACTAATTCAATTGAAAAGCGAAATACATAGGATCTATTCTTGCTCGGATTTTAAACAGAGTCTATCCAATATGTTTTCTTCTCTTTCTTTGCTCACTTATTCCTGAGGGGGTCACAGGGGCCAAGTCCTTCTAGTGAGTCCTGTCAGAAGCAACCATCTCCGACTGATCCAGCTGGATCCCCAAGTGAGACCAACCGAGTTCATGGATGTTATCCAACCATCTTGCTCGGGGTTTACCTCTGGGTCTCCTGCTAGTTGGTTTTACCCATAAAATCTGTCCAGCTATTCTTTCCTAAGACATTTTAATAACATGCCCATAGTATTGGAGCTGTGATTTCTCAATTTGGAGAAGTAGCAGCTCTATCTGGAGTTACTTTCTGATCTCTGAGCTACATACTCTATCAAATAACGTTACTCCAAAGACCTTCAGAGGAACTCCATTTTGGCTGCTTGTATTCGTGATCGTATTCTACTCAATATCATTTAGTAAAATTATAGAGATTGTATAGTCAACGATCACTAGGTAACAGAGGTTTTGGCATGCCATATGTAACACCTGCAGTAGGTAAAAAAATGTATACTCCTTGGGTCTCATTGTTATTTAGAATATAAAAATAAATTTTGACCTGATTTTCATATTGATTTATGACTTACCAACTTCTAACAAATTCCCATTAAGGATGATGATGACTTTATGATCTAAGATCACTGGCATTAGAGTTCAGATCAGAATTGAGAGTTTTTCAAAATGAGGCTCCGTTTAAATAGAAGTAACTTCTATTGTAAATATTAAGGAAAAAATAACAAAATTTAACTATAATTCCTGTGTAAACAAGAAAAACAATTGCATTTAGTTTCCTCCTTGCCTCACAAAATGACCACCTTTTTTTACACAATCCAGGGATCACATTAAATATTTGTTCTTTTCAAGAGAACCTAAATAGGTCTGGATTTACAAATCATTAATACATCTTTACAAAACTCCATTTAGATTGTGTTAGTTGTATCAATGCAACAAACTAATGGTTGATTCAAAATATCAGTTTACTTATTAACAACGATAATTTTAACAGTGCCACAACTAAAATGGGTCTAACTTCAAAATATAATGCAAACAGGAATCTCTATAGATATTAACCGAAGATTACGATGGTTATTATTAGACAAAAACTGGTGAGTCCTAAAACAGCGACAAACAATATTTGGAATTCCCTTTCTATGTTAGATTTCAAACCCCACCCGGAGTAGATTTCGCCTCTGAGGAAGTAATTACCGTTCATGTACTAGGGTCAAATTCAATCGACTATACCTTTCCCCTATAAAATGTTGGCTTTGTGTCAATATAAGAAATAGTTATCAGCAGTATCGCATCTATACTACCAAATCAAGGTAAGTTAGTATTTTACTAGAAGAGTTTCAAATTACGATAAATGAGCAAGTCAACAACACAAGAATAAAATATTATTTTGAAATAAAAAATATGCTTTTTCTTCACACCACTAGAATATTTATGTAACCGTTTAAAATGAAGAGGAAACTAATTGATTGATGTTTGATTCGTAAATAGCTTATTAGTTAGTTCATATAAGGCAATTGAATATTTTCAGAGAACAATGAAAAGAATTATACAGAATCTAAACTTTTAAGATAATTCTTCATTAAATTCTTAGGAATTTACTGAAGACACTTCATTGAAGAAATTAGTAAATATAAACAAGGAGTGTTATATTAAATTAATAATTAATAGCTGTTAAATATAATATGTAAATTAACGTCAACTGATCTACGTAAATTATATAAACAAATAAAGATTGAAACAAAAATGTGACAACATTCCAAGAAAATGGAACCAAGTATA
This sequence comes from Eledone cirrhosa, assembly GCA_964016885.1. Classification (NCBI taxonomy): domain Eukaryota; kingdom Metazoa; phylum Mollusca; class Cephalopoda; order Octopoda; family Eledonidae; genus Eledone; species Eledone cirrhosa. The sequence goes on along the minus strand of OZ024740.1, from coordinate 305,376,273 downwards.
TTCCGAAGACCAGAGAGGACAACCGTGTTAATTTTACAACAGAGATCTATACCTGCTTTCCAAAAAAGCTTACATATTTGTTCTGCTTATTGAGAATTTACATAGCTGCGGATAGCTCTCACGAAACTCTTTAAAGAATATATATATATATACACACACACACACATACAAAAACTCATATAAGCGGCTGGAGAAAGGTCAATAATTTGTTAGCTCTTGTTTTCTGGAGGTATGGTCAAATTTGGGCCTTGAAACCTTGGGTAGCGCTTTCGTTCCGTGTATGAACATAAATAAATAGTATTTTATATATATATATATATATATATATATATATATATATACATATACACATATGTGTGTCTGCTATCACGAAACAAATTAGAATATAAATAGTGTAATTTAAATGTGTCTCAAAAGATAACAACAAAAAGAAATAGAGTGAAATAGGAGATCAAGTATTATTTATAGAACTGGAAGAGGTTAACAGTAGATATTTACAAGTGAGTCTGGTCTACATTAGTTGTGATCTAAGTGGGCTTCCATAGAAACATTATAGTTCACGGATACTAGTGACTTTCCGAAACCTCTCTTGTTTTACTTGGCTTGCAAATTGCACTAACTTAGCCATAAAGAAAAAACAACTATAAATTTGCAATTTTGTTTGTGTTATACATTGAGTTTCCTATTTATGTTAGAATCTACATGAAATCTACAAGAAATGAAAATAAAATTAAATATATACAAAACAAACACATACCAAAAAACACCATTTGCAGTTGTACAAGTCTGTAGACAGTATTAGATTAAATTTAAAAAAAAATCCGAAATATATACTGTTTAATAAATAAAACAAAAATGAAGAATCTGCACTGAATAGTGAATGAAACTACTACATTCAGGGGGTTGAGATTTAGGAAATCGTTAGAGTTAACCAGGCAAAGGTTTAAATTTAGTCCGGCCTCACTAAGGGAGCGTTATTTCTGCCAGTTAGATAGGATTGATATTAATGGAATTAATACACTAGACAGAATAAAACCTTTCACATCTATATTGTTATTAGAAGGAATTAAATATTAAGGGCTCACTTACATCATAGAATACTAATATGTAGATCACTGTGTAATATATATATTCATCTGTGATATATATATATATATATCATAGATGACAGATGAATAGTTAGTCTATACTCGAACGTGTATGTACGTCTATGGTCATGTTTACATTATGTGTGAGAGATTGCAAAATAAATTTTTATATACTCTACAAACAATCGTGTGTAAACACTTATAAGGGTATGAAGAGAAATGGCAAGAAACAACTTGTCTACAAGTGGTTTCCAGCGATTCCAGGAGCCACCACTGCCCTAGCTTCTTTTTAATGAAAAGAAATATTAAAATCTGGAATTTTGTAACGAGTTTACACAAAAGTAAAACACACAAAACATGGTTAACTGTGTGCATAAAGTGTTCGCAGAGGGACAGATTTAAGATTGGCAATATAAAGTAAATTAGTCGACAGTTCTGGAAGGAAATACACAGGGGAGATACAAGTAGTAGGGAATAAAACACGGCTTCTGTACAGTAGTTAACTTGCAGTCAATAATAGATTATTTCCTTACCAAACAACACACAAGGCATACACTGTTGTTTACTCACCAGGAAGCACAATTTTGGCCAGTTGTGAATGAAATATCGGTAAGTATATATCGAATAAGGTTCAGAAAGATCCTTGGTAATCAATCGCATAATATCGGCCATCTGGAGTTCACATTCGTAAACGCGATACTCCAGTTGGCTTTCTGTAGCGACATTATTAGCACGTGCATCATCTACAACTGCCGTCTCAGGTCCCGAAGATATGGCAACAGTAGATGTGTTGTCCTTAGAAATGTTAAGGTTATTCAGTTGTTTATTTATACTGTCCATAACCTCTTGTCGATTGGAAGGGTTGTCGCCATGGTCGCGTGACGATTTAATCTCTTCTACCCTGGACTGACAAGACAAAATGCCCGTGTCGCTTTCATTATGACTGCAATCAGGATTACAACTAACACTATTTAAAGTACAACAAGCATATTCCTCTTCATCGTTAGGGCCGAGTAAACCATCAGATAAGACATGGTTAATCAGTCCATTTTCATCTGTTCTGTGTTTTATCTTGCCATTTGGTAATGTGTTTTCTTTGATTCCGGCTCGTTCGATAATTTTGGTAGTAGTAGATACGACTTGATGATCTTTAGTGATTGTGGACAAGTTGTTCGGTTCCGATAAGTTCATTTGATTACTGCCCCAAGCAGTGGCTCCATGTGCCGAGTCCAGCTGGGACGCATAGGTCTTCTCCTCTTCACAGCAACCTAAGCTAAGGCCACTATTTTCCATTTCATTGAGAAAATACAAAGGACGACGATTTAGATAAAATGTTAATAACTGTATATATAGACTTATAAGGCAAAATCTAATCACAGCAAACGTTTGTAATCATAACAAGCAAAAGTATTTTGGTAGAACAGGTTAAAAGGGGAGCAGACCTTGCGTTAAGACATGTTGAGAAAATACCATATTACTTTCAAGTACCAGTTGACATGCGTAGTGGACTACGTTATTAGATTACTACGCTATTTTTAATAAATCACATTTAATTACCAACGAGAAAAGATAGACATCCTAATGTGTAATAAAACATGTTATTTCAATTATAAAGGCACATCAAATAATAACAATTTAAAAATTAAGGCTCTAGTATGTACGTCTTATCTATTTTTAGTGTGTAGTCATTTCCGGTATGAAAAGTGGTCGACTTGTATTCCGCCGCCATGTCAGACTCTACTGTAAGTTTAACTTCTCTCATATTTATAATATTTATTTACATTATTTAGAAGATTTTAGCTTTATTTACAAATAATTTACTTTAAATCTTTTATTTTCACAATAATTTATACCCCTAATTATATTAGCTGAGAGAAATAGAGCGATTTTATTTATCAATATTAAAGCATGTTAGTAAATATATTTTCGGCATGTTAAGTTTTCATAAGAAATATCTAGTAATTATTATTATATTTAATTACATTTGGTGGAATGTATCAAAGTTTGCTACTAATTCAGTTAAGTCAAACACTCTCTTCTCTCTAGTATTCCAGGCAAATCTCAGTATTTATATACGTGAAATTTTAAATGGTCAAGCTAGGCGTGGTTAGATTACATAAGATAAACTGGAAGTAAAATAGGTATTGTCCTTCAAGTTACTTGGGAAATTTTTGTTTACCGTTCTTTTTTTTAATAGTCGATGTACGCCAATATGTTATCGCTTTTTACATTTTTAAAATCGGAAAAGAGATGATGTTCACATCAGCAAGCATGAAATAAATATAAGTGAAAAAAAAAAAAATATATATATATATAAAACACTTTAATAGGGCCCTTCTTGTAGAGATCTCTAATCTAGAATAACTATTCATACTGTCCTTCCTATTCAAAATAACGAGTAAAAAATATCAATATAGAATATTCTCAACAACCTTTTAACCTCAATGACTTGTTTACTTGCTAAACCGAAAACTATTAATGATAATTTTCTAATATAAATTTTTTGTTTATATTTTTTAAAACTTGCTTTGTCTAGAAATATGTCATATGTCAACAGAAAATAATCAACATTATACAACCCTGAAAATATAAAAATAAGTGGAATGAATTATGATAAAATATTTCGTTGATTAAGTCTCATCTCAGTGATCTCCCCTTCTCTACATGCTCAACATAACATCAATTAGTTGAAAAACTTTGATCCACTGAAAATATCCAAGTAATTAGTTAACGAAAGCTCCTCCTTGAAGTGTTTTAACACACACACGTATATAAAGTAGATTTGATGAGTTGATAATACAACTATTTAAGGCAGAGAGATATTCAAAGTTCGAATGTGATTTTATTATCCACAGTAAGATTGGGTGGATTGGCAGTATCTGTAGAAGGTCGGACGCCATGCTGTGCAGCATAGGTACGGCCATTTACGGTCTGAGTTCAAATTTGGCCTTTCATCTTTACGGGGTCGATAAAATAAAGTACCAGTAATGTACTGGTATAATTGCTGGCCTTGTGCCAAAAAGTAGAAACAATTATTTAATAATTCTGAAGAAATCAATGCAGAGGAATAAAATGCTACTTCCTTCTGTATTTGAAAGAAACACCTGTAAATCAATTAAATAATGTATTAAACTATGCTTATTTATTCATTATATATAATATAATTGTTTCTACTTTTGGCACAAGGCCAGCAATTACCCAGTACATTACTGGTACTTTATTTTATCGACCCCGTAAGGATGAAAGGCAAAGTTAACCTCGGCGGGATTAAAGTTATAATGAAGACAGCAGGTACTCGGTGTCATTATATATAATATAATAAAGAAAAATAACAAGCAAGGGAACTAACTATTATAAGATCAGTTGATCGGAAATTTGAAACCACACAGACAATGTAGACTGGAGTCAATTTCTTAATGAAAGCATCAGACATGTTTCAGTCTTGTTAAACCTCCTTGGCAAAAAATATTTTACTTAGTTGACAAAACTATGAGTGATGAATATAGATATATAGAAATAGAGGGACTGCACTGACATTGTTTTAATATAACTAATGTACCCCTGGTTTCAGTTGTGTGAAGGGACAGATCAGTCACTGGCAAACTGCGGCCTTTTGGCTTTCTGAATGGCACGACTAATTTCAATTTTTTAGTAGTGTGGCCTGCCTTATGTAGAGCCACATTCTCTGTAGTCCACTGCTCAAAAAAGGTTGCCCATGCCTGGTATAGATCATCTGCTTAGAAGACTCAGATGGTTCAAAGGCAAAGCTTAATTGTTGCTAAGAGAAGATAACTCCTGAACTGATTTAATGTACTTTGCTGGTAGATGTGTAATGGGAAGATGTAAGGTGTGTTGTCTTGATTTAGGCAGTGGTTTGATAGAAGCAGAGACAGTGATACCCGTTTAAAGGTTGGTTTTTGAGGTAAGAAAGTGGTGAAAGGTTTGTGGAAATTTGGTGAGTTAGGAATTCTAGTGGGTGAGGTTACTAACTGGTGCAGTTCAGAATAACATTCAGTTTGTCCTGTGTTAGTGGAAATAATAAAAACACCAAGAGTTGTGACTCTCAAAGAAAGTTGTTGTTGTTAACCCTAATTGAACAACAAATCTATGAACATTCCATGTTTGTATAACAGAGACTATATTGTCCAATGTATTCTTCATTATTTAAGATGCTAGGGTGTTATTTGAAGATTTGGTTGCTAATTCTAGCAAGTTGAATTACCACATAAAGGTTGCCTCATTGGCTTGAACAATGAAGGTGCTTCCATAATATGGTTCACTGTAGTTCTGGCGCCCAATTTTATCAACCTCCTCATGGTGTGCCCTGCAAACTGGTCACTGAGCTCTGATCTCGATCAGGTGAATGACAACAATTTGAGACCAACTCATACACAAAAAGAAGAATATAGTTCTAGAATGGAGTTCATATGCCTTGGAATATTTGCCTTTGGTCTTTTCTGTGTCTACATACTTTCCTCATTTAGCGAAGCAGGTAGAAGATCCTGTTTGCTTACTGACAATCACAAAACAGAAAGTAGTTGATTGCATAATATCAGTAATAGGAAGAAATATAGTCTTACTAAAAAAAGGTTAAGGTTACCATCTTTTTATTTTAATACTTGTAAACACCTTTTAATATTAAATTACAATTATTGAATTTAAAATTGAAATAGAAATTGAAGAGCCGTTGCAACATTGACTAAATTATATACAGGTAAAATTTTGTTATAACGAATACTATAACAAATTTTTCAGTATAACAACATTTTTTTCAATTCCCGGCCACATGCTTGATGTGTTAGGTCGATCTAGTTATAAATAATTTTTTTTCACACCCTGTGAATTTCGTTATACTTGAATTTCACTGTAGTTGAAAAAAGATGGATATCAGTAATATGACAACGCTTCTATTTCTATTCTAAAACTTCGCTTGCTGCATTCCAAATATATTTCCTTTAATTATTAAATTGTTTTTCTGTTGTCATCTATTTAATAGTTTATTATAAGTGAGAAATTTATAATTTTTAGGCAGACTCTTCAAAATCCAGAGCACCTACTCAATCTGAACGACAAAAATGTTGGGCTGCTAGGGATATGTTCTGGACATGCTTAGATGGAAATGAAGCAACTCCCTTAAATTGCCAAGCTGTGCGTAAATCTTTTGAGGAGAGCTGTTCTAAAACTTGGGTCAGTAAATTATATATAATTTCTATAATTTCTGCACCTCCAAATTTATCCCTGAATTCCCTCCTTGTTCAACCATGCATGCTTGGAAAGCTGGGTACACCCCACAAGGCCATCAAACATTATACACTTCCCTTAAGGCCACCCCTCTCTCCTTTGGCAATCAACAACTAATCTACATTCTGTACTAATGCTGTCTATTCCTTATCAAGTGTTAAAAACAGTTGAAAAAATGAAAACACTCTTGATATCATCATCATCTCCGTTTAACACCTTATTTTCTATGCTTGCATGGGTTAGATGGGTCATCCACATTATGAGGCAAGTCAGGCCATTTGGCTGCACCATACTTTACTGAAATGGAATTGCATTTTCGCTGTTTTTTTTTTACAGCTGGATGCTCTTCCTAACACCAACCACCTTAATGCTCCTTATGTAGGCATGTTTCACTAAATTCAAGATATTCTTAATGTCTTTGAACTGTATTAGCAAGACATGCTTGAAAAGTAGAAAATAACACTATGATTGTATCATATTAAAAATTGAAGTCATTACTCTAATATTGCAAGTTTCCACAAGTAAAGATACTATAAACATTTGAATTAGGAATCTTGTTTCTAGATATTTGCTAAATCATTACAGGATGTTAAGAGTTAATGACATATCAATAGAATATGTTTCTTTAAAAACTATCCTAAGAGTTTTCTAGATGTTCAGTTAGTCCTTTTTCTTCTTCTTCCAATTTATTCCTGAGTGTTGTTGGGGGCAGTCCTCAAACACTCCTGGGATTTGGCCTGATCACATCTCCCTGTGTTTCCCTTGACATTTCTCCCCCATGGGTACTCTTCAACAATAAATAGTACATGGTACTTCTTGACCTTTCTCCTTCATGGGTACTCTACATCAACAGTATATGGGACTTTTTCACAAAGCACACATTGACCATTTCCATTACATGTTTATATCATCACAACTTCACCTAATGCTTTTAATACTCAGCTGCTCTTTCTCAATTTACTTATACTTCCCCCTTTCATGTAAGTTAACATTACTCATCTAATTGATCATATTTCTTTCATTTCTCTATGCAACATCATTAAATACTGGCTGCCTTTCTCACAAGAACCCTTTGGTTACCAACACTCGTTACAACTCCTTGAACTTCCACCCTTTCTTACTCTAGGATAAATAATTCGCTACAACCGCTTATTGTATTATGCCACCTTGGGAACAAACTATCAGATCCATCTAATAAGCTGTGGCTGTGATTGCTCTGATGGAAGTTTAATGTTGCGATTTCAGTTGAAGCCATTCTACTCCTTTTTTAGGGGTTCTATAAGTCCAACATATTTAGATTAGTAGGATTGGCAGTGCAGTGGAAGATGTTGGACACCTTGTTGGATATCATTGCAAATAAAAATGATTGTGAATACACACACACGTACACATTTATATGTATGTATGACAGGCTTTGTACACTTTCTGTTGACCAATTTTACTCACAAGGCATTGATTGGTCCAAGGATAGGGTATAAGTCTAAACTATAGGTACCACTCTGTAGGATAGAACACAAAATTACATGGTTGCAAAGCACTTAACCATATACATGTCTGTGTCTATTTATATATATATGTGTATAATAATTGTTTCTACTTTAGGCACAAGGCCAGCAATTACCCAGTGCATTACTGGTACTTTATTTTATCGACCCCGTAAGGATGAAAGGCAAAGTTAACCTCGGCAGGATTTGAACTCAGAATGGCAAGGACCGTAACTCTATGCGTCAAAGCATGGCGTCCGACCCTCTACCGATACTGCCAATCCACCGCCCTATATATGTGTATAATAATGATATTAAGATTGATATATTTTAATGTATATAAGATTAACTGGACATCGAAATTCTATGATTTTTTAAAACTAAGGCATGATAATTATTCTGATATATATTTGTATAATCACACATAATTTTGTTAAAGTAATTTATCATCTGTGAATAGGAAGGAAACTGAAAATATTTTGTATTGTCTCAACACCTAATATCATTATATTGAAGGACACATATATATGGCGGTGGACTGGCAGTATCGGTAGAGGGTCGGACGCCATGCTTTGACGCATAGAGTTACGGCCCTTGCCATTCTGAGTTCAAATCCTGCCGAGGTTAACTTTGCCTTTCATCCTTACGGGGTCGATAAAATAAAGTACCAGTAATGCACTGGGTAATTGCTGGCCTTGTGCCAAAAGTAGAAACAATTATATTGAAGGACACAACAGCCCCTTTATTTGTGACAATAAAATGTATTTAAAGTATTTGGTGATAAAAAGGGCATCTAGCTATACAAAAAAAAAAAAAGGGTTGAAAGGACTCCTCAGTTGTGTCAAAGACATGACGACCTCCCTAGTGCAGTACCTTGATCGAATACACCCAGTTCATTCTGTAGAATGTAAGGATCATAAGCAAGGAGTGGACCCCAGCCTATCTGAGTAGTCAGGGTCTGTAATGATCCATCCAACTCATGTTCGCAGCGAAAGTGGACATTAAATGATGATGATAATATATCCCCCTCCTCATCATCATCCTGTTTTTTCCTGCTTGTTTTACATTTATTTTCCCATAGTTACATGATTGGGATGGTTTAACTATTAGCAATGCTGGTAGGGTTGGTTTGTATTTAGTCAGGCAAACTAGAGCCAACACAATAACTGATGTAAGCGGCACAGTAGGCCAAAAAGGAGATGAGGTGTGTGTGAATGGGGTGGTGGTGGTGCTGATTGTAATAGTAATCTGCAATACAGTTGAAAATAAAATAAATAGCAGCCTATCATCAAATGGCTTAGTGGTTAGACCATTTCCTTGCAATGGAGGCACATGGCTTAGTGGTTAGACCATTGGCCTTGCAATCGAAAGGTTGTGAGTTCAATTCTCAGACCGGGTGATGTGTTGTTTCCTTGAGCAAGACACTTTATTTCACATTGCTCCAGTTTACTCAGCTGTAGAAATGAGATGATAGGGACAGGGGTCCCTATCATTCCACTGCAATGTGGTCGTGCCACGGCAAAAAAGAACCCAGCACTCACTGTAAATGAGGTTGGTGTTAGGAAGGGCATCCAGCTGTAGAAATCAAGCCAGAATCAGTTCCCATCCCACCCTTGCAAGCTGGGAAAAAGCGGACGTAGAATGAAATGAATACGCACATGATAGTGAGATATGTGAATTAATATTTGAGACCCCTTGATATAGCGAATATGCTGTGCCCCTTAACCAAGGTATTTAACTCTAATTGATTAGGTCTATTTCATTGAAAATAGCTATTACTCTCAATGTTTAGTAATAAGATCTGCATTCAATATATTTCTATATGCTAGGGTGGTGGATTGGCAGTATCAGTGGCGCATCGGACAACATGCTTTTTGGCATAGGGTTACGCCCCGAGTTCAAATCCCACAAAGGTTAACTTTGCCTTCATCCCCATCATGGGGTCGATAAAATAAAGTCCCAGTAATACACTGGAATCGATTTAATCAACTTCCCCTTCCCCAAAATATTTCTATACCAATATATTTCTATATGCTTCAACTATTATGTAAATTTTCACCACCCATGCTGAGGAAAATGGTGCTATAAAGTATGTATTCTAAAAATTATAATGTATGTATTTTAAAAATTTGCTTTATATTTCTGAAATTTCAGGTGAAGTATTTTGATCGAAGAAGAGACTATTTAAAATTTAAAGCCAAACTAGAACAAGATAAATTAGATCCTGTTGACAGTGTTAAGTTGTGATATATATATATATATATAGCATATACCCCCACACTCACTTCTACAGCCAGCCATTGATGAATAAATGACAATTTCACGTTCAAGTGAAATTTTGTATATATTTCTTGTGATAAAATTAAAGTCTGAAAAGAATTTGTTTTATATTTTGTATACTGGTATTGTTGCTGTATTTTTGTTGTTTTTTTAATGGCATGGTTTGGAGGAAGAACTGTATCTATGCTTTGCACGGCATTGAAGATGAATGACATTGTTGTGATTGATGTTCTTCAATAACTGCAAGTCAGTGACTGCTGGTATGTGATTCTAACGGGAAGGCATCCTAGCTAGAAAGGATTGGTTATAGAGATTAATACTAGGTCAGGGCTATAGACACTGTATGAGTGATGAGAGGCAGGTGAGTTATGAGGGCATGGATGGAGATGGAATGAGACCAACTTGATCCGAGGAGCAGAGAGCATTCTAGTAGTGGTAGAAAGGCAGAACAAGGAGACAGAATTTGTCTTTTAGTTTACATATTGAAACCCCAAATGTATACATATTGAAACCCCAAATGTATGAGATTTCTAGTAATGTACTTTTTTGTCATGTATAATGTTTTTTGAATGTCTAAAGAATATTGTTGCAGGAATGCTACAGAGATAGATTAGCAAAATTTAATAAGTTGGAGGGGTGGTGGAATAAGAACAGCGGGTTGGAAAAAATCTGAAAAATTAATAAGCAGGGGGTGGAGGATTGATGACAATGATTATTTGAGACCCGAGAGTATACTGTCCCAGGTGTAGGAGCAGTATGCCATTATCGGTTTTACTTAATTCTTGTAAAGAATTGAGTAAAACCGAAAGAATTGTTAGGAGATGAAGAGGAAGGCTAGTCATTTGGATACCAGTTTTGCTATGTTGTGTCATGCAAGCATGTGAAAACGATGTTGATGATCATTATCATTAGTGTTTGTAAAATTTAGCAATTGTAGTCATTTGAAGGTTTTCTATGTTGTCCGTAACTACAGTAAAAGAATGTTTCCTTCGTGCGTGCAGTGGTTATCATTGCACTATAGAAAGAGACAACGTTTGATATGAATTCATTGGAGAATATTTTAAATATATATAGATTATATCATTTGCATAGCAGTGTCATTGGGCATGGCAACAAGTAGGTGGTTAATTGTAGAAGGAAGAGTGTGGAGTATGGGAGACATAACTGAACCTTAGGGCACACTGCAGTTTGCAATGTGGGTCGGAAAGAAGATTTCATCACATACTGCTAAGATGTGATCTTACAAAAAGCTTCCAATCCAAGAGATGAAAGTTAGATAGAGTCTGTATGGCAGTTTAGCTAGAAGATTTATGTACCTGATTTGATGAAATGATTTGCTATTGTCAAGTACAATAAAATTCCTTTTTCTAAATTTCTCAAACATGAAGTACCATTAGCAAGTGACAGGTAAATAGGCCTGCAAAAGCTGTATTGGTGGTCAGTGATGAGGGAGAAGGATTTAAGGTGTTCAAGAATGTGGTTGTTAACAGTCTCCACTTTTGAGATGTGGGAAATGTATGTAAAAGGATAATAATTTGTAGGAGTGAGGAGGTTTCTTGGATATTTTAATGATAGGGGGTCTCAATCTCATCATGCCACCATTTTTCTGGTGTCAAGAGGTGAGATTTGAACTCAGAATGTCCAGAACAGATACTGCAAACAATTCTGCCAATCCATTGGCCTAGACTGACAGTTTTATTTATCAACCATAAGAGGATAAAAGGCAAATATTTGAACTAAAAGTTCAGAAAACAAACAAACAACACAAGGCAATCCAACACTCTTACAACTTTGACATTTCAAGGATTTTGCTGTCACATGTCAAAATTTCAAGTCACTCATACTACTACTTGTTCTCAGTAAAAGCTCCACAAAGATCAGCTTTGCTTTTTATCTTTCAAGGGCATGAAATAAGTAGCAGTTAACCCTTTAGTTACCAACCTGCTCAAAACCACCTTTGGTTCTATGAAATAAAACCACTCATTTTAAAGGTTTCCAGTTTAAATTAAAATCTTCCAACATAATATTATATATGAACCTTACATTAAGTTACTATCTTAGTATAGAAATAATTAATAATTTTGGCAGATCTAGAGTAGAAATTCCAAACCTGCAAGCAAGGCCTAGGATCTAAAGGTCTTAAAGTCAACTTGCCAAAGACCAACATTTTAGTATGTAGAAAGGATAACAGGGCCCAAATTCTGGCCTTGCTCAATTTACAGGAAAGGAGTAGATAGAAATTCCATCCCATACCCCAAGAATGTAGGTTTTATATGGTCGTTGCACAGGTGCAGTAAGTAGCAAGATCCCACAGGATACTTTCTCCTTTAAATGTCCAGAGGGCTCAGTAGAAGTAGTTGATAGTTTCTGTTACCTGGGTGATCAAATAATCAGTGGAGTTGGGTGTTCTGAAAGTACTGTAGCCAGAGTGAGAACAGGATGGAGAAAGTTCAGGAAGCTACTATTACTGCTAACCACAAAAGGTTTTCCCCTCAAAATGAAGGGCAGATTGTCTGATATGTGTGTATACAAACAGCAATGTTGCATGGCAATGAGACTTCGGCTCTGTGTGCTGAGGTCCTGCAAAGATTGAAGACCCGCCTTCCCATGTGCACGGGTTGAAGCATACATCTTGTAACACTACCTTCCATACACCTCCTTTTGTCCACGTCCCTCTCCCTCATCCCTAGATGTACTACTAATCCCCACCTCAGTACCCCAAGTCCACACTATAAAGTGGTTGTGTAGGTGTCACAACAAAAAGTGTCCAGCCCTCACTGTAAAGTGATCTTGTAAGTGTCCCAACAAAAAACACCTAACACACTATAAATGTGGCTAGTGTTAGGAAGGATGCCTAGCCATAGAAACCAAGCCAAAGCCAGTTCTGTATGAGCAAGACATGGTCATCTGACTTGGCTTGTCTCATAACTGGACAACCCATCTAACCCATGCTAGCATAGAAAAATGGACGTTAAACGGTAATGATGCTACAGCATATTATTTTTACCTATATCCCTATACAACTTTTGTCGTATGATCACAACCATTACCAAATATTTTATGTTCTACGGTTTGTTCAGAACTGGTGTGATGTTTAGTGAGTTTTTTTATAATTTCATTTCGATATGGTTTTTATGGCTAGTGAGGAAATATTTTAGTTCCATCAATGTTTGTGTTGGAGTATTTTCAGTTTTTTCCCACTGATATCACCATACAAGAGTTCAATTTGAACATCAACCATATTAATCTTCTCGGTCTTGCACCTCATCCTTTAAATAAATCAAGGGTTGGGAAGACCCTTCAGTTGTGTCAAGAACATGGCAATCTCCCTAGTTTTGGTGATCTACATGATAAACACACCCACTACATGCTGTAAAGTGGTTGGTGATAGGAAGGGCATCCTTACCAAACAAAGGGTTGAGAGGATTCTACTGTTGTGTCAAAGGCATAACGAGAGTACTTTAACTTGGATTAAGCAAGACATTTATATTATAGCCATAAAATCCTGATATTAGGATAATCAGGAATTACATCTCTACATAAAGAAATCTTATCCCATCCAGCTTCAACAATGACCATAAGAGTGCAATGCTAGTAATGGAATATTAATCATTGTGAGTGTCTGTTGTAAACACTAAATGAAGAATGCACCTCCCAACATAGCCTCATAGTTAGCGACCTCATAGTCAGGACGAGACGTACTCGACAACAGAGGAGGACTATCCTCAGGAGAAAAATATGGAAGTTAAAGGACCCCACAGCCAGTAATAAATTTAAAAGCATATTACTTGATGCTTTTGACAATAAGGAAGAGCAATTAGTCGTACAATATAGAGGAACAGTGGGAATTCCTGAAGGCGACAGATGAAATCTGTGGCTGGAGGAGAGTAACTTGGTGGTGGAGGAGTCAATCAAGTCCAAAAAGCAGGCTTGGAAAGTATGGTGGGATGGAGGAAGTAGAGAAGACTATCAAGTGGCTAGGAGACAAGTGTACTTCGCAAGAAGGGAAGCAGAGGAAAGAAAGTTCAAGCATGTTCTACAACGTGAGGTGTTCAGGATTGCTAGGCAATGTGTCAAGGCAAACCGTGATATTGTCGGGGAAAAGTGTGTCCGTAATGATGGTGGTGTACTTGCCATCACTGACGCTGATAAGAAGGTAGCTTGGAAGTGTCACTACGAAAGGCTACTAAATGAGGAGAATAGAGGGACCAGCAGTGCAAGTTGAAGGTAGTATAATAAGTAAGGCAATCAAAGATATGAAGACGGGCAAGGCGGCTGGGCCTTCGGAAATAATTGCTGAAAGCATCTGGAACGGTGGGACACACTATGGTCACCCGGATAGTCAACCAAGTCATACAGAATGGGGTTGTACCAAAGGACTGGCGTAGCAGCATCATCATTAACTGCTACAAGGGTAAAGGAGATGCACTAGATAGAGGAAACTATAGAGGCATTAAATTAATTGACCAGGTCATGAAAGTCACAGAAAAAGTAATAGCGCAACTAATCAGAGAGCGAATTGATCTAGATGAAATGCAGTTTGGGTTTGTGTCAGGTAAAAGTACCACAGACGCTCTTTTCCTTGTACGACAACTACAGGAGAAGTACCTAGCTAAAAGTAAACCCATATACTTAGCTTTTGTTGACTTGGAAAAAGCCTTTGACAGAGTCCCACGCCCCATTATCTGGTGGGCTCTCAGAAAACTAGGTGTTGATGAATGGCTTGTGAGAGCTATACAAGCCATGTATAAAGAAACAGTCAGCAAGGTTAGAATTAACAACGAATATAGTGAAGAGTTTAGCGTAACTGTTATAGACCTTCAGGCTATAACAGAGGAGTTCAAGACTGGCTGCCCATGGGAACTTCTATACGCAGATGATCTAACGCTCATAGCTGAATCAATGGCTGAAGAACTAGAGAAGAAATTCCAAAGCATGGTCTAGAATCAAAAGGCCTTAAAATTAACTTGTCTAAGACTAAAGTTCTAGTATGTAGGAAGGAAAACAGGGCACTGGTCCCCTCTGGGAAATGGCCATGCTCAGTGTGTAGGAAAGGAATAGGCAGAAACTCCATTTTATGTCCCAAATGCAAAGTATGGATGCATAAAAGATGTAGTGGGATCACAGGTAAGCTAACTAAGAACATAGATTTTATATGTGGCCGGTGCTCAGGTGCAATAAGTAGCAAGTGCCAACAGAATACTAGCTCATTCCATTGCCCAGATGGTTCTATAGAAATAGTGGACACCTTCCATTACCTGAGTGACAAAATCAGCAGCGGTGGAAGGTGCTCTGAAAGTACAGTAGCTAGAGTCAGAACGGGATGGAAAAGGTTCAGAGAGCTTATACCACTATTGGCCTCTAAAGGTTTCTCTCTAAAAATGAAAGGCAAGCTGTATGATGCCTGCATACGAACAGCAATGTTACATGGCAGTGAGACATGGGCATTGTGTGCAGAGGACCTGCGCAGACTGGAGAGGAACGAAGCATGCATGCTCCGTTAGATGTGTAATAGTAATATACGTGAACGGCAAAGCATAAATGAACTAAGTGAGAAATTAGGAATAAGAGGGATCAGATGCTGTTTACTTGAGAGAAGACTACGTTGGTATGGTCACGTGATGCGCATGAAAGACGACAGCTGTATAAAAAAGTGCAGGGCGATCAAAATAGACGGTAGCCACGGAGTAGGCAGACCCAGAAAAATCTGGGATGACTTGATAAATTCCGACCTTACACACTTACACCTCTCCAAGACAATGTCACTGGACCAAGATCTTTGGCGCTACGCAGTAATACAGAAGATCTGCCTTGCCTAAGTACAAAGCAAAACCTACAGTCAGTAGGCACCTCTTAACCAAAAGACATCTCCATTCCCACTACCCTACCCCCAACCCCATCTACACCACCCCTCTCGATGTAAAGTTATGTTGGTACCACAACATCCAGTCCTAAATAAATGAGGTCGTGTAGGTGTCATGACAAAAAAACACACAGTCCACACTGTAATGTGGCCGTGTAGGTAACACGGGAAAAACTTCCCAGTCCACACTGTAAACGTGGTTGGTGTTAGGAAGGGCATCCAGCCGTAGAAAACCTGCCAGACAATCCTACACGAGCAAGACAACCAATCTTGCCTCAAGTGGGACAATTCCCATCTAAACCCATGCTAGCGTGGAAGATAGATGTTAAACGATGATGATGATGATGATGATGTGACTTCAACTACCAAATCAGCCGTGAGGGAGGTTCTACACAGTAGCTAAAACCAACAACTGAATTCCCACAAATCACATCCTACTCTCTTAAAAAAGGTAAGACATAACAAGTTCACATGAAAAAATAATAAATGCGTTTAATGAAAATCCAACAATTGTATGTTATGATTTGATGGCTCCATAATGTTTCTGAATATCATTTGGATCTGTATTTATCACAGTGTCAGTTTCTTTTGCCCATGATGCCTTTTTGGCAGAGCCAAAGCAGATGAAATTCAATACACCAAGCACATTAATTATACAGCCAACCCAAAATGCCGTTTTCCATTGGTTTAAAGAATTCTGAAAGGAAAAAAAATATATATGTATATATAATATATACTTTTATTTTAAAACAAGTAAAGAGAGAGAGAGAGAGAGAAAGAAAAAAAGGGAGAGACCCAAATAATGCTAGCATGGAGATTGAAAAGGAAGAAAGATAGAAAGATAAGAGAACATAGGAAAAAAAGAGAAACAAAAGGATAGAGGAAGATTAAGAAGTACAAAAGGATTATTACAACAACAATACTGCTTCTGAAATACACAAAAACAAAGAAATGTCTTTTGTTATAACTAGAGACTTTAACCCTTTCACGACCACATGACCACATTTCTAATGAAATACACTCTATTATAATTAATTAATGAAGAATTTAGAGGGATTTACTAAAATTATTAATTATTTCATTACTAATATAGTAACTTAATGTAAGGTTCTTTTATAAGTTGGAAGATTTTAATTTCAATTGGAAACCTTTAAAATCGGTGATTTTATTTCATAGAATCAGAGAGCTAGTTTTGGCAAGGTTGGTAACTAAAGGGTTAAATACGTGAGCTTGTTTGTCACCTTGTTCCAAAGTATTTGTTCAATGGGAGGCCATTAAATATTTCCATACCACAAAAACAAAATGCTGAGAAAATTGTAGCTAGATGGTAGATTTAATATCTGATATTAAATCCCGCCGAGGTTAACTTTGCCTTTCATCCTTACGGGGTCGATAAAATAAAGTACCAGTAATACACTGGGTAATTGCTGGCCTTGTGCCTAAAGTAGAAACAATTATTTCCTGTTGGTTTCTTACTATAATTTGTTTACCTTTTCTGTCATGAACATGGCATTGTTATACTGAAATATCAGTATTTGTGGGGACATTCTGCTTTAGACTAAAATGGAATCAACATTCAGAAGCTTGAATCAATGACAGAGTCTCTATGTGGTCATACAACCTGCCACAAATAGCAACTAAATCTTCCTCAAATTATAGCCTACTGTCATAAAAAAAAATAGGAATGGAATGCAAGATACACTATGCCTGAAAACAAAATAGAATGGTCACAGCTGGAAAGCTTTTGATCATAGGTCTACTTGATCAGGGATGACTTGGAGGTAAACAGCTTCTAGAAACTGTAGTAGAAATCAAGTCAGCAGACACAATATAATCTTTCCAAGGTTGAATGTTCAGATACTTGTCACTTGTTCCCTTCATAATCAATGATTGGTCCATCTCTTTGAGATTAAATATCCAATGAGGCTATTATTCACTTCCTCACATGCACAAGAATATATATATATATATATTTGGGTATACAAAACAAAGAAAAAAGTACCCAATGTATATATAATAGAGTTTATTTATATAAAGCTGGTGATTACTTCAATTGCTACTCTGAGATTCTTGTTTTTGTCCATTTATTCAAGCAATAAAGTGGTTGCGTAAGTGTCATGACAAAAAGCACCCAGTACACACTGTAAATATGATTGGCATTAGGAAAGGCATCCAGCTGTAGAAACCAAGACAAAATTTAGTTCTGTATGAGCAAGACATGGTCACCTAACCTAGCATGGTCAACAACAGGACAACTCATCTAACATTGCTAGCATGGAAAAATGGATGTAAAACGGTGATGACGATGTATGAGAGTCAAGTAACTTGACTGTTTCTATTGAGACACCCTCTCCTTCACACACATCATTGAGGCATCAACATTCTTAAAAATATCACCTGAAGGTGACATCTCTTCACATTTGTAGGGAAGAGTATACATAAACCAATCAACCTAATACTCTACTAGTACTTGTGGGTTCTATTCCTGGGTTGTGTGTTGTGTTCTTGAGCAAAACACTTCATTTCACATTGGTCCAGTGGTAAGTGTGTTGGACTTACCATCATAATGGTGTGGGTTTGATTCCTCAACTGGGTTGTATGTTGTGTTCTTGGAGAAAACACTTCATTTCACGGTGCTCCAGTGGTAAGGGTGTTGGACTTACGATTATAATGTTGTCGGTTTAACTCCAGTGGGTGTTTGAACATGCTATGATCATTGCCAATCTGGCACTTGAGGGCAGCAACAAAAACCAGAGCCATCTCCAATCTGCTTGCTTTGATTGGAAGAGGGCAGATTGGAACTTGTACTGCACTGAGCTACAGCGCCCAAACTGGCATGAGATGTATAACTCTGGAGATGTGAACTCTATACTCCAGAGCATCCTGGACTCAATATGGATAGCGTGTGCAGCATCAGTGCCACGGAAGCGGAAAAATAACCACCCCAAAAGTGCAATCTGGGAAACTTCAGCAGTCCGACTTGCCAGGAAAGAACGTCGGCACGCTGAACGGGAATATAAACTGCATAGATCAGATGCCAACAGAAAAAAGCGGAATAAATCTTCTAACCATCTCAAGCAAGTGACAAAGAAGGCAGTGCTTGAATTTGAACAGTGCATCGCAACCAATCCCGACAGTAAGGTGTTCTGGAAATATGTTCATTCAAAGCAGAGACCTCACTCTCCAGTTGGTCCTCTTCGCAATCCCCACACAAGCCAGATCACTGACGATCCCAAGGAATGCGCAGAACTCATTGCTGAGTGCTATGCAAGTATTTTTACTGTTGAAAACCAGAATGTACCATCTCCACCATCTCTAACATCAAATTCCATAACAACTATGGAATTTACACCTGCAATGTTGCGACGTCACCTTAAGAATAAGCGCAACTATGCCTCCCCTGGTCTTGATGGTGTGACATACCTGCTTCTCAAACGTGGCGGGGATTTCCTTTTGCGCCAGCTTTCTTTTTTCTTTCAATACTGTCTCAGCAATGGTGCTACTCCAGAGCAGTGGAAAACTGCCAGTGTCATTCCCCTGTTCAAAAAGGGCAACCGCATGTCACCTGTCAACTATCGTCCAGTCAGTCTTACTAGCTGTATGGCCAAACTGATGGAATCCTGTGTCAGAGAAACACTTTGGAACTTCTGGAGCTCTCACAGCCTCATCCGGCCCTCACAGTTTGGATTTATCCCTAACTCCAGCTGCTGTGATCAGCTTATCGAGTTCCTTGAGGACATCACCCGGATCACTGACAGCGGCTCATGGGTGGATGTTGTTTACCTTGACTTTGCTAAGGCTTTTAATTCTGTGCCACACAAAAGACTTATGGCAAAACTCTCTGCAATGGGTGTGAGGGATGATCTTTTCGACTGGCTGAAATCCTTCATTCTCAGCCGAAAGGAAGTAGTCACAGTTCTAGGACAGCATTCTTCACCATATGAGATGTCATCTGGTGTACCACAGGGATCTGTTCTTGGTCCTCTTTTGTTTGTGGCATATATTAATGACATAGATGCCAACTTACAGAATGCCACGGTACTAAAATATGCAGATGACATCAAGCTGTACCTTGAAATCAAAAGGACTGATCCTGAAATTTACAACTCTTTCCTACAATCAGACCTGGACACAATGCAGCAATGGATCACAGACTGGCAACTGAAGCTGGCTGTGGACAAGTGTACCACCATGCATTTTGGAAGGAAAAATCCAGCGTCCACATACTCCCTCCACAACACTGACATCAAAAAGTCCTCTTGTGAACGTGACCTGGGCATTACTGTCAGCAACGATTTGCGTTGGACAAAGCATGTCTCTAAGATTGTCAAGAAGGCCGAGGGTGTCTTGGCATCACTCAGCAAGACCTTTGTTAGCCGCTCTCCAGCCATCTATTTAAAACTGTATACAGCTATGGTGCGACCACACTTGGAATTCGCATCATCAGTCTGGAACCCCTATCTTGCTCGGAACATTGACCTCCTGGAAACTGTTCAGAGACGTGCAACCAAGCGCATACCCTCCATCAGACACCTACCATACTCTGAACGCCTTGCTTCCCTGGGCATGGATTCATTGAAGCTCCGACGTCTGGCAGTGGACTTGGTGAATACCCACAAAGTTTTTAACCATCTCGCCAACTGCAACCCTGAGCGCCTCTTTGATCTCCATGTATCTAACACACGTGGACATGCCTACAAGATAAGAAAACAGCACAGCTCCCATGACTTTCGCAGACATTTTTTCACGCTCAGAGTTGCTGAAACATGGAACAAACTGCCTGCGTCAATTGTTAGCTGCCGAGACACTGCATCCTTTAAGACACTCATGCTTCCCGAAATACGCCAAAACTACACCTGATGTGCCCCTTCCATACACATGCACACATGTGTGCACTGTTCATTTTACTGATGTTTGTGCATTGCCCTATGTACTGTACATGCACTTTTTTGATGGGTTGTGGTGCACCTGGGCACTGTGCACAATATTTCATTATTGTTATTGTTATTATATCATGACTCATACACTGTTTATTTTCCTGACATTTGTACATTATTCTATGTACTATACATGCACCTTTGATGAGTTGTAGTGCACCTGAGCACTGTACACAATAATTTCATTATTATTATTATTATTATTATTATTATAGAAAGATGTCTGTAAGTCATTTAGTTTGACATTATCATTGTTGCAATGGGAACTCTCTACTGTTAACTTGTAGATATCTTAACCTGAAACAGTCATTTATTATGATTAGAAAAAATTTTGTTGGAAAGCATAATCTTTGAACCATCATCATTATTTTTACGTCCGTTTTTCCACACTTCCATGGGTTGGACGGGTCCTTTTCAGCACAGCATCTCTTCACTTGTCGCGTTCTTTCATCATCTCTGTGAGTCTCAACGAATTGAGGTCAGCTCTCACGACTTCTGCCTAGGAGTTTTTTGGCCAGCTTCTACTACAACTTCCTTCCACTGGTATTTCCTGGCACATCGGTCATTATCTATGTGCATCACATGTCCATACCAATGCAGTCTTCTCTCCTGAACACCACCTTGGATTCCTCTTAAACCTTGTTTCTCCCTTAGTTCATCCAAGCTCTGCCTTTCTCTCACACTTACATTGCACATTCTACGAAGCATGGCTGCTTCATTTCTCTCCAGTCTACGTATGGCTTCTGCAGTCACTGTCCATGTTTCACTACCATGCAGCATTGAACTTCACGCACAGGCATCATAAAGTTGTCCTTCTGTACGTAAGAGGAAACCTTTTGTTGTCAACAGTGGGAGTAACTCTCTAAATATCTTTATTAAAAGTTAAAACTAGAAAATGAAAATAAAATAAAGCCAAAGTTAATGTATAAAAGATGTCTTTCAAGATATTAATTAAACTTACTTCCTCGGTGACTATAGCTCCAGTGACCATGGGCCCCAGCACACCTGATAAATTAGTTACAGAGTTGGCTAATCCATATATGACACCTAAGTAGAAAAACATTAACATACAAAATCAAAGCATTATATATTAACAAAGTGGATTGGCAGTATCGGTAGAGGGTCGGACGCCATGCTTTCCAGCATAGTTACGCCCCTTTACGATCTGAGTTCAAATATCGCCGAGGTTGACTTTGCCTTTCATCCTTACGGGGTCGATAAAATAAAGTACCAGTAATGCACTGGGTAATTGCTGGCCTTGTGCCTAAAGTAGAAACAATTATATATTAACAAAGAGGAGTAAAAACATGAGAGTTAACCTTTTCAGGATTTGAACTCAGAACATAAAGGGCCATAACTAAATGCTGCAAAGCATTTTGTCCAACACTCTAATGATTCTAGAACAATGGTTTTTAATTTAGGCATAAGGCCAACAATTTTAGGGGAGGAGAAAGTCGATTGTATTGATTAGTTCTTTATTTTATCAACGTCGAAGAGATGTGGAAGATAAAATTTACCTCACTGGGATTTATTTGTGACAACAACAATAATAATTGTTTCTACTTTTGGGACAAGGCCAGCAATTACCCAGTGCATTACTGGTACTTTATTTTATTGACCCCGTAAGGATGAAAGGCAAAGTTAACCTCGGCGGGATTTGAACTCAGAATGGCAAGGGTCGTAACTCTATGCTGAAAAGCATGGCGTCCGACCCTCTACCGATACTGCCCCCTCCCCCAACAACAATAATAATAATAATGGTTTCTGATATAGGCATAAGGCCAACAATTTTAGGGGAGTGGAAAGTTGTATAAATCACGTCCATTGCATTACGGGTACTTTATTTATCAACTCCATAAAGCTGAAAGGCAAAGCTAACCTCAGTGGGATTTGGACTCAGAACGTAAAGGGATGTAACTATATGCCACAAAGCATGTTGTCTGACGTTCTAGCGATACTGCCAATCCACCACAACAATAATAATTGTTTCTACTTTAGGCACAAGGCTAGCAATATGAAGGGAAGGGGGAAAGTCGATTAAATCAACCCCCAGTGCATTACTGGTACTTTATTTTATCGACCCCCGTAAGGATGAAAGGCAAAGCTAACCGGCAGAATTTGAACTCAGAATGTAAAGGGCCGTAACTCTATGCTACGAAGCATGGTGTTCGATGCTCTGCCGATACTGCCAATAACAATTGTATAGGGTATGTGTTGTGTGAAGGAATTGTTTTACTCGATTGATTCAATAGCATAGCTCAAATAGAACACTCTCCACACATAACACACATCATACACAACTCACACAATATATACTCTACAACAGACATGTCAAACATGCAGCCCGCGGGTCACATGCGTCCCTTTACAAGCACACCTGCAGCCCACACAAAGGTTTTTACAGCGCAAGCATATTTTATCTTCGTTATATAAAGATTTGGTTTTCTTTATGTATCTCTTGAAATCGCTGTTCATTTCGGATGAGATCTATTCATGTATAGGAAAAAAAGGAATGTTTTTCTTCCATAATTGTAAAGTGTGTGTGAGTGTATATATATATATATGTATAGCTGCCTAATTTTGTGTGTGTTTATATGAGGTAGAGCAGCCTTCCTATATTGAATGTTATTGCTTTTGGGTAGGTATTTGTAGGTATGCATCTCTATCTATATTCATATGTATGCTTATTCATATATTTCCATTTTATGTGTACACCTTTACATGCATTCACAGTGGCTACTCTCAGGTCTTGAATAATCGTTCCTTCCCCAGCTTATTAAAGTTTCTGTCGAAATTTTATTGTACACCCCAATCCACTACCCCTACCTTATCCTCCCACTCCCACTAACACCACCCTCTCTCTGTAAAGTTGGTACCACAACATCCAGTCCAAATAAATGAGATAATGAGATCGAGGTCGTGTAGGTGTCACGACAAAAAAAACACACAGTCCACGCTGTAATGTGGTCGTGTAGGTAACACGGTAAAAAGTTCCCAGTTCCACACTGTAAATGTGGTTGGTGTTAGGAAGGGCATTCAGCCGTAGAAAACCTGCCAGATAGTCCTATATGAACGAGACACGGTCACCCGACTAACCTTGCCTCAAGTGGGACAACTCCCGTCTAACCCATGCTAGCATAGAAGGTGGACGTTAAACAAAGACGATGAGATGATGATGATATAAAATTTAAAAAATTGTAATGTGCGCAATTAGTTGTCGTGTGGCCCTCAGACAACACATACGTGTCCCATGTGGCCCTCATGGGACCCTCAGTTTGACATGCCTGCTCTACAAGATTAAAACCCAATAAGGTAATACAAAACATATAAACAAGCTAAACCTCATAACAAAAAACTGGTGCAGTACACTAAAAGGATGAGTCTACACAGGATGCTCCACGCAGAGCCAGTGCTACCATAAGGCAAACTAGGGTACCAATTTCAGAGAGCTGTATTACTGAATCTTAAAGAATCAATTTTATACAAAGTGATATAATTAAATGAAACATATAATAAATGATGGGGATCAATAAATAAATCACTACATATTTTTGGCATGTAAATACCTAAAGAGGTGGAGAAGTTCATAGGGTGTCACATGATTTGGCATGGTGGGTGTGGATTGTGTAGTGGGAAATACAGGCTTAGTAATTTTCTTAGAGTGGTCAAAGAAGTGTCAAAACTTAGGTTCATCAGCTTACCAAACTGAAAGTTGAAATTATTCATTTGGGATAATGGGTCACATAACTGAAGAGAAGGCACAGAATATAGAGCTAGCCCAGAGTACTCAATATGCAAATTTCTGTAGAGTTAGAGAACCTGAGACAGAATATAGAGCTAGCCCAGAGTGCTCAGTACCCAGGAATCTATACATCTAGAGAACCAGAGGCACAGGAAATAGAAGCTAGCCCAGAATGCTCAATATACTGATGCCTGTAGATCAAGAGAGGCAGAGGATATAGAGCTAGCCCAGAGTGCTAAATACCCAGGTATCTGTAGATCTAGAGAATCAGCGGTATAGAATATAGAGCTAGCCCAGAGTGATCTATAGCCTGGTGTCTGTATATCTAGAGAACCGGAGGTACAGGATATAGAGCTAGCCCAGAGTGCTCAATACACTGGCGTCTGTAGATCTAGAGAACCAGTTCAAGATTCAAAGCTAAGACTAAAAGTCTATTGATAGGCAGCACTGAAGTTTCATTAGAAATGTTTATAAAACATGTACATCAGCAAATGTAAAATATGAAATAAGGAAATATATTGATTTGAGTGGCTCAGGTTTTTGATCTTGTATTAAACAACAATAAGAACATCTAGTGATAAATAAGCATCTTGAACCTTCATATCTGCATTGAAATGAATTGAATAATAAATATTTATGCAGTAAAGAGCATATATTAGAAGATTTAAGATAAGGCAGAAAGATAGGGTAGTTATCTTCTGATGAGGAGACAATCTTTGAAACACAAAGAGGGAATAGTGATAAGTGTTTACACTTCTTTCTTTTCACCGCACCATTTCTAATTCAATGCTATAAAGATTCCTCTGGAGGAATAATTATCATTTGTTGAGGAAACAATAATCTCAGAAACACAAAGATTATTTTTTTCTGTACCGAGAGGCAATAGTGGAAAGTGTGCTGACATTTCCTTCTTTTCACAGTAAAACTTCTAATTCAAGACCTTTAGTTATACCTACATTAAATTTATTTTACATTCATACATACTCTCAGGTCTCAAATAATGCCCCCCCCCCCCCCCCAACCCCTCCACTTAATAATTTTTCAGATTCCCCTCCTTGTTCTTACTCCCGCTTATTACATTTTGCTAATCTGTCAGCGAAATTTTATTTTAAGTGGTAGCATTCCTGCAATAATTAATTTTCTTTAGACATTAAAAAACATCATGCATGACAAAAAAGGACATTACTAGGAATCTCATATGTTCTAAAATAAATAGGATGGATGGGGGTCTCAGCATGCAAACTAAATGACTAATTCTGTTTTTTTTAAAATTATCAATTTTCCAACCTCACCACCTATTATTTGGGACATGAGAGTACATAGATTAAATTTATCTTAAAATATCCTACCTGCATATTTTGGTGCTATATCAATGACTGTCACAGAGGTTCCACCGTCAGAAATAGCAGCACAGCCATAGGCAATAATTAATATAGCTTCAACAGTATTTTTTTGGCAACCCAAGTAAACAAATGACATCATACAAATTGATTCAGTCAGAAGACCTGTCAGAAGATAGAGTAATTATTATTGGTTTGGGTAAAATTCTTCATTGAAAGTAAGAAAAGAATAGAAGAGCTACTGATAAAATCATTAATAAATCAATTAATAGAACGATTGATAGTATTACAATGAAACTACTGTTAGAACTATACATATTATCACAGATAGAACTATTGACGGTATTAAAGATAGAACTATTGATGGTATTAGTGATAGAACTATTGACGGTATTAGAGATAGAACTATTGACGGTATTAAAGATAGAACTATTGACGGTATTAAAGATAGAACTATTGACGGTATTAAAGATAGAACTATTGACGGTATTAGAGATAGAACTATTGATAGTATTAAAGATAGAACTATTGATGGTATTAGAGATAGAACTATTGATAGTATTAGAGATAGAACTATTGATGGTATTAGAGATAGAACTATTGATGGTATTAGTGATAGAACTATTGATAGTATTAGAGATAGAACTATTGATGGTATTAAAGATAGAACTATTGACGGTATTAGTGATAGAACTATTGATAGTATTAGAGATAGAACTATTGATGGTATTAGTGATAGAACTATTGATGGTATTAAAGATAGAACTATTGATGGTATTAGAGATAGAACTATTGATGGTATTAGTGATAGAACTATTGATGGTATTAAAGATAGAACTATTGATGGTATTAGTGATAGAACTATTGATAGTATTAGAGATAGAACTATTGATGGTATTAAAGATAGAACTATTGATAGTATTAGAGATAGAACTATTGATGGTATTAAAGATAGAACTATTGATGGTATTAGTGATAGAACTATTGATGGTATTAAAGATAGAACTATTGATGGTATTAGTGATAGAACTATTGATGGTATTAAAGATAGAACTATTGATGGTATTAGTGATAGAACTATTGATGGTATTAAAGATAGAACTATTGATGGTATTAGTGATAGAACTATTGATAGTATTAGAGATAGAACTATTGATAGTATTAGAGATAGAACTATTGATGGTATTAGTGATAGAACTATTGATGGTATTAAAGATAGAACTATTGATGGTATTAGTGATAGAACTATTGATGGTATTAGTGATAGAACTATTGATGGTATTAAAGATAGAACTATTGATGGTATTAGTGATAGAACTATTGATAGTATTAGAGATAGAACTATTGATAGTATTAAAGATAGAACTATTGACGGTATTAGTGATAGAACTATTGATGGTATTAGTGATAGAACTATTGATAGTATTAGAGATAGAACTATTGATGGTATTAGTGATAGAACTATTGATGGTATTAGTGATAGAACTATTGATAGTATTAGAGATAGAACTATTGATGGTATTAGTGATAGAACTATTGATGGTATTAAAGATAGAACTATTGATGGTATTAGTGATAGAACTATTGATAGTATTAGAGATAGAACTATTGATAGTATTAAAGATAGAACTATTGACGGTATTAGTGATAGAACTATTGATGGTATTAGTGATAGAACTATTGATAGTATTAGAGATAGAACTATTGATGGTATTAGTGATAGAACTATTGATGGTATTAGAGATAGAACTATTGATGGTATTAGAGATAGAACTATTGATGGTATTAGAGATAGAACTATTGATGGTATTAGTGATAGAACTATTGATGGTATTAGTGATAGAACTATTGATGGTATTAAAGATAGAACTATTGATGGTATTAAAGATAGAACTATTGATGGTATTAAAGATAGAACTATTGATGGTATTAGTGATAGAACTATTGATGGTATTAAAGATAGAACTATTGATGGTATTAGTGATAGAACTATTGATGGTATTAGTGATAGAACTATTGATGGTATTAGTGATAGAACTATTGATGGTATTAGTGATAGAACTATTGATGGTATTAGTGATAGAACTATTGATGGTATTAGTGATAGAACTATTGATAGTATTAAAGATAGAACTATTGATGGTATTAGTGATAGAACTATTGATGGTATTAGAGATAGAACTATTGACGGTATTAAAGATAGAACTATTGACGGTATTAGTGATAGAACTATT
Source organism: Eledone cirrhosa (assembly GCA_964016885.1). NCBI lineage: Eukaryota > Metazoa > Mollusca > Cephalopoda > Octopoda > Eledonidae > Eledone > Eledone cirrhosa. Next base: position 305,348,064 of record OZ024740.1, on the reverse strand, counting down.
GATAGTATTAAAGATAGAACTATTGATGGTATTAGTGATAGAACTATTGATGGTATTAAAGATAGAACTATTGATGGTATTAGTGATAGAACTATTGATAGTATTAAAGATAGAACTATTGATGGTATTAGTGATAGAACTATTGATGGTATTAGAGATAGAACTATTGATAGTATTAGAGATAGAACTATTGATGGTATTAGTGATAGAACTATTGATGGTATTAGTGATAGAACTATTGATGGTATTAGTGATAGAACTATTGATAGTATTAAAGATAGAACTATTAATGGTATTAGTGATAGAACTATTGATGGTATTAGTGATAGAACTATTGATAGTATTAGAGATAGAACTATTGATGGTATTAGTGATAGAACTATTGATGGTATTAAAGATAGAACTATTGATGGTATTAGTGATAGAACTATTGATAGTATTAGAGATAGAACTATTGATGGTATTAGTGATAGAACTATTGATGGTATTAAAGATAGAACTATTGATGGTATTAGTGATAGAACTATTGATGGTATTAGTGATAGAACTATTGATGGTATTAGAGATAGAACTATTGATGGTATTAGTGATAGAACTATTGATAGTATTAGAGATAGAACTATTGATGGTATTAGAGATAGAACTATTGATGGTATTAAAGATAGAACTATTGATGGTATTAGAGATAGAACTATTGATGGTATTAGAGATAGAACTATTGACGGTATTAGTGATAGAACTATTGATGGTATTAGAGATAGAACTATTGATAGTATTAGAGATAGAACTATTGATGGTATTAGAGATAGAACTATTGATGGTATTAGTGATAGAACTATTGATAGTATTAGTGATAGAACTATTGATAGTATTAGAGATAGAACTATTGATGGTATTAGAGATAGAACTATTGATAGTATTAGTGATAGAACTATTGATAGTATTAGAGATAGAACTATTGATAGTATTAGAGATAGAACTATTGATAGTATTAGAGATAGAACTATTGATGGTATTAGTGATAGAACTATTGATGGTATTAAAGATAGAACTATTGATGGTATTAGTGATAGAACTATTGATGGTATTAGTGATAGAACTATTGATAGTATTAGTGATAGAACTATTGATAGTATTAGAGATAGAACTATTGATGGTATTAGAGATAGAACTATTGATAGTATTAGTGATAGAACTATTGATAGTATTAGAGATAGAACTATTGATGGTATTAGAGATAGAACTATTGATAGTATTAGAGATAGAACTATTGATGGTATTAGTGATAGAACTATTGATGGTATTAAAGATAGAACTATTGATGGTATTAGAGATAGAACTATTGATGGTATTAAAGATAGAACTATTGATGGTATTAGAGATAGAACTATTGATAGTATTAGTGATAGAACTATTGACGGTATTAGTGATAGAACTATTGATGGTATTAGAGATAGAACTATTGACGGTATTAGTGATAGAACTATTGATAGTATTAGAGATAGAACTATTGATGGTATTAGTGATAGAACTATTGATAGTATTAGAGATAGAACTATTGATGGTATTAAAGATAGAACTATTGATGGTATTAGAGATAGAACTATTGATAGTATTAGTGATAGAACTATTGACGGTATTAGTGATAGAACTATTGATGGTATTAGAGATAGAACTATTGATAGTATTAGAGATAGAACTATTGATGGTATTAGAGATAGAACTATTGATGGTATTAGAGATAGAACTATTGATGGTATTAGAGATAGAACTATTGATGGTATTAGAGATAGAACTATTGACGGTATTAAAGATAGAACTATTGACGGTATTAGAGATAGAACTACCAATAGTACTAGCAATAGTAAATGGTATAAGAAGTTGGTTCCTATTGAGTATGACCACCTATTATATGGATGTCTGAATTAAGTAGAGAACTTACCAGTAGTTGCAAAGATCTTTCGTACCAGTGTGATATTTACTCCTCTGTTGATTAACATATCTGCTACAATACCACTGACGGTGGACATGATCAAAGCAGCTATGTAGGGATAGGTGGAGAATTCACCATTCTGTTAAGGAAAATATTATACACAGTATAACACAAAAATTTAAGAAGTATTCGATTACTAACTTTATCTATCCCTGCATATTATATATATACTTACAAAGAACACACATGTATATATTATCAATGTTTTAATATTTATTTTTTCATACTGGCATAAGTTGTACGGGTTTGTCATATATATTACATTATCAAGCATCTGACAGGGCCTGCTGGAAGGAATGTTTGAGGACTTGGCCCCATGACCCTTTCAAGAAGGAGGAGGAGGAGGAGGAGGAGATGGTGGTGGTGGTGCTGACGATAGTGATGATGATGATGATTTTTTTTGAGGCCCTGTCATTACTTTTCTAACAATTGTTGAAACAATATACACCATGCTTCAAGCCAAAACTGATTCCCTTCAATTTCATTTCTTACCTATGTGCTTTTATTAATTTATAGGGTAAAGACCCCCTTTGGTCATGAGTGACCATGGGATTTGCACCTATAAAGTTGCCTTCAGAGGCACAAGTCTAGGCAAGGTTGTTAATGGAAGACCAGCAGTCACCCATGCATACCAGTCTCACTTTTTCATGCCACCAATGTTGTCTCTAAGGGAAAAGAAAAGGCCGATACAGCTTGGCAGTAAACTGGAGCAATGTGAAATAAAGTGTCTTGATTAAGAACACAACACACAACCCGGTCTGGGATTCAAACTCATAACTTCATGATTGTAAGCCCGATGCTCTAACCATTAAGCCATGCGCCTTCATATTAATTTACAATACCCAAAATTTTAAAACAAACATTAACTGCTTAAATTTTGTTTCTCCTTGCAAACTAATTTTACTGAATTATTGAAATTGAACACACACGTAACCTACAAGTTGATAGTGCAATATTCACCCATTCTTCTTGTGTTACTTTATGAACAATATCTATTCTATATATTATTTCCTCTTACCTGTTTGATGCCTAAGCCAAGAATATTTTTCATATATGATGGTAGGAATGAGGTTGTAGAATAAAATAACCAGCTGCTACAGAATAACATGAAGATTACTGACCAAAACGGTATGTATGTTAAGATACTTTTCCATGGAATATCACCATCCTGAAATTAAATACAATATATACATATAAGTGTATTTACATAAATATTCTTTAAAAATGAATATCATTAGAAATATTACCAAGGTTTAGCTTTAATAACTCCCAGCCACTGCCTAATGTTTGTACTTTAGTCACAGGCCAGTAGATCTAAAACCAAAGGTGTTCTAGCTATAACTGATTCATGTTTTAGTTGCTATATACAGAACCACATTATCTAAAATATCCTTCTTTTTTTCACACTCAGAGTTACTGAATCATGGAACGAATACCAGCATCGGTTGTTAGCTGACAGGACACTGCACCCTTCAAAACTTCCATTCATCCTGAAATTCGCCAACATTACACCTGATATTCCCCCTCAATACACATGCACGCATGTATCTGTGTATATATTATGACTCATACACTGTTCACTTTCCTGACAGTATAGCTGTATCCGTAGAGCGTCAGACTCCATGCTTTGCAGCATAAAGTTATGGCCCTTTACGTTCAGAGTTCAGATGCTGCCAAGGTTAACTTTGCCTTTCATCCTATAAAATAAAGCACCAGTAATGTACGGGGGGGGGGGGGGGGGGGGCCTTGTGCCAAAAGTAGAAACAATTATTCTATGTACTATACATGCACCTTTGATGAGTTATAGTGCACCTGAGCACTGTACACAATAATTTTCATTATTATCATTATAAGATGGTAGGGTGAGATTTAAGGATGATTTGATTGCTATTGTTGGAAAGTTGAATGACTATATCTATCATTGGCCTGTTTTACTTTAATTTGAACACAGTAAATCACTTAATTTTATCTCTTTCATTGTCATCATCATCATCACCGTTTAACATCCATTTTTCCACACTAGCATGGGTTAGATGAGTTGTCTTGCTGAGAGACAAGCCAGATCAGATGACTGTCTTGTTCATACAGAATTGATTTTGTCTTGGTTTCTACAGCTGGATGCCTTTCCTAATGCCAACCACATATATAATAATAATGAAAATATTGTGTACAGTGCTCAGGTGCACTACAACTCATCAAAAGTGTATGTATAGTACATAGGGTAATGTACAAACGTCAGGAAAAGTGTGTACTGGGTGCTTTTTGTCATGACACTTACACGACCACTTTACAATGTGGACCGGGTGCTTTTTGTCGTGACACCTACATGACCACTTTACAGTGTATACTGGTTGCTTTTTGTCATGACACCTACATGACCACTTTACAGAGTGTATTAGGTGCTTTTTGTCATGACACCTACACAACCACTTTACAGTATGGGTGCTTTTTGTCATGACACCTACAACCTACATTCTAAAATAAAATCCTACTATGATTGAGTTTGCTTTTCATTTTTCTGGAGTAAATAAAATAAAAGGGGTTGATTTAATTGATATAGCCCTAGTTTATAAATCTGTAACCTTGGGTCAATATAAAAAAAAATCAATAATTTTTCATTAAGTCCTGCAATTTTGACCTTATATCTCTATTTAGTTTTCAAACGCTTCCCATCATTTTAGAAGACTTTTACTATTTCAAAGATTGGTTTAAAATTCTTATCTTCACTCCTAATTGTTATTGTTTAACCTCAGATTAAGTCAAGAGTAAATTCAGATAATTCAGGTAACTGGTAATGTACTAAATGGGCTGTACTCTTAGGTCTTGAATAATTGTCCCCTTCCTTATTAATTTTTCAGATTTTTTCCACCATCACCCCCATGCTTATTCCAACTCTCAACCCCCCACTTATTAAATTTTGCTAATCTATCACCAGTGAAATTTTATTTTAAGTGCTAACATTCCTGTCATCATCATCCAGTTTTTTTATTATGCAGGGCTCAATTAATCCCTAATTAGGAGTGGGTCCTGCCTGTCAGCGCTCCTTAGCTTCCCGCTCCATGTGTTTCTGTTCGCTAGTCTCATTTGGGCCAGGCCAAGCCTAGCTTGATCTCGACGGACATCCTCCATCCAAGTCCTTTTTGGTCTGTGACAATTAACTTTTTTTAGACATTAAAAATCATTATACATGACAAAAAAAATAACATTACAAGAAATCCCATACATTATCAAATAAATAGGATGGGTTGGGGTCTCAATATATAAACTAAATGACTAATTCTGTTTTTGTTTTTAAATCAAGGGAGATAACCTAGAAAAATTATCGACCCTTCTCTCACTTAATCCAACCACCTCCTATTATTTAGGACACAAAAGCGTAAGAATTCAATTTTTAATGAAATTAATTAATTTCTTGTAATTATCTCGCCTGGCCTTTGACAATTGCTAACAATTTCCCCTCAGCTTCATGAATATTTTTTAGCATGTCATTTAGTACATCAGTACATATAGATGACACTTGAATGTGGAAGATTAGGAGAGGAATGAAGTATGATGGTGTCTCCTGCTTCAATATCAGCCTTGTTGCAGGAAATAGATCATTAATATATAAAAGGAAGAGATTTGGGGAAAAAATTGAACACTAATGTATGCCAGAATCAATAGTACTCTTAGGTCCTAAGTAACAGGGGTGTTGGAAAAGCAGTAATTTTTTCTAGGTTGTGATTAGGAGGGAGGATTTGTCTCTTGAAGCTTAGGCTGAAAGATAGGTCTCTGTGGGTGGTGCAAGTTTATGCACCAAACAAAGAATCCGAATACAGGTCCTTCTTTGCTGAAGTCACTCCAGCATTAGATGTAGTTAAGAGTGAGTTATATAAACTGATGGGAGACTTCAATGCACATGTTGGCACTGACCACCTGACATGGAGGAAAGGTGTGATTGGAAGGAATGGCAACCCCAATCTAAATACAAATGGAGAGGCTCTATTAGATTTCTTTTCAAGCAATGGACTTTCTGTTATGAATACCTTCTTTCAGCACAGAAACATCCATAAATATACATGGTATAAGGGGAGTGGTGTTTTATCTCTAGTCCGCAACGAATCCCCTTTTAAAGATCATCCATTCTCTCACATTTATATAGCACATCCAGCGAAGCATGGCTGCTTCATTTCTCTTTAGTCTACACATGTCTACTTGCAGTCACTGCCTATGTTTCCCTTCCATGCAGCATTGCACTTCACACACAGGCATCATACAGTCATCCTTTTGTATGTAGGAAGAAACCTTTTATATAATGATCATCATCATCGTTTAACGTCCATTTGCCACACTAGTATGGGTAGGACGGGTTGACCCTTTGGGAGAGAATCAGGTTAGAGGACAGTGTTTTGCTCACCTGGGGCTGATTTTGGCTTGGTTTCTATAGCTGGATGCCCTTCCTAGCACCAATCACATTTATAATGTGTGCTGGGTGCTTTTTGTCATGCCACCTACACAACCACATTATAGTGTGGACAGGGCACTTTATATATATATATACCACTACTACTACTGCAACAAATGGACTTCTATTTAAAATCACCAAGAAGGTGAGAAAGAGAGAAAGTGATAAACGAAAATGTGAACTCATTTATATATCTATATGTATGTAGACCATGTTCTCTTATACCATATTCTTATTATTATACACCTTAACCGACATTATAAATTTTATTATACATTTCTGTAGCATGAAGAAGCCTACAACTTTTGGCTGAAACTGGTACGATAAATTCCTGTTTTGCTGTTATTCTATGGAAAATCCCATTAGCATTTTCTACTGTTTTTCTTATTTTACTAATATATATATATATTTAAAAATGGTGTCTGCAGATATTGCTTAACTACTGTGAAAGTGGTTGCAATTGGAAGTCTTGTTGATAGACTGGAGCACAGAAACTGCTTATCAGTCTGGGTTTATATGATATACAAATGTCATTACCCACACATAGTCGTTTGGTACTCTGAGTAATGGGTTTGTATTTCTAATGTACAAATCTTATATTATTGAGTGAGTGGGGTATCATAAATATATTCTCCACTCATGAGAATTTCAAAACAGCACCATCCAAACACATTTTGTTGATTAGCTGTCTTGGCTTATAAATGGGGTTTGAATTTTTGCCTATATCTCAGACATAAAATAGGGGTTGGTTTATATTTGAGTATATATGGTAAATCATATGACATAATATTATATATGAACCATATATTAAGTTACTATCTTAGTAATGAAATAATTAATAGTTGTATTTAAATGCCTCAAAATTCTTAATTAATTGAAATATAGTGTATTTCTAATGAAATACAATCACAAAGGGGTTCTTCTTTTTGTTCTTGCTCAATGAGACTGGAGTCATCCTAGACCAGCGATATATATATAGAGAGAGAGGTGTGCTGGTACAGACATGTTCTCCACCTGCCACCAGATCATCCTACTAAGGCCTTACTCTCATTTAACACAGCAGTTACAGGCTCGAATAAACCCTGCGGCAAGTCCTGCACCATAATTAAGTCCGGCTGGATGTAAATTAAGAAAGATCTCCAGAGGCTTGACATCACCTTGGAGGATGCGGAGGGGCTGGCATGGGACCTTCAGTGATGAAGGGCATTGGTAGACATGGTCAGCTCTATGCACAATGTATGCCTCTGGGATCACTGGCCAAAATTATTTTTGGATGGTATTGTTTTGAAATTGTCACGAGGAGAATATATTTATGAAATTTTAATATGTTGATGTTTAAAATGTTTTAAGTGTCATTTAGAGTATAGTTATTGTTTCACAACTCTATTATGTCATGATATTTTCACCAATTTCCAACCATTTTAACGGTCATATTCATTCAAAACATCAAAAACAATAGGAAATATGAATTTTATGTTGAAAGTGAAACCAGTGTAAATTCACATCCAAAAATATTTTCACATCTCATTTACATAGGATTCCAAAGTTGGTGTAAATTGGTAAAAATATTGACCTCTAATATAAGCTGACCATTCATTTTACCATTGATATTTTTGCCAAATATTTCTTGTCTTATATATGAGTATATACAGTATATTTATAAAAGAACTGTTTAAAATAGGTGATTTTGCTTCATATAATCAGATCTGGTTTCGACCAATTTGGTATCCAAAGGGTTAATGCTTAATGTAAGTACAACTATTGCTAACTGTCTTTAAAATCTTATTAGATAAGTATTTCCAAAAAATCATAAAGATATAATTTTTAATGGAATAATATTAAATTAAGTAAAAATTTTAAACAGCAATTTACATTTAATTCTTCCATGTTCCAATCTCTAAATAGATGAATTTCAAAATTATGAGTTTATTGTGTGAAATTATTGATAGTTAATAATTCAGTTTCTAAGGATTATGTGATTGACTGAAAATCCTTTTAAATTAAGGTTCTATCAACATCAACATAATCTCTGAAATCCTGAAAGATCATTTTTAGACATACATCTGAAATAGGCTTCTATCTGTGTTCAAAACCAAGAATTTTTTATTTGTTTTCTCATCCCACCATCCTAAAAATTAACAACAATAACATCTGATGTCAGCCAGAAGTAAACAACAGGTGTTTTGCTGATTGTAAACAACACACATTGACCACCCAACGGAGTATGGTGTTCAGAACCAGTCATATGGTGTTCAGTACCAGACATACATAATTCCTCACTAGGATATATGGAAAAGACTTGGAGGTTCAAAGAGATCAGATGGCACATAGGCATTCAAATGAGCATTACTCATGAGAAGCCATCTAAGATAAAATGCTGACTACACACACATACAATCACATGTATGAACAAAGGTGTATGAACACCTTTGAACATCACTCATTTTCTGGTGTGACAGCACACACATTTATTTTGTCCTCACATTTATCAAAGTATATCTGATCTTTAACCCTTTAGCATTTAAACTGGCCATATATGGCCAGAATTCTCTCCCCTCTTTCAGTTCAAACCGGCTGTAACCAGCCACTCATATTTTTAAGGTATTGTTCTCAAAATAAATAACATCAAAATCTCATAGATTCGATATTATGTAAGATAAAGCCTTTACAATGAAAATACAATAGTAAATATAGAGGAATGTAAATGCTAAAGGATTAAAGAATAACAATATAACAAACTATAAAATTATTTGGAAGCTATTTAGAAGATATTACAACAACCAAGATATTACAATAGCTGTGATCTTTGTATCTCATAAAGAAAGGAATATATATTTCATAAGAATTCTACTTTACACACCTGTTCAAAGTTATCTTTTTGTCAGTATAAATCAAATGTTTGCTGAAATACCTAAAAATGCTCACCAGCTGAATGTTGAATAGCTTTGTGTCCTATTGTTCCATCATCATCACTATCACCACCTATCTAACCCATGCAAATGGGGGGAAAACTGACGTAAAAATGATGATGATGGTGATCTCCAACCAAAACAAAAGTTTTTTTTAATTGTTAACATGAATATTCAACAGGTTTTATTTCATATATAAGTAAGATCGTTTCATCATTCGATTCATTAAATTAATTAAAATCTTCTTGTACTTGGCAGTATTGGTAGAGGGTCGGACGCCATGCTTTGCAGCAAAGAGTTACGGCCCTTGATGGTCTGAGTTCAAATCTTGCCAAGGTTAATTTTGCCTTTCATCCTTACGGAGTCGATAAAATAAAGTACCAGTAATGCACTGGGTAATTGCTGGCCTTGTGTCAAAAGTAGAAACAATTATTTCATTGGTGGATTGGCAGAAACGGTAGAGAGTCGGACACCATGCTTTGGAGCATAGTTACGGCCCTTTATGGTCTGAGTTCAAATCCCGCCGAGGTTAACTTTACCTTTCATCCTTACGGGGTCGATAAAATAAAGTACCAGTAAGGCACTGGGTTATTGCTAGCCTTGTGCCAAAAGTAGAAACAATTATTTCATTATAAACATAGGAACAATTATTTCATACTGTTTTGCAGCATAGAGTTACAGCTCTTTACGGTCTGAGTTCAAATCCTGCTGAGGTTAACATTGCCTTTCATCCTTACAAGGTCGATAAAATAAAGTACCAGTAATGCACTGGAATAATTACTGACCTTGTGCTAAAAGTAGAAACAATTATTTCATACTAACAAGTTGGTATTATGAAGAAATATATCAACTTACATGTGATTTACTGGAATTCAAAGATTGTTGAATGTATTCTCGCTCTTGAGACGAGATCCATGTATGTTCCTTGGGATCATTGAACATAAAACTATGCCAAAATATATACCATACAAAGGTTGCTGCTCCTGTTGAAATAATGGAGGACTTTGAGATAATAATTGGTGAAAATTTACAAATTATAGTAGTGCTTGTAGTTCTGTATATATAAAAAAAATTATTTTTCTATTCTTTAACTGGTTTCTGTCACTGGACTGCAAGTATACTGAATCATCACCTTTAAAGGGTTAAATCAATCATATCAACAACACAACATATTTCAGAATGGAACATTCTCTATATGTTGAACAAACAAGTTACTGAACATAATAGGATAAAACAGAAATAACAGCAGTTTTTAGACCAGTGTAAATATAAACATAGAAACACACACATAGAGAGAGAACAGGATACATAGAGAGATAGATATGACAGTTCCAGCAATGTTTCTGTCAACCAAACTTCACTCACAAAGTATTGGTCAACCTCTATGGTAAGTATGACCCAAGGTATGGTGCACTGGAATGGAACCTGGAAGCTTGTGGTTGTAAAACAAATTTCTTATACAGTCATGCCTGCACAAATTATATATAATTATTTAAGCAGTAATCATTGATAACAGCGGTTTAAAATTTCAGTTAGCTGATCCTATTAGAGTTATTTCACTTTAGATGTTAGACATCTTTAGATGTAGTTTTTGTCAACTAACTGCATCAATAATATCAGTTAATCAAAGTTTTTAATCTCACTACATTACATACTCTCAGATCTCAAATAATATGGTGTGTGTGGACAATCGGTAAATTTTCTAGGTTGTTTTCCTGAATCATTTTAAAAATCAGAATTAGTCGTTTAGTTTGCATTTTAAGATTCCAACCCATCCTATTTATTTTATAACGTAAGGGATTTCTTACAATGTTCTTTTTTTGTCATGTATAATGTTTTGTAATGTATAAACAAAATTGTCACATGAATGTTACCACTAAAAATAAAATTTCACTGGAGATAGATTAACAACATTTGACAAGTGGAGGCGGGGGATAAAAAATCTGAAAAATTATTAAGTGGCGCGCAGGTGAGGACAATTATGTGAGACCTCCCACTTAATAATTTTGCTAATCTATCTACAGTAAAACCATATTTTAAGTGGTAACATTCATGCAACAAAAAAAGTACATTAGTAGAAATCCCATATTTTATAAAATAAATAGGATGGGTTAGGGTCTCAATATGTAAACTAAATGACTAATTCTGGTGAGGTGGTGTTGGTGAGGTGGTGGTGATGTGTCGGTGAGATGAGGTGAGGGTGAAGTGGTGATGGTGCTGAGGTGGTGGTGTTTTTGAGGTGGTGGTATTGGTGAGGTGAGGTGGTGAGGTAGTGAGATGGTGTTGGTGCAGTGGTGTTGGTGAGGTGGTGGTGTAAGTGAAGTGTTGGTGTTAGTGAGGTGGGGGTGTGTAGTGATAGGTGAAATGAACATTTTAGAGCCTGTCGGCATATATCCTACCTTCAATATAAGATATGAAATAACTGAAGGGAACAGTAAAATGCCATACTTACCAAAAACATAGAATGATATTTCCCATCCACCAAAGTGAGGGATTTTGCTAAGTAACGAAGGGCTGTATGTAGACACTATTATACCCAATAATGCTCCTGTAATACATTGAAAAACATCAAGGAACAGAATAAAAAATCACTTTCAATGTGGTAGGCACATCATACACTTTAATGTTATTATTAGTTTGGATTGGCAGTATTGGTAGAGTGTCAGACAACATACTTTGCAGCATAAGTTCTGAGTTCAAATCCCGCTGAGTTTAACTTTGCCTTTCATCCTTACGGGGGTCGATAAAATAAAGCACCAGTAATGCACTAGGGTAATTGATGGCCTTGTGCCAAAAGTAGAAACAATTATTAGTTACATATAATACATCTCATTATCATCATTTTTATGTCTATTTTTCCATGCTTGCATGGGTTGGATGGGTCCTTCTCAGCATTATATCTCTCCATTTGCCCCGTTTCTTTGTCATCTTCTCTGTTAGTCTCAGCGATTTGAGGTTAGCTCTCACCACCTCTGCTCAAGTCTTCCTTGGTCTACCTCTACTACAGCTTTCTTCCACTGAGATTTCCCAGCAATTCTTCACCCAATCATCATCATCCATGTGAATCACATGTCTGTACCAATTCAGTCTTCTCACCTGCACACTAGCTCAGATCCCTTTTAAACCCTGCTCCTCTCACAGTTCATCCAAGCTTAGCCTTTCTCTCACATTTGTTCATATATAACCTACATACACATTACTGACATGCACAGACACACACATGCACACACACACATCCACAAACATACATACACACAGGTATAAACATGCAAGCACATGTACAAACATATATGTATATAATAACTGGACCCCTACATATTTGTTTGACCTGCTAGAAACAGCAGCTAAATCTCCCTCAAATTTCACTGTACAACCCTAAAATGAATACACTGGATGAGGGAAGTCTGGATGCCAGAAAAGTAGATGGAATTGTTATGACAGAAACTTAATAAATATATCAATCTTGCAGAAACACCCAGTTGAGGAGTCAGTAGGTTGGCTCCAATCACTGGCACTGAATAACTCAGTCAACATAGCTGTATATAGATACCACCGTGTGGAATATCTGATAGCTGTAAGCAATAGCAGTAACACTTTTTTTAAAAGTTGACAAGTTTATCACTATTTGACAATCCTGAGTTCAGATCCTCTTGTGAGTTTATGATATGATGGATATGTTAATGGTGTGATCTTATTTTTAACTTGGAGAACAATGGATTGTGAAAGATACCAAACAATTAGATCCAATCCATATAACTGTAAATATAGACAGTAGGGTATTTCCTTCCAATACTCACATCCCTGATTCCTCTTCCTCATCCAATCCATGCCAGTATGAAAAAATGGGTGAATTTGACAATGTATTGCCAGATGTCACTAACTTGCTTTCAGGCTACCTTCATGACTCGACACTTACTCTCTCTCTCTCCATCCCCACTGGGAATGATTCCCTCCTTTGGCAAGTAACATGTAGCTCCTCCCCACCTTACACTACATCCCTGTTCCCATCACTGTTTTTCCAATCTCATCAAAGACACAAGAACCCTATGGTTGTTAAGTGGTAGTGCTGGTGCCTTGAAAGAAAGCACCCAGTCCACTCTGTAAGATGTAAAACTAGTACTGGTGCCAAGATAAAATGTACTTGGCCCACTCTGTAAAGTGGTAGTGTTGGTGCAACAATAAAATGCACAGTAGTGTTGGTGCCTTGCAAAAAGCACCCAATCCAATCTGTAAGATGTAAAATTGTATAGCTGATGCCATGATAAAATGTACTCAGTACACACTGTGAAGTGGTTGATGCTAGGAAGGGCCTCTAGCCATAGAACCCATGCCAGAATGAGCAAGTTGCAGTCACCTGAACTGTCCAGCTTTGGAATGTGACAATTCTTGCAAGCCAGGAAAATAAACATAAAACAGTGATAATGATGATGATGATGATGACAGCAGAAACAACTCGTTGTTCTAAACAAAGGCAGCCCCAGAGTTCAATTTCTCTTGTAGGTCTAGAAAAGCCACAGCAGCACTCAACATCTAACCAGAAATTCCCCATCATTTATGTTTATCTCACCATTAGATCTAGTCTCTGGTTCTGATTATATGCTGTGTGATGGTTGATATGCAGAAGTAGATTCCATATTAAATTCCTCCCATTTGGTGTCCACCACCATGAGGACACCTTCCCCAACCATGACGGATAGTTGTACTTTCAATTCTTTCACCAACATTTGAAAATGGACATGAAAATGAAATGACCATTTAATTTCTACCAATTTCATTAACATTATTGTTCTTATATGGTAGAAGCTTTTATGTTTGTTGTTCAAATCTTTAATGCATCTCAGAGGTTGATAAAATAAGTACCAGTAATATCCTGGAGTTGGTTAAATTGACTATATTCATCTTAGAATTGCTAGATATCAAGAAAAAATGTCTTTCAATATTTAGTTAGATCCTTTTTTGAATTCAAATAATGCCATCTTGAGATGAATTAAATATGTACCAACTAAATACTGGGAGTCAATCCCAACAAGTATGTAGTTTCGAGCCTACTTAACAAATCCTTTTCATTTTGTGTTCAAATCCAACCAAGATCAGCTTTTGCCCTTTATCCTTTCAGGTTCTATAAAACAATGTCGCAGTAAAATACTGGGGGCGATTTAATCAACTAAACCCTTCCCCAAAATTTGTGGCTTTGTGCTCATGAGAGAAATTATTATTATCAAAATCATTTTATGTAGATTAATTTCCAAAAGTATTGATCTAAATACAAATCAAACATGACATAACAGCAGTGGGTTATATTATCAGTTTCTAACTAAGGTGTATAACCAAATATTTACAGGAGAAGTGGTATGTGATGATGTTTATGCTGTTTACAAAAGTATTATGAATTGGTTATGGGTGAAGTGAACTGGCTTCAACAGGTAACTGTAAGTAGAATTGGTTCACCGGGAGCTTACCTCTAGTTATATAGTGCTCCGTGAGTATAATTGACATCTCTTATAGAAGTTAAAAGTGATGGCTGAATGAAAAACATTACCTGTCCCTATCACAGTGTTGAACGTAGATCTTTCAGAAACAGGGGCCCATTTCCCCTGTAGCAAAATGAGCCCTGGAAATACACCTCCCTAGAAGAAAATGAAAAGTTGGAATTAAGATAGGAATGTCAAGTACATAAAGTAGTCACATTTTCCTCTTTTGCATTTTCTCGGACTGGGTAGTTCTTGCTTTGTTTTATAGTAGCTCAATGCTCTTCCTGACACTAATCCCTCACCAGAAAAACATGGAAACTAATGTCAGCTTAACAAAACTGAGTCAAGTAGAGTTATAGGCATTGATCAGAAACAAACCTGGATATAATCAACTGAAGATTACAATAATTTTGTGGATAAAATCTCCAAGCTTGGGTAGGTTGTGAAAGGAGATACTATATATAGGTAAGTCATGTTCTACTTCATTACTTTAACTAAACATTTTTGACTATTATTTAACCCTTTTGATATCAAACCCCTCGATACAGACCCATTTGTTGTAAACAACCCTTTTGATATCAAACCCCTCGATACAGACCCATTTGTTGTAAACAACCCTTTTGATATCAAACCCCTCGATACAGACCCATTTGTTGTAAACAACCCTTTTGATATCAAACCACTCGATACAGACCCATTTGTTATAAACAACTCTTGATATTAAACCACTCGATACAGACCCATTTGTTTTAAACTGTTAATACTTAAATATAAAACTTCCAACATAATCTTAAGTATGAATTTTTGTTAAGTTATGTTCCAAATATCAAATTAATAATGAGAAAATGAATTATATTACTAAATCTTTACATATTCTTGATTATTTTCAAAATTAATCGAAAACCATAGGCAGTGTTTGTGTCATTAGAAATATGGTAATGGAACAGTTAAACACAATCATAAATAAAGTTTTACGTGGTATTTACGAAAAGCAACATGTGACTAATATACAATCAAAGGTTGAAGTCAAAATATTATAAAGACAAAGGATGTGACTTATCTATTGCTGCAATTTATAAAGACAGTGTGTGACTTATCTATGAATATATACAGTAGTTTCTCCTAAATGGCTGTAAAGTTAAGATGCTAGACTTCTTTCTTATGTCATGGACTTTTGATCATATGAACAAATGAAGCAAGTTACTTTTATTCAACTTGGCTCAGTCTGTAGCGAAATCTGTCCACACCTTGACCCCTTGGGTGACATTTAACAGTCACTTTTTGGCGTAAACAAGTCTGTGTGTGGACGATATCTCGAATTCACCCCTGTGGTTCTCAAGGCATGGGACAGAGGAAGCGACAGATATAAATAGCCTGTATTAGACCAAGCAAAAGGCTGTTCGGAGCAGTTCCTGATAGAGTAATGATGTAAAACATTTGCTTTCTACAGGCCCCTTGGGGTCTATAGACTCTGACTCTCTCTCTCCTGGTCTTACAGACTTTTACTTTCTCTTACTCTCTCTCTTTCACTCAATCTCTATCTCTTGGTCTCTCTCTTAGCCTAGAGAGTGAAGTTCATGAAGTTTTCTTGGTAAATACAATTTTATTCTATTTTTATAAACATACAAATAGTGTACATAATCCCTGTGTATTTTTAGTATAACTCCAGCATGAGTTATTTTCAATAAATTAATAATATAGTGGTTTGGTGTCATCATGGTTCATTTATATATATTCATTTTCTGCATGATCAAGGAACTATCATCTTATTGAACACTTATTTACTTGCACACATGCAACCTCTGGTCACACTGTATCACACAACAGTGACCACACAACAAGTGAACACCACAACATAATCAACTCACCAACACGACCATACAAATAATCGCTATAAGTCAACCTGACAGAGATCAAGTTCCATGGTTGTGTGATTAACAGCCTGAAAGATTTCCAGTTGGAAAGCTTGTTCATTGATCCTGAATTCATATCTGAACAGAGCTTCTTAACTCTTCCTTATTTCAGTTCATCATTTGAATTGAATTGATTTGAATCAACAAGATTCCAGACCCCATTTGCTAACCAAGTGGTTAGCAAATGGGATCAACACTACCTACTGGTCACAAATTCTGACTGAAGGAGCAATGTGAAATAAAGTGTCTTGCTCATTGTCCAGTTCAAGAATCGATCTCACAACATCATGATTATGAATCTAACTGTTTAGCCACAAAGCAACTTTCTAACGACTACACTATCAGGAATATCTAATAATTTGTCAGGATTAACCTGCAACAGACCAGTGTCTTATGTTATCCACGGAGGAAATTTAACATTTACTTATAACCATGAAACTGAAGCTAAACACTGCAATGGTTCTTAAAAACTTCCCAGGGATATTTACATATATATAAGAATTTTTTTTTAGAGATTTACTAAAATTATAAATTTTTTTTATCTTGTAGAACGAAGTCTCTTATTTTATTTTGTTATCTGTTATACAATATTAGAAATATTAAAAAAAAAGATAAAAAAAATTCCTTTGCTTTCTATTAAAGAAAGAAGAAAAAAAGGAAAGAAAGAAAGCACTTACTTGTGCAATACCCATAAGTCCTCGGATTATTACAGCTAATATAAAGTTGTATTTACATGCTGATGGGAATACAAAAGTCAAGAGGGCACAACATAGAAGACTATAACCAACTACGATTTTGCCTCCCATTCGTTGTGCCATAAAACCCCAAGGACATTGTGATAAAAAATAACCAACAAAGAATGCTGATGTTATAATTCCCTGTTTTTTAGAGTCCCAGTTGATATTGCCAGACACCTGAAAAACAATAACAATAATAGAAATAGTAATAAAATTCATGATGACAATGCTGATTACATTGACATGCAGCTACAGTTACAAGGGAGCAGTAAAAACACTGGAATAGATTCCTGTATATATTTGATTTCAGCAGGATTGAAAGTAAAATCAATACTGGAAGGATGTTAATTTAGAATGTAAAGGAATGAACTGGTGCAGTAATACGCCAGCTTCAGCATTCGGTAATCAGAAGAAAGGAGGTAGGTGTAAAAGCCAAACTCGCAATCTTCAATTTGGTATTCGTGCCAACCCTTATCTATGGTCATGAATCTTCAGTAATGACCAAAGGAATATGATCGCAAATACAAGCTGCCAAAACGGGGTTCCTCCAAAAGTCTTTGAGGTAATGTTACTTGACAGAGTGCATAGCTTGGAGATCAGAAAGTCACTCCAGATAGAACCACTACTTCTTCGAATTGAAAGATCACAGCTTCGATATTACAGGCATGTGGTTAGAATGTCTTTTCCTAAAACATTCTCTCGGGTCTTGAATAATCGTCCATCCATGCTTATTAATTTTCCAGTTTTTTTCCACACCCTCTCTTATCCCGCCTCCCCTGCTTATTAAATTTTGCTAATCTATCACCATTGAAATTTTATTTTAAGAGGTAGTATTCCTGTGACAATTTTCTTTAGACATTAAAACAACATTATACACAACATAAAAAGTACATTACTAGAAATGCCATACATTATGAAATATATAGGATGGGTTGGGGTCTCAACATGTAAACTAAACGTCTAATTCTGTTTTTTTTTTAAATCAACGGAGACAACCTAGAAAAATTATCGATTTTACAACCCCTCCTCCACTTACCCCCCCCCCCAATTTATTCCAACCCCTTATTATTTAGGACCTGAGAGTAGTCACATAAGTTAAAGTGGGTTCATTTAATCATGCCTTTTTTATCACTTATGTGTTGCATTGTCTATATGCTGAAGTCTTTTTTTTTTATCTATTTCCCACATTCCCTCAACAACAATAGTTGTTTGGGTTAAGAGAGAAATGCAATGAGAGAGAGAGAGAGAGAGAGAGAGAGAGAGAGAGAGAGAATGAAAGATAGGTAGATATTGAAATATCAGAATTTGTTATTATGACGTCAATGTATTGTTGAATTATGCTTTAACCCTTTAGCATTTAAATCGGCCATATCCAGCCAGAATTCTTTCACCTCTTTCTGTTCAAACCAGCTGTAACTGGCCACTCATACTGATGTTAAGGTATTGTTCTCAAAATAAATATCAAAATCTCGTATATTCGATATTGTGCGAGATAATTATGTGAGATAAAGCCTTTACCATGAAAATACAATAGTATATATATAGTAATGTGAATGCTAAAGGGTTAAACTGTCTATCTATCTTTCACGCTCAAATACTCTCTTTCTCACTGTGTTTCTCTATCAACAGCAACTTACCCAAGGAGGGAAAGGGGGGGGGGGGCTGAAAAGGTGTTGCCGTTGAGAGAGAGAGAGAGAGAGAGAGAGAGACTAACGTGTTGACAGACAGACTTGCACTAAAAAGACTTTTATAAAGTCTGTCGTCATCCTCTCTTTCACATACACACACTCTCTTTCTCATTGTGTTTCCCTCCTACATATATGTTGTGATGGACAGACAGACGGAGATCAGCTTGTCTTTTATAATATAGATTGGTGGCTGGTGGTGCTTGTAATTGTGGTACTAATGGTGACAATGATGAGGATGTGGAAGAGGCTGGAAAGTGGCGATGCAGAAACAGAAGAATGAATAAAAAGAGCAGGAGGAGGGAAAAGAGACAGAAAGTAAAGATACGTTTCTACTCTCAAAGCTAAAGTAAGAAAAACAAAACAAAACAAGAATCTTACTGGCGTTGTGTTTTTCATAACTGTCTCATTTAAACTCCCAGGACAATAGCTGTTATATGATTTATTATGTCCATGGTCGTTTTCTGAACTTGTTTGGTTTACCATTAGCACTAAGGCCATGCTGAGATCAAATCGTAGACAATAAGCCAACAAACCAGCTAAATTGCCTAATATGATTAAATTGTACCTCACCTTCCAAAACCCTGTAAATAATAGAAGGTAGAAACTATTGTATAATGAAATCAATAAACAAAGAAAGATTATGAAAGGGTTATCGTTGCTGTTGTTGCTTAATCCAGGTCAGCTCTGACCTAATAGACCTATAGTCAAAAGTGTTCCAACCATGACTATTTCATATTTTATTCAGGTTGTGATGGACTACATTATTTAATGTGTCTTAAGGTGAACTTTAATGAACAAAATATATTTCATTGTCAATAAATATTCCATTACTTGCATGTCACATATTTCCTATTGTAACATCATAATTTGGTTGACTCTTATTTTTAAGCTTCTACTCTCATAATGGGGTTGAATAAGTGGGGGAAGGTTGGAAAATCAGTAATTTTTCTAGGTTGTCTCCATTGATTTAAAAAAAAACCCCAGAATTAGTCATTTAGTTTACATATTGACATCTCAACCCATCCTATTTATTTTATAATATATGCGATTTCTAGAAATGTTCTTTTTTTTGTCATGTGTAATAAAGAAAATTAATTGTTGCAGGAATGCTACCACTTAGGTGTGTGGAAAAAAATCTGAAAAATAAAAAAAAAAGGTGGTGGGGGCAATTATTCAAATTAAGTTTCTAGTTAGTTTGTTGGCAATTTAGTTGTTAGGTTCAGTAACTATATAATAAACTCCCATAGATCCCTATCTGATTCTCTACTAGTAATTCTACGTCTCATTTGGTGATTCTTTTGTGACTTTCTGCTACTTTTACAAAACTTTAAATCTATTCTAGATGAAAAGCATTAGATAGCTTCTTCTTTTTCTTGGAATATTTTAACTTAAATAAAAATCCTTTAAAATGGAGCAGGGAGAGTACTTCATAGAACCAAAGACAGTTTTGGGTAGGTTAGTATCAAAAAGGTTAAAGAGCATCAACTAAGAATAGAAAACTAGATTGAAAACTTAGTTTACTAAAACTGATCACAGCACTAGGGTACTACACATCGGGGTATTATCAGATAAATAAGGAAACTGGAAGAACTTTGGGGATTTCTTATTTAGGGAAAAGACCCTATATTTATAGCAGAATTTAGGGATGATGTGCTGCAATTTTTATGCCTTTCATAAAAGAAAAATAGTTAAAACTAGGAATCAAAAGTAGATTATGAACTTGGCTAGTCAGAAGCTTACATCTTCTCTAGATTATTGAAGAAATATTGATTCAAGCACTCAGTTATAGAAATGTGAGGAGATATTACAACCTTTATGCCCCTCATAAAAATATTATCAACATAAGTGAAGGGATGTAGTTTAGCTTCATCTCAGTCCTGATTGAGCAGACCGATAGTCAAAGGCATTCTAACCATGACCATCTTGTCTTTTTATACGGACATAGTGTATCTAAAACTGTACTATCCAATGTGTCTTTACATTTTTTAGTGAGATTTGAAGGATATTTGGCTGTTATTTTTAGTTGATAGAGTGATCATACAGAGGCTTTCTCATTGAGAATTAGTTTACTCACCAAGATTATTGCCTCTACCAGATTATAATGATTTAATTTGAGACAAGGTCACAAATCTGTATTGGAAAAGTGTAGCTAATTGAATTGAGTTCATTTGATATGATGTAAAGCAACATTGGCCTTGGCAAAGCATGACTTTAGATTGTAGGCAGATAAAACTTTGGAGGGAACCTGCCAGAAGAAGAGATGGTAGTATTAGTGTCCGTCAGGATGATTGTACATCATGAGGTGGGATTTGTCCTAAAACCTGTTGTAGTTGGTCATAGTAGTCATTGTTGACAGTGTCCTTTGCAATGTTTGTAGAGGCATAGGTAATGATGACAGTCATCTTCCTATGCCAGTGGAGAAAACAGGCGGACAGTAAACGGTCACTCAACTGGTTCCAGCTGATGAGTAACTTGCGGACATGCTTGGGCATTACCAGTGCCAAGCTGCAGCGGCCCATCCGGTCTTCAGAGTCACTCCAGATGAGACAGAGTCTCCCGTGATGAATTTGCCACTGCTAGGCCAGTGTGTCTCGCAGAGTCCTACCAGTGTGATGTTATAGTGCTTCGGACAGCAGAGTGGCTGTTCTGGGGCAAAGCAGAGACAGGGCATTCCATGTGGAAACACAGATGTTGAAGGATAAGTCACTTTCTCATTGGTGGGAGCCATGCAGGGGTCTGTTCTGATGTTGAATTAAATTCATTTGTTAGGATGTAAAGCAAAATTGGCCTTGGCAAAACAAGAAGTCAGAATGTAGGGGGTCAAAACCAAATATTAAAAATTATTTAGTTTAGCTCTCTACCTTTTCCACTGACACACCCATTTTAAGATGGAGAAATATTAACAATGCAAACATAATTTTAAGAAATTGATAAAATGGTTGGTACTTATTTTTTAAAGGAAATTTCAAAAGATAAGTAGGTGTAATTACAAGTGTTTCCACACACAGTTGGATAACAGTCAATTGGTGTAATCAAATAAACAATATAAGGTCTCGTGACTGATATTCCTGAACAATTCTTTCCAACCTACTTGAAAGTACTTTGATAATCAACAACTTAAGAATGTTTCTTTCTTCAGAACCAGATAATTTTCTATTGCAATTTAAATGGGATGTAATATTTCCACAGACACATACACACACAACAATTACACATACACACAAAAGTATACAAACCCATACATACATACATACATACATACATACATACATACATACAGATGTATATATGTACATACATATGCATGTATATATGTGTGTGTGTGTGTGTGTGTGTGTGTGTATTACAAAGTTTCATGCATTTCTACTTTTTAATGTGCTTGTTCCATGTAGGTGCAATGTTAATATTAAAGCCTTAAATGTAGTCAGAATAACACGTGCTGACATATACATATGTAGCAAAATAGTACATTAGGCAGCTTGTTATTGTATCCAATTACAACTATTTTCCTATTGTATGCATTGGCAAATTAATATTCATTAAATTTGGCACAAAACGTACAAAATTTAGCAAACACAACATCCCCTTTGTGTATAAAGGCTGTGCTACTAGATAGTTACCTCTTATTTGGTAAAAAATGTTGATAGCAGCAAAGTTGATGTTACTCTTGCCACACTAGGTCAGTTGACTATGACAGACTTTCATTAGCTATCTCTTACTCTCTCTAAATTCTTTGCTCACGTTATTAGTCTATCTTTCTCTCTATTCATACAAAACATCCACACACAAACTTTCAGTAGTATACAATTTACTTCATCAATTTATCATGATTTTCTTATTGGTTAACATGATTATCCAAATATTTGAACGCATCCACAGTGTAGCCGGAGGCATTCGGACTTACCTTGCATCTCTCTGGTCCACATGTGGGTACTTTCCGCTTGCGTCTGTCTTCGCACGTCCGTCACCTTCGAGGGCATATGGCTAAGAGGTCCTTGTTGACCGCCTGGTCGCCCCCGTCCTCCTGCTTCTGATCAGGCGTCCCCCAACTTCCGGCAATCCCCATCCCATGGCAGCTCTACACCCCCCCTCTATCTCGCGGCAGCTCTACCCCCCCCCCCATCACAAAATCTGCCATCCACCTAGGTTGGCGGCCGCTCCGTTGCGGCCTCCCCTCCGTTGTGGCCTCCACTTTCCTCTTCCTCTTCCTCGCAGCCCGTCACCACGACTCTACGGACGTCCAAGACATGACGAGGCATTCCGTCCACAGACACGTTGTTTAAGGAATTTATGGCGGTTACCATTCCCTTTCCCCATTGAGATGTGCAACGTGAGTTCGGGGGCTTGACCCATACCGCTTCGCCCACTCGTACGAGTGTGCTCCATCTCTCCACCGGCTGCTGTGGTACCGTGCACAGGTGTCACCATTCAGATGTGTATATTGCCCTGTGCGCACCGACTCCTCGGCCTGTCCCACCCACGGAGACATGTTGTACCAGAACACTGCCTCCGTTGGCGAAATATGCCTACTTTCCGCCATGGCCTTGATCGTGCAATGATGTCTCTCCATGATCCCATTTCCGCTCAGCCTGTATCCCGCTCTGAAGAAGCAGTTCACCTTCCTCTTGTCAAGCATTTCCCTCAGCACCTCCGAGCGAAACGCCGTGCTGTTATCCATCAGCAGTTCATCCACAGGGCCCCGCTCCAAGAATATCTCTCAGCATCCGCACGATTTCCTCTGCAGTCCCTATCTTCATTTCCCTCCATATTGCCATCCGCCCCGGCTTACAATCGACTATTGAAAGCTACGTTCCTTGTCGATAGTGTGTTACATCCACCGCTAATCGCTTGCAGTTGTGCTCCACCGGGATGCTTCCTGTCTCATGCACACCCGGGGCAGGGTCGATAGACTGGCATCTGTCGCAACCTCCGACCACTCTCTGGACACTGTCTGCCAACATCATAGTCGATTCTTCTGGCTAGGAACAGGGTTCTATCCACTCCCATGTGGTGCATGGCATGCAGTCCCCTCAACCCCGAATCACTCAGCCGACACACTGCCGCTATCCCCTTCTCTGCGTCCCCTGGCATTTCAATCCAGGCTTTCTTCATCCTGGTTAATACGTCTGCCCTGTTTTTCTCTGAGGGCACAAAGTTCCCAGGCAGCGCTTTATCAACATTTCTGCTGCCCCTCTCGTTCGCACCCTCCTCTCATTGGTAAGCACTGATCTCACCCATCCGAGTACAGTGGCCGAGTCAGTGCGGATTTCTATGGTGTGCAGGATCATCTCAGGGCGAGATTCAGCCCTCTCAGCACAGTATCCAGTTCGGCCACGTTGATGTGGTTGTAGTCCTCCTCCTTCCTGAGCCAGGTCGCGTCCTCAACACTCCCTATCTCCAGAATGACCCCTAGTGCTATGCTGCTGGCATAACACCATACGGTCCCACTCTCCGATTTGGGGACGTACCAGCGTCCTCTCACTGGGTCATCCGCCTTTACCCTCTCTACGATTTCCTGCATCATGGCCACTGTCCTCTCTCCAACCCTGTCACCCCAGCTCACTCCGTCTGCTCATCTCTTGACATAGCTGCATGCCATCCGGAGCCACCCTGCGATCGGATAGTGGCCCCCCCCAATTTATCACACATTGAGAAGAGTAACCGTCTATTCATATCGGGGCCCAGTTCCGGGACTTCATTACCCCTCCGAAACACGAGTGTGCCCATCTTATCCCTTTGCAACCTGAGTCCTAGTGCAGCTCCTCCTTCCATTGCCACCGACGGTTTCGCGGTCAGCCCGGACCTTACCAAGTGTCCTGAAACTTCTGCTGCTGACACCACCGTCTCGTCCACCAAGATGTCGTCAATGTAGGAGTTGGTGGCCCTCTTCACCTTGTCCACTTTCCCCAGAATGGCCTTGAGGACCATCGCCATGATTTTTGGTGCAGAGTTCAACCAGAAGCCAAGCCTAGTCAGGCTGTATGTCTGGCCCTTAAACCTGACCAGCTGATATTTCCACAGCTTCTCATCCACGTGTAACTACAGATATGCCGACTTTAAGTCGACAATCGTGGAGGCCTCCGTCATTCGTCTCCACTCTCGCAAAGTTTCACTGCAAACATCCGTGACCTCACCGCCTGTGTGGCATGACATGTGTTCGTTTAGCTCACGAAAGTCCAGCACCGGCCTAACCTTGTTCTTCGTGGGCTGCACTACTGCCATCAGCAGCAACACTCCACACTTCACCTCCTCCTTCCAAGGAATCAGTATACCCTCCTCGATCCATCTCTGTACCTCTCCCTCAAACTCGCTTCTGGCATTTCCTTTCAGGGTATGCTGATAGCACCCCACTCTATTCTTCAGCGTTGGTGGTTCTCCCTACCACTCAACTATCCTCCGCTGCCCATCGAACACCGCCCTGAAATCCTTGTCCTGTATGGTATTTTCTTTGTGGATCGCCCTGTTCTTCGTGGATCCTCCCAGCACGCGATGTCCTCCCGCTACCAAACGTCACCCCGACTTCAGTCACTGTAATACCTCCAAGGCAGCCAATCGTGTCCATGCCCATTACTCTCTCTCTTCCTCTCTATCCATCCCTCCCACTATTATCTATTTAATTCTCTTTAACTCACTACACTCCAAGACATGAAGTCTGCTATCAAAACTGACCAAAGAATCCTTCCACCTCTACCCCTTCCTCCACCTCAGTTTGTCATTCTACTTCCTAC
>OZ024740.1:305254681-305319681 GCA_964016885.1 Eledone cirrhosa | reverse complement strand
CTAGCTTTCCGAAAGCATCACTTGCTTTCCTAATCCTAAGTGAGATTTCACTATCAAGGTTGCTGTATCGATTGACAGTGCTTCCCAGGTAGACAAACTGATCAACCACTCCAAGTTGTTTACCATACACACAGATATTTGGTTCACTGTACTGCTTACCAGGGACAGGTTGGTACATGATGACGGTTTTCTTGAGACTGACAGTCAATCCTAGGGCAGTGCAAGCATCAGAAAATGCATTCAAAATGTGCTGCATATCACTCTCTGTGTGCGCTACAAGATTGCAATCATCTGCATACAAGAGGTCTCTTATGATTGATGTAAATACTTTTGTCTTTGTAGCAAAGTGCCTGATGTTAAATATGCTGCCTGAGGTTCGATATCGGATGTAAACACCATGCTCGCAATTCCTGAATGCAATACAGAAAACCATTGCAAAGTATATGGCAAACAGGGTCGGTGCTGGAATATCCCCCTGTTTCACTCCATTTTTTACTGAGATAGGCTCCGACATTAACCCAAGCCTTCATGTCATCATGGAAAGACCTAACTAAAGCAAGGAACTTATCAGGGCAACCAAGTTTCTGGAGAACCTTCCATAATGCATTTCTGTTAACAGTATCGAAAGCTTTTGTCAGATCGACAAAAACCTGATACAGATCCAAACCTTGTTCCATGCACTTCTCCTGGAGCTGTCTAGCTGAGAAGATCATATCAGTAGTGCCGCGTCCAGCACGAAAACCAGATTGACTTTCAGGAAGAATACAATTTGCAATGCGTGTCAGCAGACGGTCCAGAAGCACCCTACATAAAACTTTCCCTACGACAGAAAGCAATGATATACCTCTGTGGTTCCCACAATCATTCCTGTTACCCTTTCCCTTGTACAAGACCACCATTACTGCATCTCTCCAGTCCTCAGGTACGGATTCATTAGCCCATATCCTGCCAAACAAAGAGTGAAGATGTTGCAGGAGTCTCTCACCACCATATTGTAGGAGCTCAGCATGTATGCCATCCATACCTGGAGACCTTCCACTGTTCAGCTTCGAGGTAGCCACTGCAACCTCCACAAGCGTCGGAGGTTCTGCGAGAGCTACTTTCACAGGACTTTCTGGAATGAGATTGAGGAAACCTTCACTGACGACAGACGGCTGATTCAAAAGATCATCAAAGTGTTCTCGCCACCTTTGTAGAATTCCTTGTGAGTCACAAAGAAGTTCTTTGCCATCCTTGCTGCGAAGCGGTGTCACCAGAGAAGAAGACGGTCCATAAACCTCACGCAAGAGACTGTATACATATATACATACATATGTACATATATATGTACATACATAAATACATACATACATATGTACATACATACATACATACATAAAATAATATATCGCAGGTGTATATTTCAGGGAGACAGTCTCTCTGTGATATTACTCATCCTGTCATTAAACCCCTTGTCCTTTCTGATCAAGAAATGTGAAGGATACATCATTGGCTCACAGGAGGACAGAAATACGAACCTAACCCATAATTTCTTTGTGGATGATCTGAAACTCTATGCCAAGAACATGGATCGGATGAAGAAAAATCTTGACCTGGTTACAACATTCTCAAAGGATATAGGAATGGAGTTTGGCCAAGATAAATGCTCATATATGACTGTAAAGCGAGGAAAAACAACAACCCAATCTAGCAACATTTGTATCAATGGCCTAACTGTTTCACCAATATCTGATGATGACTGCTACAGATACCTGGAGATAGATGAGAACATATCCTATAATGGTATCTGTAATAAGGAGCGCGTAACCAGGGAATACTACACCCGATTAAGAAAGATATGGTCATCGGAACTCTCTGCGCAAAACAAAACAGTGGCTCACAATGTGTTTGCTGTGCCTGTCCTAACACCAACTTTTGGAATACTCAATTGGACGATAGACGAAATCTGACCGATTGATGTTAGAACTTGAAAAATACTAAACAACACCGGAAACTTCCACATCAACAGTGACATAGACCGCCTTTACGTGAAATGTAAGCAGGGAGGCAGAGGCCTAACATCAGTCCAGACAACATTTAAATGTCGCATCATATCTCTCCGAAAACATCTACGAACCTCAAAGCGTAGGAGCCCGTCTCTCGAGCAAGTCTATCTGCATGAAACAGATAAGATCATGAGAGTTGGGAAGGAACTCTTCGAGAGGTATTCCCTGTGTGATAATCAAAAACTCACACCCAGGGAAGTTGCTCAGCAGTATCACAGTGAATCCATAAATGAAAAACTGCATGCTTAACAGCAAAAAATCATGCATGGATATGTTGCCAGGAAGCTCCAGAGTGAGAGTAATATAGATAAAGAAAGTAGTCTATCTTGGACCAACAACCGCTATATTGGCTCCCACTTTGAAGGTTACGCTTTTGCAATCCAAGAACAGAAAATCAACACGAAATACCTGATTCACAAAATAGATAAGGATGCAGGCAAAACACCTAGATGTGATAACAAGTGCAGACTCTGCAGAATTAACATTGAAGATGTCACCCATGTCATAAGCAGCTGTCCAAAGATGTCATCGCGGTACTATCTACCTATGAGGCATGATGTATTGGCCAAAACACTGTACAATGCAATGCGTAGAAAAGATAGCCCCGATAATAAACACATTAAAAGCTACAGCAATGTGGAAGACATACATATACATAATATGAAAGAGTACTGGTGGAATGTTCCAGTAAAAACCCCAATGAAATACAGGCATAACAGGCTAGATATTATGATATGGGACGGGGAAAAGAAGTCATGCACAGTAGTGGAAGTTAGCTGTCCAGCAGATGTCAATATAATATCAAAGATTAGCAAAAAGGAGAATATTTATGCAGAACTGATGAGAAATCTGCAGATACTCCACCCTGATTATACCTTCAGATTTATACCTGTGATTATTGGGGCACTGGGATATGTTAGTAACTGCCTCAATACAAATCTTGAGAAGCTGGGCTTCACAGGAACAGAAAGAACACAACTAGGAAATTACAAGTACAATCCATTAATGGAACAGTAAAAATATGTAAAACATTCCAAAAATGTTGCATCTAATAACTGCAAATACAGATGTACAGATACTAAGCATATACACATACAACTCAAAACGTACACATCCACACATACAATAACATCCATAACTACACATGCATGCATACATACAAACACATACATTCATACGTACACACATACATACATCCACAGACACATATATGTATACACACAAATATATACATTTATATATATTTATACACACACACCCACATATATATATATAAACGTACACATACATAGTTATCTCTACAAACTTACACACACAGAGACACACATACATACAAACATACACACATAAACATACACACACACAGACACATATATATACACATATACACACAAATACATACACATATACACACATATACACATACATACACACACACATATACACATGTCCAGTATATTTTACCTTAGAATGTCATGACAATCATATATTTAACACAAATATCATTATCTCTATTCTTGTTTTACAGAATACTTTTGGGTCCCAAATAATGGGGTGGGAGTGGAAAATCGATAATTTTTCTAGGTTGTCTCCTTTGATTTAAAAAAAACCCCCAGAATTAGTAGTTTAATTTACATATTACGACCCCAATCAATCCTATTTATTTTATAACATCAGATTTATTGAAATGTTCTTTTTTGTCATGTATAATGTTTTTTAATGTCTAACCCTATAACATTTAAACCGGCGGTATCCAGCCAGAAATCTCTCACCTCTTTCTGTTCAAACTGGCCATAAACGGCTACTCACATCAGTGAGGTCAAATCTTAGAAAATTAGACACTATGTATTCATTTAACCCTATAGCATTTAAACCGGCAGTATCCGGGCAGAAATATCTCACATCTTTCTGTTCAAACTGGTCGTAACCAGCCACTCATACCGAAATTAAGGTATTATTCTCAAAATATATAAAATCAAAATCTCATAGATTTGATATTATGTGAAATAAAGCCGTTACTGCGAAAATACAATAGAAAATACAATGCAAATGCTAAAGAGTTAAAGAAAATTAATTGTTGCAGAAATGCTCTCATTTAAAATAAAATTTCACTGGAGATAGATTAGCAAAATTCAATAAGCAGGTGGGGGTGGGGTGGGGGTGTCGTGGGGTGGGAGGACTCTCAAAACTTAATAAGCAGATTATTCAAAAACTCAGAGTAGACAGTGACATGTGTAAGATTGATTAGTTTTAATTCTATATATGAGTAATCACAAGATATCTTATTATTTTACACTTGTTTTTAGATGCTGTTTTTTTTTTATATGTTTTCTTTTATGTTTTACGGCTAAATACCTTTCTTATTGCTCACAACTTAACTACAAAAGGACCTGCAGTGCAACTTTTGTAGGCAAACAAATTTGCAACAGAAAAGTTGTTCAACCAATGTAGCTGAAGTAAGCTATCAGATTACATACCATTACCCTGACCTCTCATTCCTTGTATATAACCTGATAGACAAACTCTCAACACCAGGTATGCTCCTCACCTATATTATTGTCTGTGGAGGTTCAGATTGGGCATAAATTATATTAGACTGAGAGTAACTGCAGAGGTAGTGGTTACTGCAGAGATAGTTGCTGAGATGCTAAAAGCATTGGGAGAGGTAGGAGTTGAAAAGTTACCAGCATAATCAATAAGGTATATGGGACGAAGTTATACTCAATGACTGGCGCAACAGTACAACCATAGATTACTACATGCGTAAAAGTGATGCTCTAGAAAGGAGCAACTATAGAGGAATAAAACTAATGAACCAAGTTATGAAAATGATGGAAAGAGTTATAGAGCATCTAATTAGGAAAAGAGTCAAATTAGATGAAATGCAGTTTGGTTTGATGCCTGGGAAAAGTTCTACAGATGCCCTCTTCTTGGCTAGGCAACTACAAAAGAAGTTCCTAGTGAAAAATAAGCCTCTATATTAGCTTTTGTTGATATAGAAAAGGACTTTGACAGAGTACATCAATCTATTATCTTGTGGTCCTTAAAGAAATTAGGTGTAGAAGAATGTGAGAGCAGTGCAAGCCATGTACAGAGTTGTTGCCAGTAAAGTGAGAGTAGGAAGTGAATTTAATGAGGATTTCAAGGTACAAGTAGGATTTTATCAAGGTTCAGTTCTTAGTCCACTGCTCTTCATCACAGTTTTCCAGGCCATAACAGGAGTTTAAAATTAGCTGTTCATAGGAACTTCTTTATGCAGCTGATTTGGTACTTTTAGCCGAATCCATAAAAGAACTAGAAAATAAGTTCTGTCTATAGAAATGGAATTTGGGATCAAAGGGTATGAGAGTAAACTTAGCCTAAACTAAAGTGCTAGTGAGTAGGAAAGAAGATAGGACCCTGATCCCTTCAGGGAAGTGGCTCTGCTCATCATCATCATTTTACGTCCACTTTTCCCTGTTTGCAAGGGTGGGACGGGAACTGATTCTGGCTCGATTTCTACAGCTGGATGCCCTTCCTAACACCAACCGCAATTACAGTGAGTGCTGGGTGCTTTTTTTCCGTGGTGCCTACATGACCACTTTGTAGTGGAATGATATGGACCCCAGTCCTATCATCTCATTTCTACAGCTGAATAAACTGGAGCAATGTGAAATAAAGTGTCTTGTTCAAGGACACAACACATCACCCAGTCTGAGAATTGAACTCACAACCTTTCAATTCCAAGACCAATGCTCTAACCACTATGCCGTGTGCGCAATATGTAGTAAAGGAGTAGACAGTGACATGTGTAAGATCGATTAGTTTTAATTCTGAAAATATATGAGTAATCACAAGATATTTTATTATTTTACTTTTGTTTTTATATGCTGTTTTTTTTTTATAGGTTTTCTTTTTGTGCAATAAGTTTTACAGCTAGATACATTCCCTATTGCTCACAACTTAACTACAAAAGGACCTAGAGTAGAACTTGCATTTTTGTAGGCCAGCAAAATTGAAACAGGAGAGTAGCACAATAGTTGAAGTAAGCTATCAAATTACATACCATTACCCTGACCTCTCATTCCCTGTATATAACCTGGTAGACAAACTCTCAACACCAGGTATGCTCCTCACCTATATTATTGTCTGTGGAGGTTCAGATTGGGCATAAATTATATTAGACTGAGAGTAACTGCAGAGGTAGTGGTTACTGCCTCTCCTCCACTCACTAACTTATAACACAATGTAATAACATGGAAGGGATACTGCAGAGGTAGTGGTTACTGCCTCTCCTCCACTGACCAACTTATAACACAATGTAATAACATGGAAGGGATACTGCAGAGGTAGTGGTTACTGCCTCTCCTCCACTCACTAACTTATAACACAATGTAATAACATGGAAGGGATCAATATTTTCGAAAATAATCAAATAATTGTTTCTACGTTTAGCACAAGGCCAGCAATTACCCAGTGCATTACTGGTACTTTATTTTATTGACCCCGTAAGGATGAAAGGCAAAGTTAACCTCGGCGGGATTTGAACTCAGAATGGCAAGGGCCATAACTCTATACGTCAAAGCATGGTGTCCGACCCTCTACCGATACTGCCAATCCACTGCCCTTCAAATAATGTGATACAATCAGTTTAATATGTAACGTTTAGTACCACATGAAACTACATTAGTAAAATATTCTTGAAAAGTACAAACTAGCACCATGACTGCATTACACTAAACATTAATGTTATTACTTTGTAATTAATAATGTTAATAAATCCTTCAAAATTCTTCATGAATTAATTGAAATAAAGTGTATTTCATTAGAAATAAAGTCAATATGTATTAAACAAAAGTATTCCAACATCTTGAAGTATATGCTGTATTTTTATATCTAACAGTTGAAATGGTGTGAAGTTCAGCACAAATTGTAGCTAAATCCTTCATGTGAAGGTGAATTAGAAATAAACAGAGTAATCATGAAGTAAAAACTACAAAAAGAAAACATCTAATACAGAGATTGTGACTAAACTGACT
Organism: Eledone cirrhosa; assembly: GCA_964016885.1. NCBI lineage: Eukaryota > Metazoa > Mollusca > Cephalopoda > Octopoda > Eledonidae > Eledone > Eledone cirrhosa. Next base: position 305,312,618 of record OZ024740.1, on the reverse strand, counting down.
CTAGAATGTTAGTCAAAGTGAAATTAACATAGTTTGAAGTTCAAACGTCTAATACAGAGATTGTAACTAAACTAACTGTAGAATGTTAGTCTAAGTGTAATTAATATAGTTTGAAGATGAAACAGCTGAGAAATTAGAAAAAGAGTCAAATTAGATGAAATCCAGTTTGGTTTGATGCCTGGGAAAAGTTCTACAGATGCCCTCTTCTTGGGGAGGCAACTACAAGAGAAGTTCCTAACGAAGAATAAGCCTCTATATTAGCTTTTGTTGATATAGAAAAGGACTTTGACAGAGTACATCAATCTATTATCTGGTGGTCCTTAAAGAAATTAGGTGTAAAAGAATGGCTTGTGAGAGCAGTACAAGCCATGTGCAGAGTAGGAAGTGAGTTTAGTGAGGAATTCAAGGTACAAGTAAGATTTTATCAAGGTTCAGTTCTTAGTCCACTGCTCTTCATCACAGTTTTCCAGGCCATAACAGGAGTTTAAAATTGGCTGTTCATAGGAACTTCTTTATGCAGCTGATTTGGTACTTTTAGCCGAATCCATAAAAGAACTAGAAAATAAGTTCTGTCTATAGAAATGGAATTTGGAATCAAAGGGTATGAGAGTAAACTTTAGCCAACACTAAAGTGCTAGTGAGTAGGAAAGAAGATAGGACCCTGATCCCTTCAGGGAAGTGGCCCTGTTCAATATGTAGAAAAAGATTAGGCATAAATTCTATACAATGTACTCAATGTAAATCTTGGGCACACAAGAGATGTAGTGGGATAATGGGTAGACAAACAGGAAAGGAAGACTTTGTATGTAGAAGATGCATGGGAGTAATCAAGAGGAAGAGGGTCAATGATATAAACCTCTTCAAGTCATAGGAAGAGTCTATTGAAATGGTTGATAGCTTCTGCTATCTAGGTGACTCAATTAGTAGTGGTGTACGGGTGCTCTGAGAGTATAACAGCTAGGATAAGGATAGGGCGGAAGACGTTTAGAGAGCTTATCCTACTGTTGATAACAAAAGGATGACTGTATGATGCCTGTGTGTGAAGTGTCATGCTGCATGGTAACAAAACATGAGCTATGACTACAGAAGACATGTATAGATTGGAGAGAAATAAAGCAGCCATGTGCAATGTAAATGTGAGAGAAAGGCAGAGCTTGGATGAACTAAGGAAGAAACTGGGTTTTAAGAGGAATCCAAGCTGGTGTGCAGGAAAGAAGAGTGCGTTTGTACAGACATGTAATACTCATTGATGATGATTGATGGGTGAAGAAGTGCTAGGAAATGCCAGTGGAAGGAAGCTTCAGTTGAGGTAGACCAAAAAAGACCTGGGCAGAGGTTTTGATAGCTGACCTGAAGTTGCTGAGACTCACAGAGGAGATGATGAAGAAACACGGTGAGTGGGGAGATGTTGTGCTGAGAAGGACTCGTCCAACCCATGCAAGTGTGGAAAAATGGATCTAAAAATGATGATGACGATAATATACACTGCATTGTCCACCAGTATATTTATGTACAAGCATGGCTGTGTAGTTAAGAAGTTTACTTGTCACAGAAAACTTCCACAAAAAAGACTCATCCAACCCATTGCAGTTTGTAGAAGCAGTTATAAAGACAACAATTAAAGCTGACCCGAATATAAGCCAACCTCCTATTTTATGTATGAGAAATGGTCAAAAATCAAAACCCCATGTATAAACCGTGGTAGCTAATCAACACATTATGTTTAGATAGTGGTTTTGAAATTCTCATGAGTGGAGAATATATTTTAAAAGTTTTAAAGTTTTTGATATTTAAAATGTTTTAAGTGTCATTTAGAGTATACTCCTTGTTATATATCATCCTGGAAGGAAAACTCTGATGTAAAACATGCGACTGGATGGCAACCAATGATAATGACTTGTTCTCAAGTTATGAAAGTAATGGAAGGAGTTGTAGCACAACTCATTAGGAATAGAATAAAATTAGATATGATGCAGTTGACCTTGATGTGATTTGAACTCAGAGAACAGAAAGCTGAAATGAATTCAGCGAAGTACCAGATTTAATAACATATAAGATCCCCCTCCCCCAAAAAACATGGCTAAAACAAAACACGGATCTTATGTGCAAAATTAGGTATGTAGTATGCTAATGATTTTTCTAAATATTCTCTGCTGAAATAGGAAGAGGTTGTATATGCCATCAAATACAATACTTCTCACTTTCAGTAGGTTTGACAGCTGATCTGGCTCATGTTGATCGGTTAATAATTATTGTGTGATATGTTGTTTCTAGGAAGCCAGTAGAAAACTATTTGACTTTCCTGCAGCTGGCTCTCACAAGGTACTAGCTATTTCTCTGCTTTAATTTTTAAAAGATGATAGAATTGATTTTGAAGACTGCAGAGGGCAGTCTTATGACATTGCCAGTAATATGTCTGGTCACTACACAGGAATGCAACCCAGACTTAAAGATAAGAACCTGGCAGCTGTTTTCATCCCTTGTGCAACTAATGCATTGGATCTTGTTGAAAAGATTTCTACCTCATGCTGTAATGTAGCTGCCAGTTATTTTGACTTTTTAACAGTTAAGATGTGTTATTGTTAGTAGCGCCACAAGTGACCAATTCTGTAGAAAGATGTGGTAAGAACAACGACAACGACTTTGGCTTGTTTTACATTATTTATTAACAAGGTTGAGCTATGTAGAGCTGAGTAGAGCAGGCATGCCAAGAGTAATAAAACAAACAAATTAAGGATTTCAGAAGGCACGGTCCACTGGCTGAAGTGTTGCCAGGCCGTGGTTAAGTTGTTGTGTTACATTAATTTACGACGAAAGAAAGTTAGTTGTTTACCTTTTTACAGCCAGGATGCGAGAGACAGATTTCTCAAATCAAAGCGGGAATTTTTCCCTCAGGGCGCGTAGAGATACATTCTCTTCTACTGGCGCTGATTGGCTGAGCTGAGCCAAATCACGCACAGAGAATGTATGTGAGCCAGCGGAATGTAGGTCACTACAACTTCATACATAGGTTATACACCTTTCTTTTTCTCCAACATGCAAATGGGAAAATCTAATGAAGTATTTGGAAGGTATAAAAAGAGCACTAATTGTGAAGTAAATGTCAAACATTGGTCGGCAAGAGCTGAAACCATCGTAGATGGGTGTAACTTCATTTAAAATATACTCCGAGATATTGAAGCAAGATATGAAACACAGACTTTGGTGGACTATCTGGAAATTGTTCTTATGGCCAAGATCTGGAATTTAATTTGTGTATAATTCAACAGCACAAACAAAGATTTTCAAAGATTTGAAGTCGACCTGAAGTGATTGATCTAATTGATTCTGAAGAAAAGATTCCTTTCAGGATAGGTATGAAGTGTTAAAACTGAAAGCCAAGAACTTCTGCGCCATCACCAACTACAAAGCAACAAGTAGGAGTGGGGATACACACAAGCCCTCAGCTGTCAGAATGTGTTATGGAAGGAGAAGTTGCCCCTTGAAGCTTAGGCTGAAAGATAGGTCTCTGTGGGTGGTGCAAGTTTATGCATCAAACAAGGAGTCCGAATACAGATCCTTCCTTGATGGAGTCACTACAGCATTAGATGTAGTTAAGACTGAGTCATATAGCCTAATGGAAGACTTCAATGCACATGTAGGCACTAACTACCTGACATGGAAAGGAGTGATTGGAAAGAACAGTGATCCTGATCTAAATACGAATGGAGAGGCCTTATTAGACATCTGTTCTAGTAATGGACTCTCTATTATGAACACCTTCTAAAAGGTATTCAGAAACATCCATAAATATACATGGTAGGCCAACATGACCCCTAAAATTCTAAGTGCTCTCTGTCTGCAGGATGTAGAGAGCAGTGTTCTGAAGATGATGCTGTTTGATGAGTTCATTCAAGCTTTTTCAGATGTGGAAAGAAATCTTTTTGTAGGTATTGTAGTGATACACTATAAGTAGGTATAAGTTACTGTAGGTAGTGATACACTATAAGTAGGTATAAGTTACTGTACTTAGTTTAGATAATGTTTTACCATATTATGGTCATTTTGGCCAAAGCTTTTAGTATATTTGCTAAAATCTTTGTGGCAGTGTTGACACTAACATGTCAATATATTTATATATAACATTTTACATTAACCTATTGCATTTATATAATGTATATTTCTCTACATTCATGTATGTAGCTCTATTTCCATATTACATTTATGTATTAATGGTGTGTTTTTTTGCATTTAACATTTGTTTGTATGTAGTTATGTATAAGTTGTCAATTCTAATTACATGCAAAAAATCAGGGCTGATATGTAATCTTGTGGGCTTGCTGTGTATTATAAGTTTTGTGTAAGGGAGGAGGGGAACCAAGCGAGTAGTGTCCTGGGCCTCCCATGGTCTAAATCCAGCCCTGTTCTTACCCTCACTGCACTACTCCCACTCTACCCAGGATCACCATCACCCCCTTCTCCGTCTCATCACCCTGATAAACTCCACCTCAGCAGTAGTCATAGTTCCTTGGCATTTGTTCTCAAAATTACTTACACTCCACTCTATCCAAGGTCAACCCCACATCTGTCCTCAAATCAACCACAATTATCATTTACCCAAGTATACTTTCTTACACTTTTTCTCCCTAACATCACCCCATAAATCCCATCATACTATCCTCTTTCTTATCCATCCCTCTCTCACCCTAAACAAATCAGCATCTCCCCACCCCATAGTTAAGCCAATGACCGGCAACATCCCTATTGCTGGTGCCACGAAAAATGCATCCAGTACACAGTCTACAATGGTTGGAGTTAGGAAGGCCATTTGTAGCAAAATCTCTTCCCACTTTCCCAAAATGTTTTTTTTTTTGTGTCTTGAATTGTTGTAGCCAGTATGTCTGGGGATAGTATCCCGCTAGCTCATCTACAGTTTATCGAAGACTAGCTGAGGTACCTGGCTTCGCCTGGGATAAGAGTTAAGAGAAGACGGATAAAAGAGAAAACGACTGTATTGGATGTGTTGTCTGGTATGAGGTCAGACCGTAGTGTGTGTGAGAGAGACATAAAAAAACAATCAAGCCATTTCTAGACTTTTGTGGGACGTTACTCTCTCTCTTTCTCTGTATAACGGCCTATCTCTCTCTTTTTGCCTCTCCCTCTGTGTCTTTCTCTTTAGATATGTGTGTATGTATTTGTGTGTGTGTGTGTGTGTGTAGTTTTTGTGTGATTCAACCACCCAATAAACATCTTTCTTTTATATTATATATAGATAGCACTCTCTTCAGTTCATTACGCTTTAGGTTCTTGGAAGAGAAGGATATCACTTTGAATTGCTCAAGAAGTAGAGAGATGTAACACTTAGCAAAAAAAACAACAACATTCCAGTCCTCTTGACAGGGTTGGTACTTGGATAAAAGTTAGTTCAATGCATCTGGTCAGATTACTACTGCATTCACTTGGTTCTTTGTTGTTTTCCTGTTCTATCAACAATAGCTTCATTATTAATAAAAATTCTTTAAGCAGCAATCATGTTTCATTTGTTTATTAAATGGCTATTCAGCGCTATATTATGGGACAATTTTAGTTTATACACAATCAACATCTGCCACACCACAATGAACATAAACCATGAACAATGGACAAATATCCATTCTCATTACCAACATCAACTCAAATCCTCATTTGCTACACATCTAGCTATATAAAATTTGCCAAACAAATTGAGTTAAGGTCACGACAAACTACTGAGGGCGGGTGTCACGATAATACATTCTGTAAAGTGCAGGAATGAATGTAAGCGAGTTGCAATGCCCGGCCTGTCTAACACCTCAAAAGTCATGCTATAAAATGAAATTTACTGATAAATTATAGTATTTCAGTGGTTTATTCCGTTTGGCTACAGATACAGTGACCCTCACTTCCGCGGCAGCATGAAAGATGTGAGAAAGAGTGAAAGAGTTGCTGACAGTAACGTCCCATAGTATGGGACTCATACAAACCATCTACTTTTAACTTAAGGACAAAGGGTTATGACTATTGAGGTTCTTCCCATTGACCATGGACTGACTCTGGCTAGGGCTCGTTTTATTTGGCTCAAATCGATGTGGCGGGTGAAACAACCAGCATTTAGTCGACATAAGCATTCCACAAAGCACTCAGAATCAAGGGCCCTGTCACAGCGACATTTCAATCCCTTGTAGACAACAGACCCCACTTCAAGAGTGGTAGAGATGTCAATATATTTGCCACAGGAAAAGCATCAAAATTTTACACTCGCTACTAGGTTCTTAGCATCATCATCATCATCATCATCGTTTAACGTCCACTTTCCACACTAGCATGGGTTAGACGGGAGTTGTCCCACTTGAGGCAAGGTTGGTCGGGTGACCGTGTCTCGCTCATATAGGACTATCTGGCAGGTTTTCTATGGCTGGATGCCCTTCCTAACACCAACCACATTTACAGTTTGGAACTGGGAACTTTTTACCGTGTTACCTACACGACCACCTTACAGCGTGGACTGTGTGTTTTTTTCTCGTGACACCTACACGATCTCGATCTCATTTATTTGGACTGGATGTTGTGGTACCAACTTTATAGAGAAGGGGTGGTGTTGATGGGAGTGGGAGGATAGCGTAGGGGTAGTGGATTGGGGTGTATATTTGGTTAAGAGGTGGCTACTGACTGTAGGTTTCGCTTTGTACATAGGCAAGGCGGGTCTTCTGTATTACTGCATAGCGCCAAAGATCTCGGTCCAGTGACATTGTCTTAGAGAGGTGCAAGTGTGTAAGGTCGGAATTTATCAGATCATCCCAGGTTTTTCTGGGTCTACCTACTCTGTAACTACCATCAATTTTGATCGCCCTGCACTTTTTTTATACAGCTGTCACCTTTCATGCGCATCACGTGGCCATACCAACGTAGTCTTCTCTCGAGTAAACAGCATCTGATCCCTCTTATTCCTAATTTCTCACTTAGTTCATTTATGCTTTGTCGTTCATGTATATTACTATTACACATCCAACGGGGCATGCATGCTTCGTTCCTTTCCAGTCTGCGCAGGTCCTCTGCACGCAATGCCCATGTCTCACTGTCATGTAACATTGCTGTTCGTATACAAGCATCATACAATCTGCCTTTCATTTTTAGAGAGAAACCTTTTGTGGCCAACAGCGGTATAAGCTCTCTGAACTTTTTCCATCCCGTTCTGACTCTGGCTACTGTACTTTCAGAACACCCTCTACCACTGCTAATTTCGTCACCCAGATAACGGAAAGTGTCTACTATTTCTATAGAACCATCTGGGCAATAGAAGGGGCTAGTATCCTGTGGACACTTGCTACCTATTGCACTAATAATCCCCCACTATATCGTGGTTTACTTTTTGCGGCCCTGCTACATCGCAGTAATCCTCGCTACATCGCTGTAATCCTTGCTACATCGCTGTAATCCTCGCTACATCGCTGTAATCCTCGCTACAATCCTCGCTACATCGCTGTAATCCTCGCTACATCGCCGTAATCCTCGCTACATCGCTGTAATCCTTGCTACATCGCTGTAATCCTCGCTACATCGCTGTAATCCTCGCTACATCGCTGTAATCCTCGCTACATCGCTGTAATCCTTGCTACATCGCTGTAATCCTCGCTACATCGCTGTAATCCTCGCTACATCGCTGTAATCCTCGCTACATCGCTGTAATCCTCGCTACATCGCTGTAATCCTCGCTACATCGCTGTAATCCTTGCTACATCGCTGTAATCCTCGCTACATCGCAGATTTTTCCTTAGACCATAACTATTTTCTTATCGCGTATGTACGTCTGAATAAAAAGTGTTTAAAATTTAAACTTATTAAATAAGTTTCGATGTGATTGAAGTGCACAGCGTAAGGAAGGGCTTCTTAAGGCTTTAACTATAAACAAATATTTTTATTGTTCATTTCATTACTATTTTACTGATTGTGATTTTCTCTCTAATCTACTACTACAAACCCTTCATAGATTGACGGGAGATGTGCAGTGCATTACCAAGCGGCTAACATGGTTGGTAATGGTAGTCATTGGTAACTAGTGGTATGATTGTTGGTAGTAGTTTCTACACGATCGTTACTGGCTATTTTTGGTGTTTAAATACAAAAGTGTTTTAATGAGTTTATATGTACTTAAAGCGTAGAGAAGTATTTTGAGGCTCAAACTATGAAAACAATGGTTGTCTTTATGGTCTCTCTGTATCGCGGACTTTCATTTATCACGGTTAGTTCTGGAACGTATCCCCCGCGATAAATGGGGGATTACTGTATTTAATTTTATTAAGGCTAAATAGTGATACTCTGGAGGTTCATCAAACAAGAATATATATATATGTGTGTGTGTGTTTATATATATATATATATATATATATATGGAAAAAATGAAAAAATGAAATTTCATTTCTCACTCTTAGTACGGCTGATACTTAAATATAAGTATGTATATGCACATATATATATGTATACAGACGTACAGTAGTATGTATATACATACATACATGCACACATATATTTATGTACGTATGGGTTTACCGAACATTTATTATAATGTTCAGTTTGTTTGTAAACAAATATATATATATATATGTAGAATGTGAGTAATATTGTAGAACAATAAAACTATGCATATATCAGATAAGTAGCACTCAACAGTTGGTAGAACTGGAGTATATATTAAAGGAGAAATTAAAAGATGGTTAAAAAAGTTCCATATATTTTATTATGCGCATTTCGAAAACAACATCATCCTGGGACAAAAATTGTGTTCTCATCAGATAAAATAATGTAACATGATATGAGGCCTAAAAGAACACTTGTCAACAAGAAAGTGTATGTAGACTGGACACTTTCTTGTTGACAAGTGATTTTTTAGGCCTCATATCATGTTACATTATTTTGCCGAGGTTAACTTTGCCTTTCATCCTTACGGGGTCGATAAAATAAAGTACCAGTAATACACTGGATAATTGCTGGCCTTGTGCTAAAAGTAGAAACAATTATTTTATCTGATGAGAACACAATTTTTGTCCCAGGATGATGTTGTTTTCGAAATGCGCATAATAAAATATATGGAACTTTTTTAACCATAATTTAATTTCTTCTTTATATTTATATATATATATATATAAATTCAAAATATTAACAAATATAGATGTTGTTTATTACATAACTATATATATATATATACGTAGAAGTTATATTTAATTTGTTGGGATACAATAAGCAAATATTTTTATAACTGATATAAAGCACTCAACAATTATTGGAGTAAAAATACAATATATTAACAAATGGAAACTATATTTATAAAACCATATTTATTTCATAATACATATTTCAAGGACACCAAAGCATATTATGGTGCACTTTCATCAGATAAAATATAATATAGATCAGTTTTATAAACAAATATTGACATACCCTTAAAGAATGTGACCATGTCGGTTGGAAGCTCCCGGATAGTGGGGTTACTAATTTTATTATTGGTCTATTATGCAAATTAGTGTCGGGAAGGTTTAATTCCCGTACATTTAAATTAAGCCGTTGGAATAGGGAAAAAAGAAAAAGAAGAAAAAGAAAGAGCAAACCCAAAGAAGGAAAACAAAGGAAAGAGAAAGAGAGAAAACCCTAAGTGAGAGAGTGTTGTATTAACGTAATTTATGAGATGATGAAGCGAAAAAATAAATATATAGTGGATGAATTACGCGGAGTAAATAAAGCATGGATAAATAAATAAATAATAATAACCGGAGAATTTTATCTAATGTTTAAATTTGATTAAATGTTTAATTTATCAATTAAATTATTGAGATCTATAAATTAAAAATTGAGATCTATATATTATTAAAAGAATATATATATATATATATATATAAGAATATATATATATATATATAAATATATATATATATATATATAAGGCATCAGGGGACGTAGGCACTAAACTGGTTGCACGCATCATCAATCAGGCTATATATGGTGGTGTCATACCCAAAGACTGGTGCAGCAGTATTCTCATAAATTGCTACAAAGGTAAAGGGGATGCTTTGGAGAGGAGTAATTATAGGGGTATAAAACTGATAGATCAGGTTATGAAAGTGGCAGAAAGGATTTTAGCACAACTAATTAGAGAAAGGGTCAAACTAGATGAGATGCAGTTTGGTTTTGTGCCTGGGAAGAGTACAACAGATGCCCTCTTCTTGGTGAGACAAATGCAAGAGAGGTTTTTAGAGAAGAATAAGCCACTATACTTAGCCTTTGTTGACCTAGAGAAGGCCTTTGATAGGGTACCCCGATCTGTCATCTGGTGGTCCCTAAGGAAGCTAGGTGTTGAGGAATGGCTTGTGAGGACAGTGCAAACTTTGTACAGAGGTACTCTCAGTAAAGTCAGGGTAGGAATGGAGTTTAATGAGGAATTCCAGATACAAGTAGGAGTACATCAGGGTTTGGTCCTCAGCCCGCTCTTGTTCATTATAGTCCTCCAAGCCATAACAGAGGAGTTTAAGACTGGCTGTCCATGGGAACTTCTCTATGCTGACGATCTGGCTCTTATAGCAGAATCAGTAGAGGAGCTAGAGAATAAATTCCGGCTATGGAAACAGCAGTTGGAAGCAAGAGGACTGAGAGTAAATCTAGCTAATATTTTTATATATTGTATTTTTACTCCAATAATTGTTGAGTGCTTTATATCAGTTATAAAAATATTTGCTAGATTTACTCTCAGTCCTCTTGCTTCCAACTGCTGTTTCCATAGCCGGAATTTATTCCGTCAGGGAAATGGCCATGTTCAATATGCAGAAAAGGAACTGGCATAAATTCTATAAAATGCACACAATGCAGGTCCTGGGTACACAAGAGATGTAGCGGGATAGCAGGCAAACTAACAGGTAGGGAGAAATATGTATGCAGTAGATGTACAGGGAAATTAGACAGTAGAAGTCGCACTGATAGACACATTTTTCAAATGCGAGAGGGTGCTATAGAAGTGGTGGATAGCTTCCGGTACCTAGGAGATCAGATTAGCATGGGAGGAGGGTGTTCCGAGGCCATAGTATCTAGAATAAGGACGGGTTGGAAGAAGTTTAGGGAGCTGCTTCCTCTGTTGATGAAGAAGGGTTTCTCCCTGCATACGAAAGGCCGGTTGTATGATGCCTGTGTGAGGAGCGCGATGCTGCATGGTAGTGAGACATGGGCAGCAACCGCAGAGGATATGCGACGGCTGGAGAGAAATGAGGCAAGCATGCTCCGTTGGATGTGCAGTGTAAATGTGCGTGAACGACCCAGCATAAATGTGTTGAGAGAGAAACTGTGTCTGAGAGGGATAGAATGTAGTGTACGGGAGAGGAGACTGAGGTGGTATGGACATGTGATGCGCATGGAGGATGACCGATGGGTGAAGAAGTGCCAGGAAATGCCAGTTGAAGGAAGACGTGGTAGAGGTAGACCACGAAAAACATGGGCGGAGGTGGTGAGAACAGACCTCAGATCATTGAAGCTCACGGTGGAGATGACGAGGGACCGTGACGAGTGGAGAGATGCTGTGCTGAATAAGACCCGTCCCACCCTTGCAAGCAGGGAAAAGCGGACGTAAAATGATGATGATGATGATGATGATATATATATACCATTAAAAATATTATTAAAATATGTTATTATTACATAACCATATATAAATTTATTATTAATCATCAACCAATAATTAGTTATTAATTTTTCAATTAATTATCAATAAAAATTATAATAAAAAATAAAAAATAAAAAATAAAAAATAAAAAATAAAAAATAAAAAATAAAAAATAAAAAATAAAAAATAAAAAATAAAAAATAAAAAATAAAAAAATAAAAATTTTTAATGCTTAAAATATGTTTAAAATATAGGAAATTCAGAGATTTTACCGAAGAAAAATCTCTTCTTAGTAATAGCAATACAGCGTGAAGGAAATTAATTGATTTATTTGTAATTTAGATAGCTCTAAGGATTAAATGTTATAATGGTTAAGATGATAAAAAAAGTTAAGATTATAAGAAAACCTTATATTATTTTATAGTAAGTTATAATTTTATGAATTTTATATATTTTATAAATCCACCTGTTATACAGTTGTGACTGTTAAAATATAAGTTTGTTTACTATAACGTCTTAATGTTTAAAGTTTTTCATAAGAATATATCTAAAGCATAAACCGTAAAAAACCTTTTATACGAGTTCATTCATAGAATGTATTCAAATTATACATTTCGATATATATACACACATAACTGGTTGGAAAAAGTTCAGAGAGCTTATACCACTATTAGCTGCTAAAGGGTTCTCCCTAAAAATGAAAGGCAGGTTGTACGATGCCTGCATACGAACAGCAATGCTGCATGGCAGTGAGACCTGGGCATTGTGTGCAGAGGATATACGCAGACTAGAGAGGAACGAAGCTTGCATGCTCCGCTGGATGTGTAACAGTAATATACGTGAACGGCAAAGCATAAACGAACTAAGGAAAAAATTAGAGATAAGAGGGATCAGATGTTGTTTACTCGAGAGAAGGCTACGTTGGTATGGACACGTGATGCGCATGAAAGTCGATAGCTGTATAACAAAGTGCAGGGCAATAAAGATAGACGGTAGTCACGGAATAGGCAGACCTAGAAAAACCTGGGACGAGCTGATAAACTCCGACATCACACACTTACACCTCTCCAAGACAATGTCACTGGACCGAGACCTTTGGCGGTACTCAGTAACAGAGAAGACCCGCCTTACCTAAATATATAGTAAAACCTACTCCAGCCAGTAGGCATCTCTAAAAAAATACACCCCGTCTAACCACCACCACCCCCACCCCATCCACACCACCCCGTTCTATGTAAAGTTATGTTGGTGCCGCGCCATCAAGGCCGAAACAAATGAGATCGTGTAGGTGTCACGACAAAAAAACACACAGTCCACGCTGTAATGTGGCCGTGTAGGCAACACGGTAAAAACCTCCCAGACCAACACTGTAAATGTGGTTGGTGTTAGGAAGGGCATCCAACTGTAGAAAACCTGCCAGACAGTCCTATGCGAGCAAGACAATCACTCTTGCCTCAAGTGGGACTACCCCCGTCCAAACCCATGCAAGCGTGGAACACGGACGTTAAACGTTGATGATGATGATGATGATGATGATGATATACAGACATACATACATGCATACATATATATAGACATACACACATATATATATATATACATACATATACTCACATATATATACATATATACATACATATATATAAATACAAAATACATAATATAAAATAAAATATGAGTTATAATTTTAAAAAGGATTATAATTTTAAAAGGAATTACAATTTTAAAAAATATAATTATATAATTTTAAAAGGAATTATATTTTTAAGCAATATAATTTTTAAAATATATATAAGAATATATAGAAAAAACACAGTATAAAATATGAATTATAATTTTTTATATCCATCAGAGGAATTAACAAAAAAAACCTTTTTTTTAGAAACTTTCAGTATGTTTATCTTAATTTTTTATACCCATTTTTAAAAAAAACTTTCAGTATGTCTATCTAGAAGAATTTTCAATAAAAAATTTTAAGGAAAATTTTTTTCTTCATTTAAGAGAGTTTTTGGCAGTCGTATGAAGGAATCTAATGATTTATCGATAGGTTTAATAAGATGAGTTATATATTACATTTTAAATTTATATTTAAACGTTGAATTTAATCTATGTTTGCAGCAACTGAAAAGATTGTTCCTTAAATTCACAGAATTTTTGCTTTTTAATATAAAGAATATTTCCTCTATACAAAGAGCACAATTTTCAGAAGAAGTATTAAATGGAGGAGCTTTGGAGATAATATTCCAAAGTAAAGAATAGTTAATGTTCTTTGATTTTAGGTCCCATAGTAAGCTAGATAGAGAAGTTGAAGATTTTTTATTTATATTTGTAAAAGAGCATTTATGGTTATTAAAACGAGATTTAAAGTCTGTGGAAGTAGAACCTACATAATTAAATGAATTTAAATTAGTTTTTACATTACAATTATATACTATGTTTTTAGCTAAACAATTGTTATTTAACGGACAGTTAGATTTATTTCTACAGTTACATTTATCAAAATTCAAGTTACTAGGAGCCGTATTATTAAATTGAATATCTAAGGCGGGTAAAATTCCCGAGAACCATGGATGAGTTCTCTCCAGCGGTCTCTGTCCCTCATTATCGCTGCCATGTCCTGCGTCTCCAACAGACCAGTGTCTGTCCTTAGAGCATCAACATATGTTAACCTTGGTCTTCCTCTTCTAGTGTGTCCATGTAGGGGCTCCCAAAGGAGCACTGAGTGCAATGTCAACTCTGGATGTCGGTGAGCATGTCCAGCTAACCTCAGTCTCCTCTGTGTCACTTTTGAGCTGACTTTTGGGATGCTCCCATACAGCTCTGAGTTTTTCATCCTCAGTGTATACTGATTAATGTTCAGAGCCATCCTCAACATTCTCGTGTAGCACCCATCCACCATCTGAGTGAGTTTCTTGGTCAGTGTCCAAGTCTCAGACCCATACAGCAGCACAGACTCCACTACAGCAATGAAGAGGCAGACTTTCAGGTCTCTACGAAGGTCCGACTTCCACACCGATCTCAAGCTGTGGCTATTGGATATTGCTGGGGTTATTAATGGTATTCTGGTTAGATTTTAAGTTTCTATTATTAATTCTATTAATATTCTGCACTAAATTACTGGTGGTTGAATAAGTTAATTTTATAGTATGTCTATTAAATATTGAGTACTATCTATGTGTTCTAGGGAAGCATTTGTCAAGAGCTTTAAAGAATAGTTTAGCAATAGGAGTTTTAATATTTAATGAGAAAGGAGAAGCGAACCATAATATATTCCTAGTTCTATTTCTTTTTTTGTTTTTCGAATTATTGTAAGGTTTTCTATTATAGTTGTTAAAATTATGGTTAGTTGTTATTATCAATGTATTTAATTTTATTACTATATCCAGCTCTACTTAACGCTTCGTTGTAATACTGTGCTTTATCATCAAAAATATTCTTATTAGCTGAAATTCTAGAAATGTGTTGCTGTACAGAATTTACTATAGTATTTTTAACGGATCTGGGGTGATTGGAGTTAAAATTAACTTAGTTTAAGTTCTCGTTTAATTTGTGAAATGGATAATGAAGACCTGTGTTAAGGTTTAAGGTTACATCTAGAAAGTTAACTATTTTATAATTATTCTCTATTTCTACTTTAAGATTAAGGTAATTAAAAATTGTATAATTTCTTTTCTTTTCCTATTTAATTCACAGTTATTATTTTCGATAAGTAATAGCATATCATCGCGATATAAACCTCCGGTCATCTCCGGTATTTTTCTATGTAGAGTATTATTTATAAAAAGCCCCACAAGATCCGTTATTTGGGCGGAATCAGATGACCCCATAGTGATATCGAAATTATTATCTCTATCTGCTCTAGTCCAGAGGTGGTTGTTAAATTTAATTAATGTTTTCCGTGCCGTTAGGATAATGTGCATTTCATTACATATATATATATACATATATATATATATATATATGTATATATATATATATATATATTGAAGGATGAGTATTTAAACTTTATTTTATTCAGAGTTAAGGCTCTATTGGTTTTTCCCTGGATTTCACAAAATCTGTGGATAAAATCTCTGTCTTGATTTTTTTGAATTGAGTTTGAATTATTTTCCCACATCTTACGTTAATTATTTTTCCATTTTGACGTTATAGTCACATATATATTATGAAATACTGTTGGCTTCTAGCTCACAATAATTTCTATATTTTCATATATATATATATATATATATATGAAAATATAGAAATATATATATATGTATATATATATATATTTCGTTTCTGAATTTGTTTAGCAAGATTCTTTATCTGAAATCGTGTGTTGAAACCGATATTGTTATACTTTGGGAGGGTCATGTTGCCAATAAGAAACACGCGCACCAGTTGCTTTCACTTCAATTTATTATAATAAATTTATAAATTTCTGGTTGGTTGGTTGGTTGGTTCCACAACCAGATAGTTGTTTATATATTGTCATAGTTCTTTCGTCACACACTCTGTGACCTCTTCAGTGACTGGGGATTCTTTTCTTTGTTTTTTGTGCCTCTCCTTTGTTCTGTCCTACGCCATTTTGTTTCTGTGTGTGTGTTGTGTGCTCAGTCTGCGCATGCGCCACATCCGGGTGTCTGTGTGTGTTTATGTTCATTTATTTATTTGTTTATTTACATGTTACTGGTTGGTTGTTTGTTCTATGTGTGTGTGTTTTCATTTTGTCCTTAATTGTAAGTTGTGATGTTGCTGTTCCACTCATATTTTCTATTTAATTTTGGTTGTAATTCTTTTATGTTTATTGCCTCTGTGATTTGTCTAAACATTGCTTCTTTTCTGTGTGAAGATTCTATTTTTATTGCTATGTTCTCTAATTTACCCTTGTGTTCCATTTTAGCATGTTGGTAGAGTACAGATGATTCTTTACTATCTTGAAGGTCTCGCCAGTGTTCATTTATCCGTTCCCCTACACTATGAGCTGTCTCACCTATGTACACTATATTTTTGTCTCTACATTGTCCTTCAGTACATCTTATGCTATACACTACATTTCTAGTTTTACAGTTAATATGGGGGCTTATTTTACAGGTTATACATTTCTTATCTATACATGAGGGTCTTTGAAAAGGGTATGTCTTGCTAATAAGTGTTTTTACGGAGGTACCTGGTCTTTCTACTATCTTAATATTGAGTTTATGTTTATCTAGGGCCCTTCTAAATTTGTAAGCTAATTCACCTCTATGGGTTGTATCGATGAACATTACACTCTGGTATTTATTGCTATCATACCATGAGTTTATTCTATTAGCCTTGTTCCTAGTTCTTTCTATTCTATTCCAAAATTTGCTCCTATACAAAGGGCAGGTCCCATTTATGTCATTATTTACCATTTTTTCCCATTTGGTTCTGGCTCCTCTATACACTCTGATTTTAGCCAGAGAACTGCATACGGTGGATGAAGTGTTGTATGTGTCTCTCTAGTTCTTTGGGGTTGCACATGCGGGACACGTTTCTCATCACCCGTACCAAATCCGCAATCAGTATGTTGATTTTGGTATGGTCCGAAACGGCCGAGTTTCGGTAGATCAGATGTTTGGAAGTCATGGGTTTGGCATAATGGGAATGGAGGATTTGTTTTTTGTTATTAATGGTATCTAACCAGATCTCTGTGGCTAGTGCAGGTAATCGATGGTTGGGGTGTTTACTTAGGTAGTCTATAGTAACTCTAATACTCTGGTGGATGGAGTTAGCTATTTGCTGGATGCTTTCCATTGTGTTTTTCTCTAGTTCCTGACTGTTCTCTAGTGGGGGTGTCTTCACTACGATGTTTATATCATCAACGTAGCGGGAGTACATTATCAGGGTTAAGGGGTCTTCTAATTGTTCTTTAAGTTTAAGTCTACTGTCCCACCATACCATGAATAAGTTAGCTATGTCGCCTGCAATGCTAACACCAATGGCTGCTCCTTCCTCTTGGGCATATATTTTTCCATTAAATTTGAACATATGTTCCTTAAGGGTTAGTTTTATGCTGGCCCCTACCGCATGTGCAATCATTTTCTTCAGTTCATCGTGGTTTTCGGGCGTCCGTATGGCTCTGGTCCACCCGTTCCATCTATCTGTGTGGGTTTTCTTGGCCATTGAGGTAATGGTAGGTGGTCTGCCTCTTTCTGGTCTTGTAGTGAAGACACCCCCACTAGAGAACAGTCAGGAACTAGAGAAAAACACAATGGAAAGCATCCAGCAAATAGCTAACTCCATCCACCAGAGTATTAGAGTTACTATAGACTACCCAAGTAAACACCCCAACCATCGATTACCTGTACTAGACACAGAGCTCTGGTTAGATACCATTAATAACAAAAAACAAATCCTCCATTCCCATTATGCCAAACCCATGACTTCCAAACATCTGATCCACCGAAACTCGGCCGTTTCGGACCATACCAAAATCAACATACTGATTGCGGATTTGGTACGGGTGATGAGAAACGTGTCCCGCATGTGCAACCCCGAAGAACTAGAGAGACACATACAACACTTCATCCACCGTATGCAGTTCTCTGGCTACAATCAGAGAGATAAAATCAGAGTGTATAGAGGAGCCAGAACCAAATGGGAAAAAATGGTAAATAATGACATAATTGGGACCTGCCCCTTGTATAGGAGCAAATTTTGGAATAGAATAGAAAGAACTAGGAACAAGGCTAATAGAATAAACTCATGGTATGATAGCAATAAATACCAGAGTGTAATGTTCATCGATACAACCCCTAGAGGTGAATTAGCTTACAAATTTAGAAGGCCCTAGATAAACATAAACTCAATATTAAGATAGTAGAAAGACCAGGTACCTCCGTAAAAACACTTATTAGCAAGACATACCCTTTTCAAAGACCCTCATGTATAGATAAGAAATGTATAACCTGTAAAATAAGCCCCCATATTAACTGTAAAACTAGAAATGTAGTGTATAGCATAAGATGTACTGAAGGACAATGTAGAGACAAAAATATAGTGTACATAGGTGAGACAGCTCGTAGTGTAGGGGAACGGATAAATGAACACTGGCGAGACCTTCAAGATAGTAAAGAATCATCTGTACTCTACCAACATGCTAAAATGGAACACAAGGGTAAATTAGAGAACATAGCAATAAAAATAGAATCTTCACACAGAAAAGAAGCAATGTTTAGACAAATCACAGAGGCAATAAACATAAAAGAATTACAACCAAAATTAAATAGAAAATATGAGTGGAACAGCAACATCACAACTTACAATTAAGGACAAAATGAAAACACACACACATAGAACAAACAACCAACCAGTAACATGTAAATAAACAAATAAATAAATGAACATAAACACACACAGACACCCGGATGTGGCGCATGCGCAGACTGAGCACACAACACACACACAGAAACAAAATGGCGTAGGACAGAACAAAGGAGAGGCACAAAAAACAAAGAAAAGAATCCCCAGTCACTGAAGAGGTCACAGAGTGTGTGACGAAAGAACTATGACAATATATAAACAACTATCTGGTTGTGGAACCAACCAACCAACCAGAAATTTATAAATTTATTATAATAAATTGAAGTGAAAGCAACTGGTGCGTGTGTTTCTTATTGGCAACATGACCCTCCCAAAGTATAACAATATATATATATAACGAAGGAATTGTGGTAAGGAACCAGATGGACCATAACGCACCAGAGTACTCAATACTTAGGGTAGTAGAGTGGGAAATAAGAAAAAGTGTGACCCCGACGGCAGAGCACAAGCCGTTTCGACGGCTATTTCTGGACAGAAATAGCCGTCGAAACGCCTTGAGCTCTGCCGTCGGGGTCACACTTTTTCCTATATATATATATTATATATATATATATATATATAGTTATGTAATAAACAACATAAGACAATTATTCCATTTACATATATATATAAACACATCTTATATGCCAAGGACCTATAATAATTAAAAAATATAAATATATATATATATATATATTGAGTTCTATTTTTTCCGTTTGTAAAATGAAACTTATGCAGTTATTTAACGTGCATGTAGTTGTTTATGTTTAGACGAATGAATTAAGAAGGGAAAGTATGTGCAAGTTTGTTTATATGCGGTGTTCCTAATAGTACAAGCCCAGATTACTCCTGTCTATAAATATATTTCATATGTCAATTCTATTATATAAGAGAAGTAATTGTTTTTTTCTCTCGTAAAATAGCGTTGAGAGACTTAGAAATAGTATAAAAAGAACGGAATTTTTAAGGTATATATTTTGAAGAACTATCTTGTTTATTTCGAAAGTCGTTTTTATATGAAATTATGTAAATTTAATTAATTAGAGGAAAAATAATAAAAGGGTGCTGGATTATTCGTAACCAAGTTAGTTCTAATCGAAGTGTGGTAAATGTATCGAACCACGTCTAACACAAAAACAACATACAGATAAAAATAACACGGAAATTAATTAAGAAACAATATGAAGTAAGAAACACATACGTTTTTTCCGAGGGGATGCTTTGTTCTGAGGAAATAATTGAGTGCGATCATTTATATCCTGACATGGATTTATAGCATCGTGTTCGTCAGCGTTCTGGTAACTGGTTTGGATATCGGGAAGCGCTGTTTCAACCATTTTCGACGACCGAGATGATGAGTTTCACTGAATAAATAACTACTTTTGAAGAGAAGGCGCAGATTTAGATGATAATGTTAATGACGATGATTATTATTAATAAAATGTCGCTGTTATTTCTATAAGGTGTTATATTCGTATGTTGTTATAAAGATGTTGATTATTAGGTTCGTCTTATCGTTATAGTTGTTTAGATGTGGTTGGTAACAGGAGCGTGAGGTGGCCCATAGCATTTCTGTGATTGAAACTCTCGTGACTAATCTATCTTTTTCCCTCTGTCCCTCTCTTCTATTATTGTTTTACAATATTCCGTTCAGAATCAAGATATTTACATAAACTCTTATGTGCGAACATACTTGAAAGAAAGAGAGAGTGAATGGATGTGAGTGAATCAGAGAGAGAGAGAGAGAGAGGAGGGGTGTGAGTGGTGTCTGAGTGAATCAGAGAGAGACACTTATAATAATAATAATAATAATGAAATTATTGTGTAAAGTGCTTATTTCTTTGTGTGTATGTGTATATATAATATTTAATTAAATAATAAACAACACAATAGAGTTCGTTCATCAGATAAAATATCATTTGATGAATGAACTAGACATTTCTGTTAGAATCGACTAATTTCGTGAAACCTTGCGTAATGGAATAACTATATTGTGTTGTTTATTATATAATTAAATAGCTATGTACTATACATAGAGCACTCTTTTTTCTTTACCTTTTCTACGGAAATACATAACATTATATATATAATATAAGAATAAAATTTAAAAAGATGCTGATATTACATAAATCGTTTATAGAGTGTAACAGGAAAACTGGGACAAGTTTCAAATGGGTATATTTATAATTGTATGGATTTTGTTGGAGTCTAAATTTTAAATATTACCATCTTGTATAACCACTTGTACTATTTTTGTAATTTTAGACTGAACAAATTATGAATGTTAATAAAGAATTAAACCGTAGAAACGTAATGCCGAATTATTCCGCGCCCGCAAAAGTGCTGAGGAGTGTGTTAGAGCCACAGAGCATGCTAAATCTACTGTTTTAAGAAAAGTTGGGATGTTCAGAGAAAGCCTCACAGTCCTCGCCATGGCTGAAAACGCACACCTCACTTCTTAGAAGGACTTAAAAGATTGATTGAGTCGAACCCGTCAAGATCGAGGAAAATGATCGTTTCTAGGGCTGTGAGACAAGACCTCCATATGAAATCGCACGTGAGGAGACACTGTAACATCCTAACTATCCGCTCCAAAGCCATTCGAGCTGAAAGAAGTTCCAAACTTCTTAGTCATCTGAAACATTGTGGCAGAGATGTCCTCATCTTTGTGGATGAAAAGAAGTTTGTGTAAGACGAAGTTGTAAACTGTCAAAACTCGCGAGTGATAGTGTACGGCTCTTCCCAAATTCCTTCAGAAAGAGGTGAGGGATTTCTGGCTGGATACAACCGGTTTAAATGCTAAAGGGTTAATGACTAGACATTTTCTGTCCACTGTGTATTTTGACTAGAGATGGTATGCCTGTGATATCAGACACTGAAGTGTGTGGTTAATGACTAGACATTTTCTGTCCACTGTGTATTTTGACTAGAGATGGTATGTCTGTGATGTCAGACACTGAAGTGTGTGGTTAATGACGAGACATTTTCTGTCCTCTGTGTATTTTGACTAGAGATGGTATGCCTGTGATGTCAGACACTGAAGTGTGTGGTTAATGACTAGACATTTTCTGTCCACTGTGTATTTTGACTAGAGATGGTATGTCTGTGATGTCAGACACTGAAGTGTGTGGTTAATGACTAGACATTTTCTGTCCTTTGTGTATTTTGACTAGAGATGGTATGTCTGTGATGTCAGACACTGAAGTGTGTGGTTAATGACTAGACATTTTCTGTCCACTGTGTATTTTGACTAGAGATGGTATGTCTGTGATGTTAGACACTGAAGTGTGTGGTTAATGACTAGACATTTTCTGTTCACTGTGTATTTTGACTAGAGATGGTATGTCTGTGATGTCAGACACTGAAGTGTGTGGTTAATGACTAGACATTTTCTGTCCACTGTGTATTTTGACTAGAGATGGTATGTCTGTGATGTCAGACACTGAAGTGTGTGGTTAATGACTAGACATTTTCTGTCCACTGTGTATTTTGACTAGAGATGGTATGTCTGTGATGTCAGACACTGAAGTGTGTGGTTAATGACTAGACATTTTCTGTTTACTGTGTATTTTGACTAGAGATGGTATGTCTGTGATGTCAGACACTGAAGTGTGTGGTTAATGACTAGACATTTTCTGTTTACTGTGTATTTTGACTAGAGATGGTATGTCTGATGTCAGACACTGAAGTGTGTGGTTAATGACTAGACATTTTCTGTTTACTGTGTCAGACTATTTTGACTGGAGATGGTATGTCTGTGATGTCAGAGATACACTGGACATTTTCTATTGGATCGATCATGTCAGATAATTTTGACAGAAGATAGGCAAATTTCTTTTCCTAG
The DNA here is from genome assembly GCA_964016885.1 of Eledone cirrhosa. Taxonomy (NCBI): domain Eukaryota; kingdom Metazoa; phylum Mollusca; class Cephalopoda; order Octopoda; family Eledonidae; genus Eledone; species Eledone cirrhosa. The sequence continues at coordinate 305,289,831 of OZ024740.1, read as the reverse complement.
AATGGTGAATGACAACAAAATTCCTCATCAAAGTGTGAGGATCTGAAAAGAGGTTTATGAATAGATTTGAATTTTACCAGTTTCACTACTGGTTATAACACATAACCCTGAAATAAAGCAACAATTGTTTAAGTAGAAACCACAACCATACCCCACCTAAAAAAAAAAAAATTATAACAATCTTCATCAAATGTAAAAACAATAGTAATTCTGTTTGTTTTTATGACCTGTATATTGCTTATCAGGAATTTATACCATATGACCAGAGAATTAATCAATTTTTTAAAACAAAGAAATCTTTGCTATCAACAGAAAGCTAGAGTAAACTGCTACAAAGTGTGTGAAAATAATCATATGTCCCTGTTTCATTATAACATTTCTCGGAGGGCGGTGGATTGGCAGTATCGGTAGAGGGTCGGACGCCATGCTCCCTTTATGGACTGAGTTCAAATCCTGCCGAGGTTAACTTACGGGGTTGATAAAATAAAGTACCAGTAATGTACTGGGTATTTGCTGGCCTTGTGCCAAAAAGTAGAAACAATTATAACATTTCTGACTGTTTTCAGTTATTTTTGAAAGAAAACTTCATGTGATATCAAACTTTTGTATCCATACCAATTGACAGAATGTAGTATTTCCTTTTCTCTTAAAATCTGAATGAAGGTTAAAGTAAAAAGAAAATTGGGTGACATTTCAACCATTTACAATAATATATCATATCAAAACATAATTGCATAAAAGTGAAAATGTCCAATTTTGCTGCTGGAAGTTGCAGAATACTGGAGGAAAGTGCTTATTAATTAGGGAAGATTATTTTGTAGGGGTAAGAGTCAGCATATAATACTAATTTCTAGTATAGGTACAAGGCCAGTAGTTTGGGGGGAGGGGAAAGTCGATTAAATCAATCCCAGTATGTTACTGGTGCTTTATTTTATTGACTCCGTAAGGATGCAAAGTTAATCTCGGTGGGATTTGAACTCAGACCGTAACTCTATGCCGCAATGCATGGTGTCCAACACCCTACATACTGATGACATTGTCTATAATATTGAAATAATGTGAAGTCTTAAAACTTATTACTATTTCAAATGGACATGTAACACAAATACAGATCAACAAAATTAATATTTTTTCTTAATTCTTAATTTCATGAAATTACCTTCTTTTTAATTTTAGAGTCATTAACAATTACTTCTTGTTTTTGTTTTCTTTCTCCAATTAGGAGATAAATTTCAATTAATTTACAATCTCTTATGTATGTCATTCAGTATGTAATGAAATTATCCCTGGTTTAAATTTGCTGTGGTTCAAAAATAGCTATGACAATATCTAGGTGCATATAAACCAACACACTCAGCCCAAGTTCTCTCCTCTTTCAGACATTTGACAATGGACTCTGGCTGTAGTGGACAGCCATAATAGCTGGCACTGCTACAACCAAGCCATGCCACCAGGTTAGTAAATCTGCATATCTACATTCACATTCATGGTGTCTTTCTGTAATACATCTTGCTGACAAATTCCTCTACATCTAAATACATGTACATTAACAAAATTACTCTCCTTCATGAACTCTGTATTGTAATAATATGTAATGTAAATTATAATTATTTCTATGGCATCCCGTATGCAGTCAAGGTGCAGTAGTTGCATCGGTTGCTGGTACAGGTGTGATGTCATCAGATAAATTTACGTTTATGTGATATGCTGCAGGCAAAACATGTTCATCTTCTTGTGTGCCCAGCTTCGTATAACACACACACACACAAACACATGCTTACGCACGTGCACAAGTATAGTTCTTTTTACAAAACGTTTTTTTTTCCATTTCAGGTAGACGCGCTCCATCATCTACTTTTCTAAAAACGCCAGCACCAACAGTTTTGCAAGAGATGTCAACATGAATGGACCTGTTATTTTTATCTAAAGACATTTTTACCAATTCCATCCCATCCATCCCGTCAATCTATCTTATTTCTCATTCTTTCTTCTGATGAAGGACTAGCATCTGAAACGTTAAGACCCTCTTCCTGCTATATCAAGCGTTAACCTAAAATATTCCCTTCCATATAGTGTACCGATTGTGTTGTTATTAAGGCACGCGTATAAACACACACGCACGTGCGTACATTTATATGCGTACATTTATACACTCCCTTACCTCTTTTTCTTCCGCATATAAATGTACGCGCGTGCGTGTGTGTTTATACGCGTGCCTTCATATTCTTATAATGTATCTAATACCCTGTTTTTTCTGTATACCTGTCAACCAGACACTTATATCATGTCTGTGTCTATCGTTACATATACACAGATATACTTGCCCTCATACATATATTTACGCACACATTTTCACTATACACACACATTTGTACATAGATACATATATATATCTGTAAGTGTATATACATACATATACACACACCTAACTATATTTCTTTAAAAATATTTTTTTATATATTTCATATGTCTATTGTATTACCTTTATCTATATATATATAATTTTTCTTGCATTTCTTGAGGAGACTTTCCAAATATTTATCTATGTTTTATATTGCCTCGTCCGACGAACGAATGAAGATGTTTCTTTAGTATTCGTCTTATTCGGGAAACCTCTGGTAATGAGGTAATTATTTTGTATTGTTTTTTATACATTATATATATATATATATATATATATATATATATATATATATATATATATATATATATATATAAGTATTAAGTTGTTAAACAATATTCGATGATTATGTCAGAGAATGAGTTCTAAAGTTAGGTTGCACCACCCATTTTATGGCAGCACTTTTTTGTCTGCCAGGCACTGGGTCAATGAGTTGCAGACCTGGACCGCCAAAGCAGGAGCTGCGCCAGCAGTGACAATTGTAGTTTCGCCTATGGATATTATCTCTGTGCAAAGAAGTGTTGAAATTTATTGTTTCACAGTACTTGCGCAATACGCACGTAGATTATGCCAGCCGAACAACAGAGCTGCGATGGAGTTGTTCTGCATGGTTGTCTAATGTGTGTTTTCTAAATTTAAGACAGTAGGGAGGGGTGTGATATGGAGGAGAGTTAGCTGCTGTTTCTAGCAGGTTTAGTTACCTCATAGAGGATATTATTGTGTATAGTAAATAAACTGATACTTCTTTTTTCCACGTTCATTGAGAGATGTTTTAAAAAAGATTTATCACTATTTTTTTTGTAGTTGAATAAATTTCTCTGTTGCTTTTGAATAATTGTTGTTTGGTATGAAATGTAATAAGTTCTCTTCGTTGTCATTGAAGTAAATAAATGTTTGACCGTTCCACACTCAAAAACAAACGTTCTCTTTCTCTCTCTCTCTCTCATTCTCTCACTCTCTCTCTCTCTCTCTCCTTCATTTCTTTCTCTCTTCTTTCTTCCGAGTTCCTAAAGGAAGTTTGTAAGGAGGGGGTTTAAGCGTATATAAGAGAAAGTTGCAGCATGTATGTAGTATTATCGAATTTTAAGGGGAGTAGAGAGAGGTGATCAGATTGTATTAGAGGGGTAAAGCGTCATGTATTTAGTTTTATCGATTATTTCTGTAATTGTGGGTGAGTTGGAAAAAATTAAATAGTCATTGACCTAAGTTAGACCATTTACAACATTCATACAGACTTTGAGTCGAATCGGTTTGAAATTGTGCAAATGTATAAACATGGAACATGCACACACACACACACACACTCAACAACAATCTGCCTTTTATAGATAACTAGCAGTAAAGCCCGGCGTTGATCGGGGTCGCTCAGTAGCTGTGTTAAAGTTACAATGTTAAGTTTCTTTTTTGGCTTAAAGTCTGTCTGCACGCCTAACGAAATTTACAGATACATATATTTTAAATAAACTTATATAATTTTTGCTTTTTTTAACGAAATATTTGCTTGTTTTACGTAGTCTTTAAATAGACTTGTTTTCAAGTAAAAATATTGTTTTAAAAGGCTTTTAAATGGAAATGAAGCAAAACGGAAGCTTAGTGTTCGAACTGATGAATTTTGCAGGTCAAAATATTACTGGCTCGACAACTGTTCGTGTATTGTGTTAATGTCATTTTAAACGCTGAGAAAGCCAGCGTAATTTTTTTAATTTTTGCACGCAGTAAGACGCTCAATGTAAACAGAACAAAGGGAAATAACTCGTCACTTACGCTCAAAAATCGATACATTATATTCGATTTCGTCACATAGGGTAGGTAAATTTGAAATATTTTTTTTCCGATGTCTTCGCTAGGGCTCAATGTACAAGTATAGCAATTTCGGTGCAATTCCGTCAGAGATTCTAAGAGGAGATGTGTGCCAAAAATCGATAGACAGACAGACAACCACAGCTTTATATATATAGATGATACACAGTGAAATTCTGTTATAACGAAATTCACAGGGTATAAAAAACAAGTCGTTGTATTGAAAAATTCTTTATAACAAGTTTGATAACAGGTTCTCAACCCATTTAGACCAAACGCCCCCTTTTGTCCCTCGAAATAACGAAACGCCCCCCCCCCCCCCCCATTTTTCCATTTTTCAATATACTACTGATTTTTATATCAGTAGATTACTAAAAAATTGATTAACAATATTCCAAAGATGTGTGTATTATCTGATTATGTGTTGTATGTGGTCCCAGATGTTTGTGCTACCCGCTTCTGTTTTTTCTTTTCTTTTTTTTTTTATTTGTAATATTATTTATACAATAGGGAATAAAATAGATCTACATAGTGTTAACTCGTTGCGGTTGAGTCACTAATTTCAGACATGAAATACATTGTTATCGGTGAAGGAAAGATAAGATTCTAACTGGCTGCACTCAAAGTGTCTTTGACCCAGTTGACTGTGGGTTTTTTCATTTTTAGGATCTCACTTACCGGTTAACGTCTCAATTACCGGACATGCCTGCACACCTGCTCACAGCTGCAGTCAGACTATAGTTATGCTGTCTGCAAGCTCATTCAAATGCATTCACACTGGCTGTCTCAAAGACATACAAATATGGCTTATAAAACTTACCAAAATAAAGAGCCCCCCCCCCCCCCCCCCTCTCCAGCTCCAAACGCCCCCCTAACGCGACCTTGCTCCCAAACGCCCCCCTGGAGTTCCGAACCCCCCCGGGGGGGGGGGGGGGTTACATATGCCCCCCGTTGAGAACCTTTGCTCTAACACATTGAGCATGTGGCCTGGGATTGAAAAATTTTTTGTTATACTGAAAGATTTGTTATAATGGTATTCGTTATAAAGGAATTTTACTGTATATATATATGTGTGTTATATTTGGGGATGGTCATGTTACCAGTATTGCTAATAAACACACACACAATATGATTTTCACTTTTTTACTTTATTTTTATTACTAGTTATTGGTTAGTTTGTCAAAGTTCTTTTGTCACACATTTTATGACCTCCATAATGACTATTTGTTCTCTTTTGTGCCTCCTTGTCTCTCTGGTTTTAATCTCTTACTACATCTTGTCTTTATTTTTGTGTTTTGTGTGTGCGCATGCACCTTCACCTATAGTGCTAAGTTCAATAACTTGATAGCAGACCTGGTAGAGGTGATGAGAAACGTCTCCTACATATGCAATCCCACAGAGTTAAAGAGACACATACAGCACTTCAACCACCACATGCAGTTGTTATGACACATTTTTCAGCTCCATAGATAACTGATTGTTGCAAAATATATAATGGATAAAGTACTTTCTTTTTCCAACATTACATTGATAATGCTTTTCGCAAAATGTGGGAAGTACTAGTAAGTATAATCTTTTCAAACTTCTTTTATACAAAGTTTACCTGGCATGTGATCCAAGAGTTTATCAGCTCTCTTGTTTATCAGGCCTAGTGCTCCGGCTACAACTGGAATAGTTGTAGCCTTCATACCGCACATCTTTTTCAATCTCTATTTCAAGATTCTTGTACTTTGAGATCTTTTCAAATATCTTGAAAGACACATTACAATCAGCAGATAGACATGTTGTTTTATCTTTTATTACAATATCTGGTCTATTGGCTTTGATTGATCTGTCAGTGTGTATTGTAAAATCCCACAGTATTATTACATTACCAATTTCAATTACTGGATCTAGATGATGTTGATACCAGGTTTTGTTGTTTCTTTTCCATAGAATTTACATATTTTCTAATGGATGTACTGCCCCACTCTGCTGTGTCTGTTTTTGTATTCATATGGCACTAAGGTGGTGCATGCAGATATTAGCTGATTCACTCCAATCCAGTCTGATCCAAGCAAATCCAATCTGGTCTGGTCTGGTCTGATCTGATCCAGTCTGATCTGATCTGCTCTGTTCCAAACCTATCCGACCCATTCTGATCTGATCCAATTTGGTCTGATCCAATCTGATTTGATCTGGTCTGGTCTGATCCAATCTGTTCCAGTCTGGTCTGATCTGATGCAACATCCCACTGAGCCTCAACCTGGGGCCTGGGGTGGTTAAAGGTTTGTTTATTATTATTATTATTAAGGGCGGTGGATTGGCAGTATTGGTAGAGGGTCGGACGCCATGCTTTGATGTATAGAATTACGGTCCTTGCCATTCTGAGTTCAAATTCCGCCGAGGATAACTTTGCCTGTCATCCTTACAGGGTTGATAAAATAAAGTACCAGTAATGCACTGGGTAGTTGCTGGCCTTGTGCCAAACGTAGAAACAATTATTATTAAGGGTGGTGGATTGGCAGTATTGGTAGAGTGTTGGTCACCATACTGTTCAGCATTGAGTTATGGCCCTTTACGTTCTCAGTTCAAATCCTGCCGAGGTTAACTTTGCCTTTCATCATTACAGGTTCAATAAAATAAAGTACCAGTCATACTGGCTTTGTATCTAAATCAGAAACCATTATTATTATCATCAAGGTTTAGCAAGGTTGTAGTGATAGAAAAGAATAGACAAGCTTGAAAGCTAGATGAGGAGCTTAGTATAGGCATCGCAACCGACATGCAAGTGGTGAGATTAGCCCTTGACCAATTCTTCCACACTCAGCATGAAGTCTGCATTGTCAGAGCTAAGGCGCATGCACTAAAACACGAGGGGATGAAAGCCATTCAATGGGCCCAGGTGGCAGAGGTGCAGCATGGCAACAAAGAGATGATCCAGTCTTTGGTGCACCATGATGAGCACATGTTAATTGATAGCGAGCAGATGTGTGCAGCCTTTCAGCAGCACTTTGTTTAACTGTTCGGGAGCAATGGTGGGCCGAATCATGGAATGAACTTTGGTCCCTTCCTCAATGTTCTGCTGCAGCCCTTGACAATGGAGGTGGAGTGCTGTGAAAGGCCGATAACAGCCGTTGAAAATCGGGAGGCAATGAGTGACTGCATGAGGAGTAGATCGCCGCAGTTGGAATTAGGTTAGCTTCATTATTTAGGCTTGTGTCATCAATTCTTAGTTTCTTCCTGTACTTTCCTGCTTCTTTGAGTACAGCATGGAGTTTCTTTTGGTTTTAGTGTTATCTTACTAATACCATCATCTAGTCATAGGTGCTCTTTAGGCATGTTCATAGCTATTTTATATGACAGTTCTAATTGGATTAGTCATTTTCTTCCTTCTTGTCTTGGCAAAGCAGGCCATAAAATCGCTTGGTATTCAAATTAGGCTAATCAGTCGATGTATACATTTGAGAAAACTAGTGGGTAGCAGTGATGAGAATACACAGTCTCGATAAGGAGCAAAAACTCTGAAGCAATTGTTGATTGTTTTCTCTCAGCTACCCCTGAAACAAAAGCATGGTAGTGGGATGGCTAAGTAGCCATGTGCAAGAACCCTTCAACTGTTATCAAGCAATCGCACAGCCATTTCCCATTTCAAGTACAAAGAATTTCTACCCAAGGAACTAACCACTGTCAAGATACAAATCTCAGGACTACTGTTCTCAATGTTGGCACCTTGAAAGATAAATCAAGTGAAATTGTGGAGCTGATAGAGAGAAGAGAATTAGTTGTATACTGTGTACAAGAGGTGAGATGGAGGTGTGCCTCAGTGAGACTACTCACAGGCCGACAGCATAGATACAAACCTGATAGGGTAGGAAATGGTGTAGGCATACTACTAGCTGAGAAATGGATAGATTAGGTAATAGAGATAGTTAGGATAAGTGACAGAATTTTCAAGCTTAGAATAGCTGTAGGAAATAGAATGGTGTCAATTACATCTACCTATGCACCACAGGTTCTATGAGGAACTTTTACAGACAACTTTAGTTACTGATGAAAGAGACATCATCATCTTGGCAGGCGACATCAATGGACATGTTGGACAGTGCTAGGGTGGTTTCAGTAGAGTTTATGGTGGCTATGGTTATGACTCAAGAAATGAAGTGGGAGTGAGGCTCCTGGAATTCTGTGATGCAAATAAACTAACCATTTACAACATAAATATCAGGTAATCAGCTAGCCATCTGATCACATACCAATCAAGCAAACACACAAGCCAAATTGCTCTCTTACTTATAATGAGATAAATGGACTGTAATAAATACTAAAGCTTTCCTCAGGCAAGAATGTGCCACTCAACCCAAGTTAGTTGTTAGTGAGATCAGAATAAGCCCAAGACAGAACAAGATACACAGGAAAATATGAAGAGGGAGGGTTTGCAAGCTAAAGAACTTTTCAGTTAAATATACGTTTAGAAAGGCGCTATGTGAAGCATTTGATGAGATTGGTGACAAGCTAGATACATATAACATAGAGGACAACTGGAAATTCTTGTGTGGCAACCTTTTGTAAACTACTGATGAAACACGTGGCTGGAGTAAAGTGCCAGCCAGACAGAGGGTAACCTGGTTGTGAAACAGCACAGTGGACAGAGCCATTAAAACCAAGAGACAGACATGGAAAGACTGGAAAATGGGGGTAGCAGAGACTGGTACCAGGTAGCTAAGAAAGAAGCTAGGTGACATGTATACACAGCTCGGAGAGAGGCTGAAGAAAGAAAGTTTGTTGGCAATATGAAGATCAGAGACATGAAGTGTTCTGCATTGCAAGGCAGTGTGTCAGTGTAAATCGAGATGTTGTTAGAGAAAAGTGTTAGAAATGATACTGGTGCATTTAGCATCACTGATGCCCAAAAGAAAGAGGCCTAGAAATGTTACTATGAGAGACTGGTGAATGTAGAGAATGAATGGGAGGAGGAGAAACCACCCCCAACTTACCCAACAGAAGGACCAGCCATTGAAGTTGATAGTTATAGGTTCAAAGAGATGAAGAATGCTGCAGGACTATCAGAAATAGTTGCTGCATGGTAGTGAAACATAGTCTGTTTTCCAAGCTGACATGGGTTGGATGGGTCCTTTTCAGTACAGCATCTCTCCAATCACCATGTTCCTTCATCATCTCCTCTGTGAGTTTCAGTGATTTGAGATCAGCTTTCACCACCTCCGCCCAGGTCTTCCTTAGTCTACCTCTACTGTGGATTCCTTCCACTGGGATTTCCTGGCACTTCTTAACCCAGTGACCATCATCCATGTGCACCACATGTCCGTACCAATGCAGTCATTACTCTTGCATACCGCCTCAGATTCCTCTTAAACCTCAGTGATCCAAAAATTGCCTTTCTCTCACATTTACATTGCACATCCAATGGAGCGTGGTTGCTTCATTTTTCTTCAGCCTATGCATGTTCTCTGCAGTCACTGCCTATGTTTCACTGTGTATATATATATATATATATATATATATATATACATTCACTGTGTATATATATATATATATATATATACGGAATAACAAGTTATCGTTGTAGGTAATCCACTTAGAGGTAGTCCAGTTAGAGTACTCCGTGTTGTGGATGGTTTTAACATATGGCTAAGTTTGACTCAACAAGACGCTTCCATAGTGATGCAGCGATATCCACGTACTCTGATGTATTGACTGGTTGTAAACAAAGTATTGGAGATCGATTGACGCAACACCAAGTGATTAGTGAGCTCTAGACCGACCAGATCAACGAAACAATTGTCAGCGCTGTGAATAAAGCCCTTATTGTACAGCCAACCATGTTACTCTTATTTCTTGAATTATATATATATCATTATCATCATCATCATCATCGTTTAACGTCCGTGTTCCATGCTTGCATGGGTTTGGACGGGAGTTTTCCCACTTGAGGCAAGAGTGGTTGTCTTGCTCGCATAGGACTGTCTGGCGGGTTTTCTACAGTTGGATGCCCTTCCTAACACCAACCACATTTACAGTGTGGGGCTGGGAGGTTTTTACCGTGATATATATATATATATATATATATATACACACACACACATATATATATATATATTTATACACACACACACATACTCATAACAATATATAAAATGTATACACATATACACACACACAATACATGTTCATGTAGTAATGGGTGTATGTGTGTGTGTGTGTATGTTAGTGCGTATGTATATGTGCATGTTTATTCATGTGTGTCAATTAATATTGGTATGTTTATCAGTAATGGTGAAATACAATCTCATTATCTAATTCTACAAACCACATTAAAGATCTGTTTATGACAAAGTATTTCCGTTAAAAACCATTCAAACTTAGCCGTATACTGAGAGAAAAGTCTACTTTACTTTCCTATTGTTTCTTAGATTCATTGTTTTTGTCATTACATTTCCTTATAAGTGTGGTTAAGTTAATTGTTTTGTAACCATGTGGTTTCTAAAGTACAATCCCATAGGTTAGCACCCTGAGCAAATGCCTTCTACTATAACCTCAGACGAGCCTATGCCATGTGAGTGAATTTCGTAAATGGAACCATTGCAGTAACCATCATATATATCACTATCATCATCATTTAACACCCTTTTCCATGCTAGCATAGGTTGTATGGGTTGTCACCAACTAAGTCAGCACTCAATGACATGGGCTGAGGGCTGCTTGTTGCTTATGTTAGTTCCTACACTTTACAGGATGTACTGTGTGTATTTTATCCTGGCACCAGCACTAGGGACGTTGTTGTGTGCTTGACATAACTGAAGAGTCTTTTTTACCCTATATTTGGCAGGTTTTCTATGGCTGAATGTCCTTCCTAACACTAACCACTTTACAGAATGTACTGGCTGCGTTTTGTTGTGGCACCCACACTAGTGGGGTTATTGTGGTATAACTGGAGGGTCCTCTCAACCCTTTTTTTTTATGCCGATGTTAAATTTAGTGTGTAAACAATTTTTATATTTGTCTAAACTGGGTAGTAGATTGTGTGTGTGTGTGTGTGTGTGTGAGAGAGAGAGAGAGAGAGAGAGAGAGAGAGAGAGAGAGAGAGAGAGAGAGAGAGAGAGAGAGAGAGAGAGAGAGAGAGAGAGAGAGAGAGAGAGAGAGAGAGAGAGAGAGAGAGAGAGAGAGAGAGAGAGAGAGACTGTGTGTATATGTTTACTTTTATATATGTATGTAAAAAGTCAAAGACACAGTGCAGTGAAGAAATATATTAGTTTAATGCTTGAAATAGCAGGAAAAGAATCTTAATGTGTCGGACACTTGCTCTTCATCAGAAGATAGAGTTAGAAATAGAAGATAAAATAGAAAGATAAAGAGTGAGAAGAGGAAGGGACAGGAAAAAATAAGAAAAAATACGACATGTCCATATTCAGTCAGCCATATATATTTAAGGAAATGGATCTGTCAGTTTGATGAACTGAAGTATCTATTTATTGAATTATAGTGTAAGTGGCTGAATATTCCACAGACATGTGTATCCTTAAAGGAACAGACATGTGCATCCTTAATGCAAAATTAGCATGACCCAGTGTCTGATAAAGCTACATCTTTAAATTACAGGTACGTTCAGTTCATCTGTTAGGTATCTTCACACTGAAAATGTTTATTTTGAGCCACGGGTATTGGTAAATGATACTTGTCCAACATATCACAATATGGAATTGAACCTCGGACCTTATGTTTGTAATGTGAACTTCTTAGACCTTCAGCTATACTGCATTCATACACACATTCATACAGAAGTTTTACAAAGATTAGGGTGCTCTACAATCACTTCTCTTGTCATTAAGAGTTAGATATGCTACATAGGGCATCTTGTCTGTATGATGCAAGGCATCCAAAGGAAGTTTTTGTGGTGAGCTTGCACAAGGACAAAAAGAACACAGTATAGGTACAAAGAAAAGGTACAAAGATTGTATTAAGGAAAATGTAAAAAGTTAGGATTTAGATATAAATCTATGAGAAAAAGCAGCTCTTGATCATAATACATGGAGAAGGAGAATTAAATCAGGGTGTCAACTATTGGATGAAATACAAAAGGCAAAAGCAGGGTTAATATAATGGGTAAGTTACGAAGGATTGAAAATGTTGATCGGTGGAATTTCAATTTCTGTCACCATGTCCCTCTCTCTAAAGCTAATTTTATAAACCATATGAAAATGCATGAACAACCAATGACAGGCAGATTATGTTACAAATATCCTGCACCTCCAGATGTGACTATCATGTAATATATGTAATCTCTGGATCAAAACATCATACAAAAGTTCACCATGAAATTCATATCCTGATCCAATAAATCAAGTACTACATTGCCAAAGAGGTTTTAACATGGGAGTGGTGTGTAGACTTACAGGAATGATTAAAGTGATGTTGAGACAGCCATCATCTGACAAGATGATCCAATCATACATACATTATCATCATCATCACCACCACCACAACCACCACCACCACCACAACTACCACCACCACAACTACCACCACCACCACCATCACCATCACCATTACCATCATCATAATTATCATCATTTTTACGTCATATATATATAATGGAAAACCTGGCATAAACTCTGCTTCTATCCTGCTTGATGAACATGATCTGTAATGGTGATAACTGATTTGTACTAGAGTCTAGCAGATACAGTTCCAAACTAGTATGTAGACATGGAGGACTGAACACTTTCATGGCCAAAGAATTGGCCTAATCTCAAGTTGAGTAAAATAAGGTAGGTGGAAAACTTCATGTTCAGCTATGATTTGAGGCCTTATCACACTCCCTCGTGTTCATTGTCTGAGGTTTATGCTGTTGTTTAGTCTAGATCAGTTCTAGTTGAGATATGACCAAAGGCATTCAAGCTATGACTAACATTTCTTTTTATTCTGAGGTAGTGTGCATCAAAGACCACATTATATAATGGGTCCTTTCCTTTTTAAGAAAGTAGGGTATGGTTTCACAGAGATTTAGTTGTTACTTCTAGTAGGTCAAGGAACTGTATAATGAATCCTATATTGGGATGAAGATTACATTGTATAGAAATGTCTATGGAATACACAGCCACTTCATTATCATTCAAAAGTAGTACTGTTGACTGAAAAAGTCATTCACCAAAATCAACAAGAGTCTATATAGTATATACTAGCAGAATGGCCTGGCGTTGCTCGGGATTTGCTCTAGGGTTATTATATATTTATCCTTATCGAGCTTCGTGAAATAAATACGCTTGTTTATATTTTGTTATTGTGTATGCAAAAATATCTGTACACGAATATATAATTATATATATATATGGAGGAAATTGTAGTTTACTTGAAGCATTGCGTAGTGAAGTATAAACGTTTGGAGTTAGAAGGCCAGAACAATGCAGGTATGGATAGAGAATATAAATACAAATGCAAAAGATATTGCTGACAATTAGTCTTGTACCTTAAATTTATTTGAATATCCTTAATTTTCGAGATAATATCTCTTCTTCAGAGGGAAGTAAAGGGGTTAATCCAGTGTTCTAATTAGCTTGCCCAGTCATGCTGACAGGAAATAGTATAGAAATTCCATTCTATTTTTAATGTCAAAGAGTGAAGGTTAGGTGGATAAAGGGTTGTCTCCCTTTAAAAGGGTTTGGACATGTATGTCTAAGTGTGTCTGGGAGAATACGTGAAGGTGTAAGCATGCGTGTGTGTGCGTGTGTGTGTGAGTGTGAGAGGATATGTTTATATGTAAATGTAGGGACTAGATGCTCTACCATGTTAAAACTGGTCTATGTGTGTGTATGTGTGTGTGTGAGAGAATAAGTGAAGGTGTAAGCATGCGTGTGTGTGTGTGTGTGAGAGGGTATGTGGAGGTTTAAGTGTGGGGCTAGGTGCTCTATCCTGTTAAAAATTGGGTGTTGAGTTCTAGTCTGTTATTGATTGGTGATTGCGTTTTGTCTATAATTAGTGCTTCTTTAATTCTAAGATTGCCGAGGTTTTTTTCCTTAGCTTCTATCCTAACTATTATGTTTTTGTCGGTGTTTTTGCCTTTCACTAGGTGTTTCTTAAATGAGGAAGCATTAGTGTTGAGGTGTTCTTTTATTCTAATGTGGAGTGGTCTGGTGGGGCTACCTATGTAGAAATCGCTGCATTTGTCGCACTCTAATCTGTATACAACGTAAGCCTAGTGGCATAGGTCTGTGTTGTTGATGGGGCAGTTGGCTAGCCTGCAGCAGTTGTCATGTCTGGTGGAGTATCTTTTGGTTAGCTGTCCGCGTAGAGAAGGTCCTGAGTAGGAGCTGGATATCTAGTCCCTCTCATCTGATAGCTCTGCGGATGGCTGTTGTTGTTTCGTCACGGAAGTGTGGGAGCTTCAGGAAGCAGGTGTTAGTGCTTCGGGTGTGGTGTCCTCTGTTGTTTCTGGCACGGTTCGCGGTGGACATCGGATATTTGTTCCAGGATATGTGTAAGTTCGTTCCTTATGTATCCAAACTTAGCGCCTGCTGGGAGGGCCGATCTGAAATGTATGAACAGGTCCCTGCTGGCGGCTTTTTTATAGAAGCCGGTGTGGATGTCGCCTTCCTCTGTTACCCTGAGTTGGAAGTCCAGTAGGGATAGGGATCCGCGGTCATCGGGGTATTCCATGCTCAACTTTATATTGGTCCATGCTGGAGAATGTTATGTATATTTTATCCGCTTCTTCACGGGATGATGTAAGGATGAGTATGTCATCTACATATCGGGTGAAGAAGGTATAGGAATGGCAGGTGTTTACTATAGTTCACTATAGAAATATTATTTTAGATAATATATAAAAAAAAAAATTCTAATGAAAATAAAAATTACATGTTGACACTCTCGGGGTTGATTTGGTCCAGCCATTTGAGAATGCGTAGCAACAGACAGACAGACAGAGAGACAAAGAATTTTATATAGAGGAGAGATGTGTGTGTGTGTAAATCAGCGTTCATTGCCATTCTCCCTCTCCCTCTCTCTCTGAATATATAACGCTTTAATCGTACCTCCCTCTGTATAACGGCCTATCTCTCTCTCTCTGCCCCTCCCTCTGTGTCTCTCTATCTTTAGATATGTGTGTGCGTAATTTTCGTGTAATTAAACCAACCAACCAGCCAACCGGCCAAGAAACATCTCTCTTTTATATCATACTAGATAAGGTACCCGGCTTCGCCCAGGTGAACAGTTGATAAGAGAAGACAGGTAGAAGAGAAAACAACTGTATTGGATGCGTTGTCTGATTTACAGTATGAGGCGAGACGGTGATGTGTGTGTGACAAAAAAAAAAAAAAAAAAAAAAAAAAAAAAATTCCAGATACACCAGATTCTTTGTTTTACCGTTCATGTATAGTATATGAAGATTTCTAGGTGTTTCCCCTTGTGGACAACCAGCATATAACTGCCACTGGGTAACAACCAATTCTCTCATATTCAATTCTACAACTTTGAGACTCTGACCCTGAGCTTTATTTATCTCCTAAAGATCACTATTCTTGGAGGAAATCATCAAGGTGAAAATGCATTTATTCCAAAGATTCCACTTGATGATGATGATGATGATGATGATAGTAAAACTGGCTCTAACAGGTAATTGATGTCTTGAGAATTTGAATGGCAGCTTGGTAGAAGAAGGGATAAGTGGAATCTTTGGAATAAATGCATTTTCGCTTTGATGATTTCCTCCAAGAATAGTAGGAGATGTTTCATGATCCACCTCACTGTTAAGCGCATGCCATTGCATAGGCGTGGTGGGTCCAGGTTTCTCAAAAGGATGATGGTAGTTTTAATCTTTAGCGTTAATTTGTGTGCAGGAAGTCCAGGAAGTTCCAGACTATTAAGGAACTCTGCAGGATAATTAACAGTTTCATCATCCCTACTGGGAGTGTATCCAGTAGGCATTGGTTGATCTAAAAATCTAACCTGAATACTTGCAACTAAAGACACCCAAGGACTAGGTGGTAGCATTAAACTAAGCAACAGATTAAGCCTGAAGAGTAAAAAAAAAGCATGCATAATATTTAGAAGAGCTACATAGCCTTATGATTTTCAATATGCTGTAGGATGTCTGCTTTGATGTATTGACCAATACTGTAATTTATATTTTTTTTCTATTTATTTATAGATCAATTGGTCTTCAAGTAAAGATATGATATTTTGAATTCAGGTTTACATTACAAACCCCTCATAAGTCATGTAATAACCAAGCCCATAAGTTTAACTTTAAAGACGTGTCTTAAAAAATTGACTTTTTACTTGAATATATATCATATATATATCCAAAATGTCTGACTGAATGTGTTTTATCACCCTTTCTTTCCATGTTTTCCTCCTTCCTCTTCTCACTCTTTATGTTTCTATTTTATCTTCTATTTCTAACTCTATCTTCTGATGAAAGATGAGTGTTCGAAACATTAAGACACTTTTCCTGTTATTTCAAGCATTAAACTAATATATTTCATCAATGTACTGTGTCTTATGCTTTGTTATTTCTGTTTACATTTTATATATATATAATTTAATATATTATGTATTTTTCAAAGTTCACAGTTGTATAAATAACATTAAACATTGTTTATAGTTCTTACAGAGTGAAAATATAAACAGAGATATAAACACATATAATAAATACAATTAATTATTGCTAGGAACCTCACAAATATAATGCACAAAATATATGATCAAAGCAAAAGAAAAAGAAAAGGATAGAAGAAGAAAAACAAAAACAACTATCAATTCACTACCAAGTATGACAATCAGCTGCACACAAACATATCATCATCATCATCATTTTACGTCCGCTTTTCCCTGCTTGCAAGGGTGGGATGGACGGGTCTTATTCAGCACAGCATCTCTACACTCGTCACGGTCCTTCGTCATCTCCACCGTGAGCTTCAATGATCTGAGGTCTGTTCTCACCACCTCCTCCCATGTTTTTCGTGGTCTACCTCTACCACGTCTTCCTTCAACTGGCATTTCCTGGCACTTCTTCACCCATCGGTCATCCTCCATGCGCATCACATGTCCATACCACCTCAGTCTCCTCTCCCGTATACTACATTCTATCCCTCTCAGACACAGTTTCTCTCTCAACACATTTATGCTGGGTCGTTCACGCACATTTACACTGCACATCCAACGGAGCATGCTTGCCTCATTTCTTCCAGCCGTCGCATATCCTCTGCAGTTGCTGCCCATATGTATATATATATATGTATATATGTATATGTGTGTGTGTATATATACATATATGTATATACATATATGTATGTATATGTACATCATCATTTCATTTTACGTCCACTTTTCCCTGCTTGCAAGGGTGGGACGGGAACTGATTCTGGCTTGATTTCTACAGCTGGATGCCCTTCCTAACACCAACCTCATTTACAGTGAGTACTGGGTGCTTTTTTTGCCGTGGCACCTCCACGACCACTTTGCAGTGGAATGATATGGACCCCAGTCCCTATCATCTCATTTCTACAGCTGAGTAAACTGGTGCAATGTGAAATAAAGTGTGTTGCTTAAGGAAACAACACATCACCCGGTCTGAGAATTGAACTCACAACCTTTCAATTGCAAGGCCAATGCTCAAACCACTAAGCCATGTGTATATATATACATCTGTATATATATGTATATATACACGCATATATGCATACACATACACGTATATGTATATATATGTATATATGTATACATATATATACATATACATACATGTGTACACATATATACACATATATATGTATATATACATATGTATATATATATGTATCATCATCATCATTTCATTTTACGTCCATTTTCCCTGCTTGCAAGGGTGGGACGGGAACTGATTTTGGCTGATTTCTACAGATGGATGCCCTTCCTAACACCAACCTCATTTACAGTGATGTATATGTATATATATGTATATGTATACATATGTATACATATGTACATATATGTGTATATATATACATATACATACACATACACATATACATATATGTATGGAGGCACATGGCTTAGTGGTTAGAGCATTGACCTTGCAATCGAAAGGTTGTGAGTTCAATTCTCAGACCGGGTGATGTGTTGTTTCCTTGAGCAAGACACTTTATTTCACATTGCTCCAGTTTACTCAGCTGTAGAAATGAGATGATAGGGACTGGGGTCCTTATCATTCCACTGCAAAGTGGTCGTGGAGGTGCCACGACAAAAAAGCACCCAGCACTCACTGTAAATGAGGTTGGTGTTAGGAAGGGCATCCAGCTGTAGAAATCAAGCCAGAGTCAGTTCCTGTCTCACCCTTGCAAGCAGGGAAAAGCGGACATAAAATGATGATGATGATGATGATACACATACATACACACATATATACACACATACGCGTACACATATATACATATATACGTATATATATACACATATACACACATACATACGCATATATATGTGTATATATATACACACGTACACATACACATACGTGTATATATATATATATACACATATATATGTGTACACACATATATATGCACACATATATATACACACACATATATACATATATATATACACACACACACGTATACACATGTGTATACACACACATATACATATATATATATACATATGTACACATACACATATATGTACACACATGTGTATACATACACACACATATATGTACACACATGCGTATATATATACACACATACATACATACATATATGTGTATATACACACATACACACATATGTACATACATGTGCATACACACACACACACATGTACATATACGTGTACACACATACACACACACATATACATATATATGTATACACACGCGTACACACATACACATACATGTGTACACACATGTGTACACATATATACATATATACGCGTATACATACGTGTACACATATACACATACACACACGTGTACATATACACACATACGTACATACATATATATATACACGTGTACATATACATATATATGTATATACATGTGTATATATACATATACACGTACATATATGTGTATATATACATACATATATACGCATATATATGTGTATATATACACATACACACATGCACATACATATACACATACACGCATATATATGCGTATATATACATACGCACATACACGCGCATATACACATATGCACACATATGTGTATACATATACACGTACATATATGTGTATATACACATATGTATACATATGTGTATACACACATATACACACGTACATATATATATATACATGTATACACATACACATATGCATACATACGTGCACACATATATACGCACACACATGTATATATATATACACATATACACATGTGTGTGTACATATACACCCACGTGTGTGCGTGTGTGCACATACACATACACACACACACACACATATGTGTGTATATACCTGCGTGTGCATACATATACACACATACATATACATATATATATACATATATATATGCATACATATGTATATGCACACATACATATACATACACACACAAACACACATACATATATATGTATATATATGTAAAGATATGAAGACAGGCAAGGCAGCTGGGTCTTCGGAGATAGTTGCTGAAATGCTGAAAGCATCTGGAACGGTGGGACACACCATGGTCACCCGGATAGTAAACCAAGTCATATAGAACGGGGTCATACCAAATGACTGGGATAGCAGCATCATCATTAACTGCTACAAGGGTAAAGGAGATGCACTAGATAGAGGAAACTATAGAGGCATTAAATTAATTGATCCAGTCATGAAGGTCACAGAAAAAGTTGTAGAGCAACTAATCAGAGAGCAAATTGATCTAGATGAAATGCAGTTTGGGTTTGTGTCAGCTAAAAGTACAACAGACGCCCTTTTCTTTGTACGACAACTACAGGAGAAGTACCTAGCTAAAAGTAAACCCCTATACTTAGCTTTTGTTGACTTGGAGAAAGCATTTTACAGAGTCCCCCGCGCCATTATCTGGTGGGCCCTTAGAAAACAAGGGGTTGATGAATGGCTTGTGAGAGCTATACAAGCCATGTATAAAGAAACAGTCAGTAAGGTTAGAATTAACAACGAATATAGTGAAGAATTTAGCATAAAAGTTGGTGTTCATCAGGGCTCTGTCCTTAGCCCCCTTCTATTTATTATTGCCCTTCAGGCTATAACAGAGGAGTTCAAGACCGGCTGCCCATGGGAACTTCTCTATGCAGATGATCTAATGCTCATAGCTGAATCGATGGATGAACTAGAAAAGAAATTCCAAACATGGAAGCATGGCCTAGAATCAAAAGGCCTTAAAGTTAACTTGTCTAAGACTAAAGTTCTAGTATGTAGGAAGGAAAATAGGGCACAGATCCCATCTGGGAAATGGCCATGCTCAGTGTGTAGGAAAGGAGTAGGCAGAAATTCCATTTTATGTCCCAAATGCAAAGTATGGGTGCATAAAAGATGTAGTGGGATCACAGGTAAGCTATCTAGGAACGTAGATTTTATATGTGGCCGGTGCTCAGGTGCAATAAGTAGCAAGCACCCACAGGATACTAGCTCCTTCTATTACCCAGATGGCTCTATAGAAATAGTGGACACCTTCCGTTACCTGGGTGATAATATCAGCAGTGGTGGAGGGTGCTCAGAAAGTACAGTAGCCAGAGTCAGAACGGGATGGAAAAAGTTCAGAGAGCTTATACCACTATTGGCCGCTTATACTATTATTGGCCGCTAAAGGTTTCTCTCTAAAAATGAAAGGCAGACTGTATGATGCTTGCATACAAACAGTTATGTTACATGGCAGTGAAACATGGGCATTGTGTACAGAGGATCTGCACAGACTGGAGAGGAACGAAGCATGCATGCTCTGCTGGATGTGTAATAGTAATATACGTGAACTGCAAAGCATAAATGAACTAAGTGATAAATTAGGTATAAGAGGGATCAGATGCTGTTTACTCGAGAGAAGACTACGTTGGTATGGTCACATGATGCGCATGAAAGACGACAGCTGTATAAAAAAGTGCAGGGCGATCAAAATTGACGGAAGTTACGGAGTAGGCAGACCCAGAAAAACCTGGGACGATTTGATAAATTCTGACCTTACACCATTACACCTCTCTAAGACAATGTCACTGGACTGAGATCTTTGGCGCTACGCAGTAATACAGAAAACCCACCTTGCCTAAGTACAAAACGAAACCTATAGTCAGTAGGCACCTCTTAATCAAATATATACCCTCCTCTCACTACCCCAACTTCCCCACCCCCATCAACACCACCCCTTTCTCTGTAAAGTTATGTTTGTACCACAACATCCAGTCCTAAAATAAATGAGGTTGTGTAGGTGTCACGACAAAAAAAAAAAACACACAGTCCACACTGTAATGAGGCTGTGTAGGTAACACGGTAAAAACCTCCCAATCCACACTGTAAACATGGTTGGTGTTAGGAAGGGCACCCAGCCGTAGAAAACCTGCCAGACAGTCTTATACGAGCAAGACAACCAATCTTGCCTCAAGTGGGACAATTCCCGTCTAAACCCATGCTAGCGTGGAAGATAGATGTTAAACGATGATGATGATGATATATAGTTGCTGAAATGTTGAAGGTATCTGGAATGGTGGGACATACTGTGGTCACCCGGATAGTAAACCAAGTAATACAGAATGGGGTCATACCAAATGTAGCAGCAGCATCATCAACTGTTACAAGGACAAAAGAATCGCCCTGGATAGAGGAAAGTATAGGGGTATTAAATTAGTTGACCAAATCATGAAAGTCACAGAAAGAGTTATTACTCAACTAATTAGAGATCAAATTGATTTAGATGAAATGCAGTTTGGGTTTGTGCAAGGTAAAAGTACCACGGACGCCTTTTCCTTGTATGGCAATTACAGGAGAAGTACCTAGCTAACAGTAAACCCCTCTACTTAGCTTTTGTTGACCTGGCGAAGGCCTTTGACATGGTCCCATGCACCTTAATCTGGTGGGCTCTTAGAAAACTAGGAGTGGAAGAATGGCTTGTGAGAGCTATACAAGCCATGTCTAGAGGAACAGTCAGCAAGGTTAGAATTAACGATGAATATAGTGATGAATTTAGCATACTAGAAGGGGTTCACTAGGGCTCTGTTCTTAGCCCCCTCCTGTTTATTATTGTCCTACAGGCTATAACAGAGGGGTTTAAGACTGGCTGCCCATGGGAACTTCTATATGCAGATACTTTAACTCTCACAGCTGAATCCATGGCTGAACTAGAGAGGAAGTTCCAAACATGGAATCAAAAGGCCTTAGAGTAATTTACCATATTATTTTTGGCGCTAAAATTGCTCGTTTAAACAGTCATGATTGATTGATATAATTTGAGGCAACATTTGGAAATACTTGATCAATTAGTTCATTTGTTATATTACAGACATTTCCAAATGGAAGGTTAACTTCTTCATTTCATCTTGTTGCAGATTTCCATCACCCAGTGTTATTAGCTGTTTTGCAAAAGTATCAATTTCTGCATCATTGTACAACTACACTCTCATGTTTGTCCTCAAGGGTAATCACTAGACTTGTTGCCATATAGTTGAGACTTTGAGGCAAGTGTTTACAATATCAGCTCTCGTGCCTTTAGGAGTGACGGGAAGAATCTGTCTGAAGTCACCAGCAAGCACCACTGTTACTCCTCCCAAGATTTTATTATATCCTCTAATGTCTCTTAGAGAATGGTTCAGTGCCTCAAATAAATTTCTATGTGCCATTGTGGCCTCATCCCATATGATCACAGAGCATTTCTCTAAAACTTTTGTGACATTTAATGGCAACTTGAATGTTGAGTGTGCTGTTTTGCCTCCATCAAGTAAGGTAGCAGCAATACCACTTGATGCAGCAGCCAAAGCAATTTGCTTTTGCTGCCTTTCTTTTGCCAATATGAGATTTATTACGAAGGTATTACCAGTTCCTCCTGGATCATTCAAAAAGTAAAGGCCTCCTTCATTCTGGTCGATTCTGGTCAATATATTTTCATAAGCTATTCTTTGAACTTCAATTAGCTTTTCTTCATTTTCATTGACATATTGTGTAAGCTTGTTGATGTCATAATTCATCTCCTTTAATATATCTAGTGTAATAGAGTATGCAACTGTGTCCTCATGTTCTGGTAAACTGCAATACTTAAGGGACCTGCCAATTTCACTCAGGTGGTTGTTAATTTCTGAAAGTGCTTCATTATAGATAGGTGGAGAAAAATCTACATTAATGCCAGTGTTTTGAAGTTGGATCCTGCGCAATATATCTTCCGACAAGTCTTTCCTATCGCTTTCCCAGAGACTCAAGGGATCTGAAATATTGTACCTAGTGAGCATTACAACAAAGAGCTGTCAAAGCTTTTTAGGCATTTGTGTGGCAGCCGCCTCTTCCGATATTCCTCGTCTTCAAGTAGGCCAAGTAATTTACATGCTTCAGCATACGTTGCACAGGGAGTTCCATGTACAATTTTGATATTTTCAAATGATGTTGGCCCTCTAACAGTGTGAAGGAGTAACCTCAAATGGAAACATTCCCTATGTCTAGGATGGACCATGTAAACTCTTCCTTTTGCACCACTTGCTTTAATGTCTTGATAGCCATCCACATAATTGTCTATCTTTCCTCTTCTCCATTTCTTTTTATTCCATGTGTAGAATGTGGGAACCTCATGATAAAGCAAGGTTTTAGCAAAGGCATCTTCTCCATAAAGCTTTAAAAAAGCAGTGAGTGTTGTGTCTGGAGGAGATGCAGCAATCAATTGTGCATTTTATTCAGTGTAATATACCTGTGACCATTTTCCAAATGGACTGCAAGGTTCACTACCACTGGGTGTCTATTGAGTATGTCAAAACCAAAGATTCTCCATATGGCTTCATTGCTAGAAATATATCTCCCTGTTAGGTATGTTTTAACTTCATTCAATTAGTTATCGCCACCAATAGTAAAAGTTTCCATATCACTACCTTTGTTGACATACTTACAAACATACTTAATTGATTTTACTGATGCGCTGTACTCACAATTAATGTGAACATCAAGGATTTTGCAGAGGAGAGGATTGTAGGGAATGACCACAAGGAGCTCCGTCTGTATTGAGGATATCCATCATCACCAGTTACAGTTTGTTGTTGAAAAGGCATTGGATATCTTTTTTCACATTTGTTACTTCCCATGCACACACACTTAGGGTTGATACTGCCACATGGACCATGTATCATTTGTTCTGAGATAATGGCAAATAGTTCTGGGTCTTTGTCAGGATCGGGCAATTTGGTGCTTATGATTTTATCGATTTGATCTGAGTGAATGTGGTCTGAACACCAAATTAGCGAATGGGAATGAGGAAGACCTCTTTTCTGTCATTCAATAGTGTAAAGCCAACATCTTAGTTTGCCACAACATCTTTTAGCAGCCACATCAAGATCTGTTTCTCATTAAAAACTCTGGCAATGGTGTCATATCTATCCTTTGCATATTGGTGTTCAAACAGTTCATTTCAAATTTCTGGCCATGTAGGATTGCATGTAAATGTAATGAAAAGATCTGGACAACCACATTTTCTTACATATGCCGTGGAGTTTTGTGAGCGCTCAGCCATATAGCGTGGACTGCCTGTGAAGCTAGATGGCAGAATGACTGACTTACCAGCACTGGAAGGATTCATTCCATCAGTTATAATGGCGTCTCTCAAATGGATGTATTACTTTGCTCTAAGTTTAGCTTGGTTGTTTTTAATGCATGCCAACCATTCAGCTTCAACCTTGGCATAAACATCAACCATTAATTGGCTTGTAAGTCTTCCCATTCTTAGGATATGGTTAAAGCAATCTCTTACCATGAAGTGAAATGAATAAAAAATTTTGCAACTGACCAATTCATTAGTTTCCTCGCCTGTACTGGGGTTTACTTGTCTTAACCCTTTAATGCTCAAACCGGCCAAAACAGGCCAGAATTCTCTACCTCTTTCTGTTGAATCTGGCTGTAACTGGCCACTCATACTGATGTTAAGGTATTGTTCTCAAAAATAAATACTTTCAAAATCTCATAGATTCAATATTATGTGAGATATTATGCAGGGTAAAGCCTTTGCCATGAAAATATAATAGTTTATATGGAGTAATGTGAATGCTAAAGGGTTAAGGCGAAATTGTACCGATCCTGACCTCTCTGAAAAATCAAAGGATACTGAAAAGCGTCATATGCTCTGTGAGTCTCTGAAATTCTTCGTAATTGGTCAGATCTCTGCTGTACAATGATGTCTCTGGATTTATGTTGTTCATTGACTATCAGAACAGCCACTTCGTCTTCCAGTGGTTTGTTGCAACGTCTTTTGTGTTCTTTTGCTAGTTTTTTATCAGGTCTAATAGTAATTTTATACATGGGGTTTGCCTTTTTTTTTCTAAGGCAAATTTGAATGCTCTTATGTAATGATGGTTTTCATGAAGCATATTTTGCAGGCTGCTGATAACTTGTACCTGAATACCACCAGAAATATTTCTGCATTGTTGAATAGCTTCTTGTTTGTTGTTGCCCCAAAAGTAAACTTGAAAGAACTCTGGTTCCTCATTAGGCTAGCGGAGTAAACTGCCGATTAAATGGTAACATTGTCCTTGGATTTTAAATGTGAAATACCTATAGTCAGTATGATCTTTTTCAGCTCCAAAGGACGTCATCTGAAATGCAGCATTATATCGCATAACATTGCCCCTGAAATGTTTAGCTTCGATAGTATGGGCTGCAAGCAGTATACGAATAACAGGTGGAGGGTCTTCTATCAGTGGCGATCTGACTTTCCTCCAAAGCATCACATGCCAAGTGTTTCTCCTTTCCATTTATTTGCTCCACAACTACTCCATATAATATCCATGCTAACAATCGCGACTTTAGGATCATTTCTATAATTTCTCGATGGATCATATGAAAACGCAGTTCTTAGCCAGTTTATTTTGCCTTGAAGAGTCCTTTGTGTCCGTTTCCATCGCAACTCTCATTGCCTCTCTGTGATTTTCATATTCAGCCTCCATTTGTTGTGATCGTCTTTCTTGTTCTCTTAATCTTTTTGTTTCCCCGTCTCTGAGTTTTTCTTTTGCTTGAAGATTTCAACCGTTTGGTGGACATTGTAACTACACCAATAGATGAGCGACGTTTTTGTGACATGATGAAATCAATTTTCTTGGAAAATATCTTGAAAAAAAAAAACAATACAAAGCAACATAAAAAAAATAGAAATAAATGCAAATTGCAGCCTTAGAGAATAGGTTGACACTCTTTCATCTGAATTAGGTCAGTAATATGACACTATCTTCAAAAAAGCTAATTTCAAATAGCATAAATTTTTTGTGTTCTGCAAAATAGGTTTGTGTTGTAGTTAGAATTACTTAACTTTGAATGACTGGTGTAAAATGACAAACCTATTGATACTTTGATCTATAGTGGGACGCCTCAAACACACACACATCTTCACTGAACTAGAGAAGACCTTTGACAAGGTTCAATGCTCTGCAGTCTGGTGATTTCTAAGAAAACTAGGGATAGACAAATTACTCATGAGAATCATAGAAGCAATATACAGAGGTTCAGATTTAGTAATAAGTGCAACAATAAATTTAGATTGGTGTATATTAGAGCTCAGTTCTTTGCCTCCTTCTGTTTATTATAGTTCTCCAAGCATTTAAAGAAGTTTAAAGCCAGTAACCATTATAAATTAACTGCCTAACTAACTGTGTTGTATGTTTGTGGTTTTCATGTATCAAGTTGTTTTTGAGCAACACGTGTTCACCAGAATAGGGAAAATGAGTATCTCTTAAGATGTGTTAGTATAACTTCTTGATCCACGATGCCAGTTATATGGTGAATAGGGTCAGAAAGTTGAGCTGAGAAATCTCTGCAGACCTTTACCTCTCTTCAAGATATTCTGTGGATAAAATACAAGATTTGTCACAAATATAACGCTACTGATGTTTTATTTAAATGTATATTAGACGTTATTAGAAGTTATTTCTATCAATATACAACCCTTGAGAAGTTACACAGTGGCTCCAATGTTTTTTCCATTGATGGTAACAGTACTGTAAGTAATTTTCTGTGTTTGTAGCTCACCAGTTACAGTTTTTTGTATGTTTTCCACAGTCCCAAAACAATGACCTTTCAACTTCAATTTCAATTTAGGGAAGGTGTAGAAATCACATGGAGCTAGATCTGAGCTGTAGGGAGGATGTGGAAGAGTGGGAACGTTTTTCTTCACCAGAAATTCTCTAATTGAAAGTGTTGTGTGAGCAAGAATGTTATCCTGGTGCAATACCCAATTTCCTGCAATTTTGGATTCATTTTTGAAATCGTTCCAAGACATCTTTGGAGAAGTTGTGATTAACTGCCTGTCCTGGAGGTAAAGATTCTTTGTGGACAATACCACGGCAGTTGAAAAAAATGATAATCATCATTTTCACCCTGGATCTACTCATGTATGCTTTCTTCTGAGATGGAAAATTTTTTGTGTGCCACTTCTCATTTTGCCATTTTATCTCTGGATCACTTTATGTAGAGAGTGAAGAGCGCCAAACGAGAGATATGTTCATATATATATATAGAGAGAGAGAAAAGGGAACACCGTGTATTTTCGAGGTGACAGATAGAGTATATAAATAAACATTAGATGTACATGAAATTACATGTTATTTCCTTAAAAATATGACCCTAGTGGCTCCAATGTTTTTTCCATTGATTGTAACAGTATCAGAACTCATTTTCTGTAAGTGTCCTTAGTTTATTGGTTACAATTTTTTCTATGTTTTCTATGGTCCCACAAAATTCTGTGAACTGCATTTTTATCCAAGCCTGTTTCTTCTGCAATCATCCTTTCACTTAATTAGCAATCTTTCTCCATCACTGCTCACACCACTTCTACATTTTGTTCATTTGTTGATGAGATTGGCATTCCAGAATGAGGTTTCATCATCATCATCATCATCATCAGGTTTAGCGTCCGTGTTCCACGCTTGCATGGGTTTGGACGGGGGTTTTCCCACTTGAGGCAAGAGTGGTTGTCTTGCTCGCATAGGACTGTCTGGCGGGTTTTCTACAGTTGGATGCCCTTCCTAACACCAACCACATTTACAGTGTGGGGCTGGGAGGTTTTTACCGTGTTGCCTACACAGCCACATTACAGCGTGGACTGTCTGGCGGGTTTTCTACAGCTGGATGCCCTTCCTAACACCAACCACATTTACAGTGTGGGGCTGGGAGGTTTTTACCGTGTTGCCTACACGGCCACATTTACAGCGTGGACTGTGTGTTTTTTGTCGTGACACCTACACGATCTCATTTGTTTTGGCCTGGATGTTGTGGGACCAACATAACTTTACATTGAAAGGGGCGGTGTGGGTGGGGTGGAGGTGGTGGGACGGGGGTGTGTTTTGATAGAGGTGCCTACTGACTGTAGTAGGTTTTTACTTTGTATTTAGGTAAGGCGGGTCTTCTCTATTACTGAGTACCGCCAAAGGTCTCGGTCCAGTGACATTGTCTTGGAGAGGTGTAAGCGTGTGAGGTCGGAATTTATCAGCTCGTCCCATGTTTTTCTGGGTCTGCCTACTCCGTGACTACCGTCTATCTTTATTGCCCTGCACTTTGTTATACAGCTGTCGTCTTTCATGCGCATCACGTGACCGTACCAACGTAGCCTTCTCTCGAGTAAACAACATCTGATCCCTCTTATTTCTAATTTTTTCCTTAGTTCGTTTATGCTTTGCCGTTCGCGTATATTACTATTGCACATCCAGCGGAGCATGCAAGCTTCGTTCCTCTCTAGTCTGCGTATATCCTCTGCACAGAATGCCCAGGTCTCACTGCCATGCAGCATTGCTGTTCGTATGCAGGCATCGTATAACCTGCCTTTCATTTTTAGGGAGAACCCTCTAGCGGCTAATAGTGGTATAAGCTCTCTGAACTTTTTCCATCCAGTTCTGACTCTAGCTACTGTACTTTCAGAGCACCCTCCCCCACTGCTGATTTTGTCACCCAGATAACGGAAGCTGTCCACTATTTCTATAGAACCCTCTGCGCAGTTGAAGGAGCTAGTATTTTGTGGGCACTTGCTGCTACTTATTGCACCAGAGCACCGGCCACATGTAAAATCTATGTTCTTAGTTAGCTTACCTGTGATCCCACTACATCTTTTATGCACCCATACTTTGCATTTGGGACATAAAATGGAGTTTCTACCTACGCCTTTCCTACACACTGAGCATGGCCATTTCCCCGATGGGACCGCCGCCTTATTTTCTTTCCTACAAACTAGAACTTTAGTCTTAGCCAGGTTAATTTTAAGGTCTTTTGATTCTAGGCCGTGCTTCCACGTTTGGAATTTCTTCTCTAGTTCGGTCATTGATTCAGCTATGAGCGTTAGATCATCTGCGTATAGGAGTTCCCATGGGCAGCCGGTCTTGAACTCCTCTGTTATAGCCTGAAGGGCAATAATAAATAGTAGGGGGCTAAGTACAGAGCCCTGATGGACACCAACTTTTACGCTAAACTCTTCACTATATTCGTTGTTAATTCTAACCTTACTGACTGTTTCTTTATACATGGCTTGTATAGCTCTCACAAGCCATTCGTCAACACCTAGTTTTCTAAGAGACCACCAGATAATGGAACGGGGGACTCTGTCGAAGGCTTTCTCCAAGTCGACAAAAGCTAAGTATAGGGGTTTACTTTTAGCTAGGTACTTCTCCTGTAGTTGTCGTACAATGAAAAGAGCGTCTGTGGTACTTTTGCCTGACACAAACCCGAACTGCATTTCATCTAGATCAATTCTCTCTCTGATTAGTTGCGCTATTACTTTTTCCGTGACCTTCATGACCTGGTCGATTAATTTAATGCCTCTATAGTTACTCCTATCTAGGGCATCTCCCTTTCCCTTATAGCAGTTAACGATGATGCTGCTACGCCATTCCTTCGGAACAACCCCATTCTGTACGACTTGGTTAACTATCCGGGTGACCATGGTGTGTCCCACCGAACCAGATGCCTTCAGCATCTCAGCAACTATTTCCGAAGGCCCAGCCGCCTTACCCGTCTTCATATCTTTGATTGCCTTACTTATTATACTACCTTCAACTAACACTGCTGGTCCCTCTATTGGATCGATCTATTTTCAATATTTTCTCAGCCTTCTTTGAAAGCTTTGTGCCACTTAAACACCTTACTTCTTGCTAGAGTGGCATCTCTATAAGCTTGTGTTAAAGAATTAAATTTGATCGTGTACCGTTATTTGATATTTTTCTGCATCACAAACATAACAGAGGTTATAAACATGTCTGTAAATAAACTGCATTAACACACGACTGATTCAATTGATCATGTTGAAATAAATATGCATGTACAGCCAAGGTCATAACCAACACACCTATATACATCAACAATTACTATGTTGTACATAGGAAAATCAGTACCGTTACTTTTGTAACCTTGTATAACATCGTATAACTTTCCATCAGATCCAAATCAATCCCAATTGAATTTGTATTTATCCATCAACACCACAAAATTTTCCTCAGCAAGGGTCCAGTCTATATGAGCCTCACTGAATTTTAGGTGTGATTTTTGCTACTTTGTGGAAATATGTGGTTTTGGGGAACAACAGAAAGACTTAATTCAACATTACTTGAGCTTTCTAGGAACAGTAGTTACTGATTGTTTTATCTAGCTGAACAATGTGTACCTGCTTCATAGGTGATCAGTTTAGCCATTCTCCCATCTGCAGTCATCATTTCATTTTACGTCCGCTTTTTCCCTGCTTGAAAGGGTGGGACGGGAACTGATTCTGGCTTGATTTCTACAGCTGGATGCCCTTCCTAACACCAACCTCATTTACAGTGAGTGCTGGGTGCTTTTTTGCTGTGGCACCTCCACGACCACTTTGCAGTGGAATGATAGGGACCCCAGTCCCTATCATTCCACTGCAAAGTGGTCGTGGAGGTGCCACAGCAAAAAAGCACCCAGCACTCATTGTAAATTTCTACAGCTGAGTAAACTGGAGCAATGTGAAATAAAGTGTCTTGCTCAAGGAAACAACAAATCACCCGGTCTGAGAATTGAACTCACAACCTTTCGATTGCAAGGCCAATGCTCTAACCACTAAGCCATGTGCCTCCACCAGTCATTTCATTATAATTGAAAAGTAGGTAGTTCTGTTGATTGAAGAAGTCATCCATCAAAATCAACAAGAGTCTATATAGTATATGTATGTATAAATATCTATGTATAATGTAAATATGATGTAACAGAATAAAAACATCAGTAAATATAAACATTGTTGATGTGTCAGTAATATTTTTTGTAAACAGAAAGATTCTCTAAATAAAATGAAATCAGCATAAAAAATAATTGATAATAGGTATTTATTACGCTGACACCCTAACACTCCACCTCTCATCCATGTCCCTAGAACTTAACGGAACCAAATTTAAAATAAATCGAACATGCCGGTTAAATAATATATTTTATTTAAAGCCAAGTGAAAGGTTAAGTCAACATTGAAAATATATTTCTATTGCACACTTTTTAAATGTTAGATCTTACAATTTCTCATGAAATTACAATATTATGTCACACACCATGATGAACCTGCTGAAGATTGCTCCCCTGGATGCTGAATGCAAAGAAATGAGTTGGGTGGCCTTATATAACCTTGAAATCAGTCATTGAGATGAACATGGACCTCACAAGAATGGATCTATATTCAGTTTCTTAGTTTAAATCTACTGATGGAAACATTTCTAGAAACCAATTTCAGAGCAGAGTCCTTATCAGCATTGCCAGTAGATTTGAAGTGCATTTGATGTCTGGTATTTCACATCAAACTTATCCAAACAGAAAATATTTTGACTGTGAGATTCCATTAAAAAGTGTCTGTGTATTACATATTCAAGATAATATTTTATTATTTAACCCTTTAGCATTTACATTACTCTATATTTACTATTGTATTTTCATGGTAAACACTTTATCTCACATAATATTGAATCTGAGATTTTTATATTTATTTTGAGAACAATACCACAACATAAGTATGAGCATCCAATTACAGCAGGTTTGAACAGAAAGAGGTGAGAGAATTCTGGCCGGATTAAAAGACAAATCATTGAAGTTAATAATTCAGATGTCAGAAGCCATCCACATGAAAAACAAGTTAAGTTAGTGTAAGTATATTTAATCTAATGAGTAGTAAATATATAATTGGAAATTAGTTATTGGAAAAAATAGTTATTTTGGTAAGTATGGGTGACAACTCTAGACTTGTTTTGCTTTTATTAAATTCCTCAGCAAATGATACATTTCATTGTACTTGCCAAATATTGTACAAGTGTATGTCAATTAAAGGTATGTTTCTTTATTAGCCACAAGGGCATAAAAGAAGGGGACAAATACAAAGGGGGAAGTTTACATACAATAAAAACGTGTAAAATATTATCACAAATGCAATTTAAAAATTAGTCGATTTTGCCCAATAGGAGGAGACAGTTCATATGGGTAACACATACCCCCGAAAAAATGTGCAACCCTCATCTCCAGGAGTACGAAGAGTTTGTACTCCTTTTCCTCAACCTACAGGCTGATATAGAGAGAAGGCCCATTCTCGCCACTTTCACCCACCTGGGGTACAGCACCTCTCTCTCCATCCTGATTCTTCTTCCAAAGTGGTATTTGAAAAAAAGAATCAGTTGTTGGCCGGAGAGAAAGGTGTCTGACCTCAGCCTTTTCAACCTTGTCCACCATACAACCTCTTTCGCCATAGCTATCACACAAAGGAAAACCGGCTCTCCTTCGTTTTTGAAGGAGGGTAGTGGTTTGATCATGACAATGGACTTGGTGGTCAACCGGATTGGTCCCACCCGCGACAATAGTCGTTCTACATAGCCCCACAGGTCAGTGATGCCCGGGCAGTGTATGAATGCGTGCACGACGGTTTCTTCGTCTCGCACGCACCTTGGACAGATCTTTTTTGCAGGGTCCCTGCCCAGGCGCCCATGTCTGTAGAGCTTGTCTCGAACTGGTAGAGCTCCTCGGTAGCACTGCCATAAAGGTAGGAAGAATATCAGTGCCCTAATCTCTCATGCATTATGAAATAGGAATGAAAATGTAAAATCCAAATAAAACAGTTGAACTTTTTTATTCAGTACAAGACATACAATATAATTAGATAAATATCCACATGTAAGTTTTCTTTTAAATTTAGAGAAAAAAAAACAAAACAAACAAAATGAAAACAAAAACATAACAACACTTTTACAAAAAAGTGAAAAATGCATTGTTTTTTTTTTCTTTTTACAACAAGAAACGTTGCATACATAGCACTGTATGCAAAGAATGTTCCAGATATTTTAAAACTGACGATGTAAAAACGATGTAAGAATATATCAAGTTCATTCAATATGCACTTCTTTTTTTTAAAGTAGCTTGATAATAAATTAAGTACATGGGATTTGTTTATATTGAAACTATCAACAACTCTATAACAATAGTAACATTTAATAACTGTCAACTAAAACAAATCTGAGTGTTTGAGGGGAGAAAAAAAGGCAAAATCAAAAATGGCAGGCAAAGCAACAAAAAAAAAATCTTAAAATTCAGGAAGAGAAAGAGAAAGTGACAAAATAAATGCAGAGGAAAGGGATTGAGATGATTTTCTAAATTATAAGAGACTGAAAATTTAACATTAATGACATTGCAAGAGATTTTAATTGCCAGAAGTTATATCATGAATCATGTCATTTATTACTTACTAAACATCATAAGAATCAATATAGTAACCAATTTCCTGATTGCTATTTTTTTAATGGTGTTGGAATCCAAGTAAAATACAGTTGACAAATTATTTTTGTTACCCACTCATCAAATTAAGCCATATTTAAACTGCAAATATGAATGTATGGGCATGCCTGCTGTGATGGAAGATTTGAAGTTGAACATTTTGGACAGGGCTCTTCTTCAAAGAAGGAAGGCTAAAGGTTTTCTGGTAATGCTGAATAAATAGGTTGATTATATATATATAGAGAGAGAGAGAGAGAGAGAGAGAGAGAGAGAGAGAGAGAGAGAGAGAGAGAGAGAGAGAGAGAGAGAGAGAGAGAGAGAGAGAGAGAGAGAGAGAGAGAGAGAGAGAGAGAGAGAGAGAGAGAGAGAGAGAGAGAATAGTTTCTTCAAACCCCTGTTGCTAATTAAATATATTACCACTACCAATGTAAGATTATTGAAACAGTCAATAATTTGGTTGGTAATGTAATGCAATAAAAGGGAACTTAAAAAACTATTCAAAAGAGAAATTCAACAGCGATATTTATGGATCAGGCAACAATACAAAAGATGGAATACTTGGTACTTTTGAGATTGTGTGACTCTTGCATGTCTGTTTTATACAGTTCTTATCACAAAGTACTTCAGTACTAAGTTTTTAAAGAGTTCTTAGCAGGCAAAGAAAGAAGAATATATATGTTGGTGCTGAAGTTTAGGACATAACAGAAAAATGAGAGAAAGAAAGACAAAGAGAGAGAAAGAAATCTGCAAATTCCAAGTGAGGGGGGGGGGGGGTGCTAGATAAAACAAACTACTACCACTACCACTACTATTACTACCACAACGACTACCACCACTACAACTACCAGGCAAAATCAGTTTTAAAAAAATGGGAAAATGGATGACACTGGGGAGCTAAACCACTAGACAAATTGGATAAAAAAATAAATAAAAGGAAGAAAGAAATCTTTAGATTTTCCTATTTACTCAGTTAACACAGCAAAAAAACATTTTGAGGAAAATAAATAAAAATAAAAATTTCTAGTGTAGGCACAAGGCCACAATGTTTAAAGAAAAGGGGTCAGTCAATTATTGACCCGAGTAATTCACGGGTATATA
>OZ024740.1:305199681-305244681 GCA_964016885.1 Eledone cirrhosa | reverse complement strand
TTTGATATAACATTATCCAGTTTCCTTTTAGCTTCAACTATAAGCTGTTTGTTTCTTTCAGTTGGATGAAACGTGTTTAGAATAGGCACTTTTAATTCTTTCCTTTTCCTTACTACTTTTTATTTTTCCCATGGGACCTTCTTTACTTTCCACAGTTTCAAAGTTGTGTGGAGTTCTGTAGCCTTTTTATGTGTTTCAGTTATATTTTCATGCATGTTTTCATCAATTATGTTTTTATTAATTATGTTTTTATTAATTATGTTTTCATACAATAATAGCAGAATTGTCTTGAAGGGCACAGTATCTGTTACTAATTTCAACTGTGTAATTTTCTCTAATGCTCTCATTTGTATTTAGTGCAGACCAGTCAAAGAGAATTTTTTTTGTCTTGTTAGTTTTGTTACATTGTAGTGATAATTTAATACTTTGCTGTGATAGGATGATGATCTGAATCTAGTGGTAAGAAAGAGTTATACGTTTCACAGTTCACTGCACTATTTCTCCATTTATTATTTATTAAAATATAATCAAGGTGACTTCGAGCACCATTTGGATATTTAAATGTCCACAACTTTCCTAGTCTTTTCTTATACTTAACTTCCAAATCAGCCAGGTGACATTCATTAAATAGATCCAACAATAATTCTTCATTTCTGTTTGTTTTGTCACAAAAGCAAACCCTTTAAGCTTGTTTTGTCCAATCTTTGCATTAAAATCTCCTGTGAGGAGAGTTAATTTTGGGGACTTCATGTATTAATCCTGAAAGTTCATTGTAAAAATGTTCAGCAATCTCTAATCCTGCAGTATTTGTAGAACTGTAACAACAGATTATGTACTATACATGCACCTTTGACGAGTTGTAGTGCACCTGAGCACTTTACACAATAATTTCATTATTATTATTATTATGGTTAACTTTGGATTTCCATTGAATTGCTATCATTATTCTTGGCGTTATAGACTCAACACAGGGTAAAGATTCTTGTGCTTTTGGACTTAAAATCAGGCCTACTCTTCGAATAGTTAAATTGTTTTCAGCCTTCTCAGTATCCAGCCTTTTCTTAACATTCTTTTACACATGCAACTTCAAGTTTGTAGTTCATTTATTCTCTTAGTGTTGAAAGAAGTTATATTTATACATTTCTTGCATTTCAGTAGGGATCTGTACCAATTTTTCAACTCTAATTTGGTTTTCTATCAGGGGATGCACTCATGTTGACCTGCACTACTAGTGATATTCATGGTTTGTTTTACAGTTGCTGATTCAAACAGGGGGCGAAACTCCTCCTGTAAACCTGTAGTTTTCTCTTAACCCTTTAGCATTTACATTACTCTATATTTACTATTATATTTTCACAGTAAAGACTTTACCTTACATAATTATATCACATAATATCGAATCTATGAGATTTTAATATAATTTATTTTGAGAATAATACCTTAACATCAGTATGAGTGGCCAGTTACAGCCAGTTTGAACAGAAAGATGTGATAGATTTCTGGCTGGGTATGCCCGATTTAAATAGTGTCAAAACAGATGACCATCTGCACAGCCACAATGCCCCTCATGCCAATACAACAGTTTGTTAAATCTATGGAATGTGAAAGTGAAATGATTATGATGTGTGTGTTCATGTTTCTTTACTAATGTTAACCTCTGTGTTGAGTTGTGTCTCTCAAAGTCAAGATGAATCTTAGCAATTCTAGAAACAGAGCTTGATAAAATAAATACCAAACTGAAATAAGTCCTTACGTTGATAGGATCAACTAAAAATATGTGCACCCAAACCAGTAAATAGTATGTAACAGAAACAACTATAGCAAGTAATAGACTATTTTTCTTTATACCTCACCCATCCTATCAACTCCATCAACTGGTCATCATTTGTTTCTTGGTCGTCCTCTACTGTGGCTTCCTTTCACTGGGATTTCTTCACCCATTGGTCATTGTCCATACCAATGCAGTTTTCTCTCCTGAACACCATATAGGATTCCCCTTAAGTCCAGCTTCTCCTTCAGCTCATCCAAGCTCTGTCTTTATTACTAACTATAACGTGTGTACTCAATGATTTGTGAAACTGCATTTCAAAATATAGAGTGAGTGGGTCATGGCCGGAAATCGCTGAACTAAATTTGGTGACTTTCATATACTATGTAAAATTAATGAAATTAAAATCAAAATACTCACGGCACAGAATTCCTCAAATGATATTTTACCATCTCCATCAGTATCTGCATGAATTATTGTTTTATCCACAATTTGTTGAAGTTGTGTATCTTTAAGATTACTACCAACCATCATTTTGAGGACTTGGAAAAGTTCTCCATTGGAAATATACCCATCTTTATCCATATCATAGATCTTAAAGGCAACTGGAACAAAAAAACAAAAACAAACGAAGATCATGATAATGCTGAATTCTCATATTGACACAGTCACAAAATGTAGTAAGAGGAGGGGGGTCCAAATACATGACTAATACTAATTTTCTTTTCTTTTGATATAAAATCTAAAAAAGAAAATTAAAATGTAGCTTCTGTTGTAATCAGTCTCTCAGTACCATATTTCCCAGCGCCGAAGACGCTTCGTCCTTGAGGATGCACCCTAATTTTGACAATCAAAAATTTGGAAAAAAATAATAAACATCCTTTGGCCTCCAGGACGCATGGTAGATTTTTGAGACTTATCTTAGGAAAAAAGTAGCGTCTTCGATGCTGGGAAATACAATAATTAAAATGAATTTCCCGTTTTAAGTTTTAATCCTTTCATGACCACATTTCTAATGAAATATAATCTATTTTAATTAATTAATGAAGAATTTTGAGGGATTAACTAAAATTATTAATTATTTCATTACTAAGATAATATCTTAGATTTTAATTTAAACTGGAAACCTTTAAAATGGATGGTTTTATTTTATAGAACCAGGGCTGGTTTTATTAAAATTATTAATTACTTCATTACTAAGATAGTAAATTAATATAAGGTTCTTATATAAAATTATGTTAGAAGATTTAAATTTAAATTGGAAACCTTTAAAATGGGTGGTTTTATTTCATATAACAAGAGCTGGTTTTGACCGGGTTGGTAACAAAAGGATTAATAATAGTTTCCTCATCTAGCTCACTGATTGTGTCTCTTCAAAAAATATTTGAACATCATTCCTCATCAATAAATTACAGACTCATTGTTGCAGATTTATAGGTAGAGAACAAATGAAAAATGGCAATGTTCAATCTTTTCTCCACAGTATGATATAGTTGTTGAAACTAGAACTGGGAATTAAAAGCAGGAAATGAATTTGTGTTACCCCAAACTGTTACAACAGCAATAACATTTTGAAGTTCACTTTTGGATGTAATATATATATATGTGTGTGTGTAGAAATATTGATGTGTATCTGGAACTAATGATTAAATAAACAAATATATATCTAAATTATGGAATAAGTTATGAGTTTATACATTCTGAAATGATATCAGGCAAGTGAATGTATGACTTCACTGTAATGATATCAGACAAGACCCATGAGTTATATCCCTTTACTGGTGCTGTGCTGTAAACTGAGAAAAAAATGAGGAACATTGCTAGTGACCCATACCTGGGTAGCAACAGAGAAAAATTACTTGGAGGTTACTGAATTAACTGGGAAAGAATTCATAAAAATTCGGTCATTTACAGTGATCAGAATGTTCTCATAGAAAAATTAATTAACTATAAATATTAATTATTTTTAGATCAAACACAAGGTCACAAATTTGGGGAAGGGAACAGTCGATTTACTCTAGTCTGAAATAATCATACCAACGCAGACTCCCCTCCTGCACACCACCTCGGATTCCTCTTAAATCCACTTTCTCATAACTCCATCCAAGCTCTGCCTTTCTCTGACATTTACATTGCACATACATCCAATGGAGCATGGTTGCTTCATTACGCTCCAGTATACACATGTCTTCTGCAATCACAGCCTATGTTTCACTACTAAAAAACATCACACTTTACACACTAAATGTAATAAATATACTTACATCTCAATTTGGACTCTTTATCTCCTTTAACACTAAACTGAGAAACGCCTTCAATGAACTCTGGAAAATATAATATCAAGTGATCAATTGTAGACAATATTTTTCAAAGCAGTCAATACATTATGCATCAAATACAAAAGGATCATTTTATTCTGGTGAATATAATTATTAATTGGATCAAATCTAATTGATTAAAAATAAATTATTCCTTGTAAAGTTATAAGAAAGTGGAAATAATGCAGTATATCTAAAATGGCAGATCACTGAAGACATCATCATTTTTTTTACGAGTGTTTTTCCATGCTAGCATGGATGAGACACATCTTCAGTACATCATCTCTCCATTTGCTTCTTTCCTTTACCATTTCCTTTGTGAGGTTCAGTTTCTTGAGATATGTCACACATTGGCAAATATTTTCAACATCTCTGCAACTATTTCAGATAGTTCAGCAGCTTTTCCATTCCCCATATTATTAATGGACTATTTAACCATATAACTAATGACCTCAATGGCTGGTTCCTTTGTTGGGCCTACTCCCTCCTTCTCTCACACACTACATATTTAACATCTCATAATAATATTTCCATGCCCCTTTCATCTGAGTGACAGTGAAACTAAGTGTACCAGAGTCATTTCAAACACACTACCTTTCAATCCTAAACACCCCACACCCCTGATTTTCAGACTGTAGAACATTGGCAAGTCACTTGCTTTTAGCTTCCCGCATGGTGTATAAACCAACCATCTTCTATCTACCTGATATCGTTTGTTATTGCCCCCTTTCCAAGCTTGTCTTAACTTTTATGGTTCTATTTACAGCACTATTCCACCATCAACTCACCATTTGTCTGGCTGATACACTACTCAAGCTATAGACCTCATCAGTAGCTTGTAATAGGTTGTCTTGAAGAAACTTCCAGTTGCACCTTTGTGTCATGGCTATCAATCTCTTCCTCCTTATATGCATCATATAGAGCATCTCTGAATCTATATTTAGCAGTGGGATCGTTTAATGTTCATAACCTTCCCATTCAGATTTTCCTGTGTCACGAAGTCCATCAAGACCTTACTCTAATGTTACTGTTACAAGTCTGTGCTGTGTGGTACATTCTTCTCTGCTAAAAGACTTAGTATTTATGACATCTACCCATCCTGATTTCTAATGAATATTAAGTCAATCTAGCTTTAGTGATTGTCTAATTAGTATGTGATCAAGTGGCTGTTGCAGGTGGTTAAGTCATTGACATCACAGAATTCTGTTTCTTGATTTCTCAAGCCATACTCATGCACAATATGCCCATTAAAATCGCCAGCCATAGTAATGAAAGTCTTATTCAATGTTATCATAAAAGCCATAACATATGCAGTGCCCCAACATGGCCTTAGCCATAACACACTTAAAAACGCATTAAAGAAATCTACACATAACATTCCACCTAACTCCTGAACAGCACAACTGAAATCCTCAGGTTTACTACAAATGTTAAACACATCTAATGAACTTTCATTATGACACTTCACATTTATAACAAACAAGACTGCAACAGAAAGCCCAGCATTCTCTCCAGGAGTGGAAACTAAGACTAACTGACTAACATTCTATAATGCAAAGCACAAATTTGCACACATTTCCATACTGCTTTTATAACTAGGCTGATGCAGCTGCCCATACCTACACATCAAACCGTCTAAATAGCTTCCCAAATAAAAATCATTGCCTAACAAATAGGCAAATATTCAGTCACCAACACACTATAACCAATAGCTTATTGATGCACTGTATCATTCCTCTACATCTACTAGAGTAACAGTAACTTCTGAACTAGCAAGCCTTGTATTACTGTTGCCTAAGTACTTGTCTCTTCTCTTGTTATATCTATTGCCCCGTCTCTCAGAGTCCATCAAGACCTTACTCTAATGTCACTGTTACAAGTCTGTGCTGGGTGGTACATTCTTCTCTTCTAAAAGGCTTAGTATTTACAACCATCTTCCTATCCTGCTTTCTAATGAGTATTAAGTCAATCTGGCTTTAGTGTTTGTCTAATTAGTATGTGATCAAATGGCCGTTGCAGATGGTTAAGTGTCATTGACATCACAGAATTCTATGAATTTTGTTCCCTCTTTATTTCTTAAGCAATACTAAACACACTATCTAATCCCTACTTCTCAGGATGGCACTTACATATTTTCATTACAAACATTCATCTACAACATTTCAAACTGAACAGTGACTGCATGTTTTCTTTCTTAAATAAATAAGCTATAGCTATCAGTATTGGTTGTCAGTGTGTGATATGTGGTTGTTATTTTAGGAAGTACTGCTGTATTAAGAACTAAACAGAAATTCCTAATATATTCATTTAGAGATGAGATTGTGTTATAAGAAATAATCTACTGATATACCTAATATATTCATTCAGAGATGACACAACTGAAGAATCCAGACAACCCTTTGTTTGGCAAGTTTTCTACAGCAAGATGCCCTTCCTAATGCCAAACACTTTACTGTTTGGATGGATTTTTCATGTCATCAGTACTAGAAAGTGTGTTGTGTGCATGACATGACTAAAGGGCCCTTTCAACCTTTTTCGTATGGTTTCTATGGTTGGATACCCTTCTTAACAAGCATTTTATAGAGTGTAATGGGTGCATTGTTTCTCCCTGGCTCCAACACTAGGGATGTTGATTGTCATTGACTCAACTGAAAAGCCCTATCTACTATATAGGAAGGGTGCTTTGTCCCAAGGTAGCCTTGATTAGGGAGTGAAAAAGAGGTGGAAAAGAAGAATGACAAATATGAAGACATTGAGGGATAAGAAGGATGTCGTGTATTTGGCCATTTGAGGATGACAATGGATGAGGAATGATCAAGGATAGAGTGGGATGGGTACATGAGCTATAACAAGTGAGGTAGGATTTAACAGAGTAATACAAAAACTGACTTAATTCTCTATTGGAAAAGATTTATTGAGCCCTACAGATATGGTTGACCATTGTATATATGACAAAAAAAATAGATTGAGGAGAAAAGGAGAGGAGATGAAAGAAAGACTGAGAAAAAAAGAAAAGAAGTTGGCAGCGAGGACAGAAAATGAATGTTTGAAGGTCTTCATCGTAAAAATGGTTTTCAATAGGCGAGATATGGTTGGTGTAAAATAGAAATATGAAGAGCTTTATTTCTGAGTCATCTCTTTCTGTCACATTGTGGATTCACAGCGTTAATTTTTGAACTTATAGATAGTTGATTACTCTAGAAATATACTCTCCAAC
The DNA here is from genome assembly GCA_964016885.1 of Eledone cirrhosa. Classification (NCBI taxonomy): domain Eukaryota; kingdom Metazoa; phylum Mollusca; class Cephalopoda; order Octopoda; family Eledonidae; genus Eledone; species Eledone cirrhosa. The sequence continues at coordinate 305,237,378 of OZ024740.1, read as the reverse complement.
ACTTCCTTGTTACCTTCGTTACACTAAATTGTGACTTAACTCTTAATATCATGTACCACATGAAGCAACATTAACAAGACATTCTTGAAAAGTACAAAACAGTAATATGATTGCATCACATTAAACACTGGAGAAATATCCAGTATTAAAGGTACTATAAACATTTGAATTACCATTTAAAAATATTTTCTAAATCATTACAGGATGTCTCTCTCAATCAATCAATCAATCAATCAATCAATACACACAATCAACTATAACATAGAAAAACATTCTATTGAATCTGAATTAAACTTTAAAACACCTGTTACGTTAATAAACTAAATGTGAACTATTTTCTAAAAAAGTACTCAATTCAGATCTGAAACATTGACATTTCAGACAGCCTTGATTGTGTTGACAACCAGTCCTAGTTATGACACAAGCAAATAATGACATGTACTTCAGCAACAGTTTACAGGCAGTTCATAACTATTTGTAATCAGTAAGAGACTGGTAAGATAGTGATAGAATGTAATAAATCAAATATGACAATTCATTATCTGTTATATATATATGTTTAATGTCAATAGATTTTCCATTTTCAGGAATTCATGCTTCTAATGCAGAGGTGGGGAACCATTTCATGTTGAAAGGCCGCATTAAGTTACTTATAATATAATAAGGCCGCATACAAGAAGCCTTAACGACTGGTGTACTAAATCCCTGTGGGTTCTCACCAACCAACCTACCTCAGGCGATAGTGCCTCCAGATGAGTGGGAATTTAATGTACATTCTAAAATCACATTAGAACTAAAACATGAGTATAGAAAGTGCTAAAATGGCCCTTATGATCTACTAATTTTTTAATTCTGACTGTCAAGTGTGGATTATTTACTTGAATTTTTTTTTTACTCTTTGGTATTTAAAATATGTTTAACCCTTTAGCATTTACATTACTCTATATTTACTATTGTATTTTTGCAGTAAAAGCTATAGCTCACATAATTATATCACATAATATTGAATCTATGAGATTTTATATTATTTATTTTGAGAACAATTCCTTAACATTAATATGAGTAGATGGTTATGGCTGGTTTGAACAGAAAGAGGTGAGAGAATTCTGGCCAGATATGGCTGGTTTAAATGCTAAAGGGTTAAATTAAAATAAGAGAGACAAAACATAATAAAAATTAAAAATTTGTTGGAAATTTTTTATTTTTTCAAAAGGCTGCAGGTTTCCCATCACTGTTCTAATGTAACCAAATAAATAGGAAATGTGTTCCACACCCTACATAACATCACAGACACCAGAGAACAATTCTTTTGTGTAGTTTCGGTTTGATCACTTTGATTACCTCCATTTGCCATCTTTTCCAAAATATGTCATTATATTGTTGCTTAACTAAAGTGATGTTTTCATTGTAGATCTGAGCAGTTTTAATTCTCTCAATACCCATGTGGAAATGAGTGTGTACTCCAGTATATTCTGTCATAGTGTTGAGCAATGCCTCAGGTATGAATGCTCTCAGATCATGTGATTTCAGATCCTATTTGTATAAGTGGAGAGACAGGCCTACTCATGGGTCCCAATTAATGGGGAGGGAGGGAATCGATAAATTTTCTAGGTTGTCTCCCTTGATTTTTTAAAACCAGAATTCGTCATTTAGTTTACATATTGAGACCCCCAACCCATCCTATTTATTTTAAAACGTATGGGATTTCTAGTAATGTTCTTTTTCGACATGTATAATGTTATTTAATGTCTGAAGAAAATTAATTGTCGCAGGAATATTACCCTTAAAATAAAATTTCGCCAGAGATAGATTAACAAAATTTAATAAGCAGGGGAGTTGGGGTGGAAAAATCTGAAAAATTAATAACCGGGTGGGTGGGGAGTGGGGACACTATTTGAGACCCGAGAGTAGTTACAAAATTGGATCTGCCACAGTGTGTGGTTTACCTTGGCAGTTACCCTCACTATGTAAAAAGATGTGCAATATTTATCATTAGTAGTATCATCTCTTCTAGCATGGACATCATTTTACAACTGTAAAATACTTTCAGGTCTAAAAGTCTCTGAAAGTCCAAGAGAAGCAGTGTTTCACAATCACCAATATCTTTTGTAATCACAGCTATCATGGGTTAGACGAGTTGTCCTGTTGTAAGCAATGCCAGGTCAGGTGACCATGTTTTGCTCATACAGAACTTATTCTGGCTTGGTTTCTACAGCTGGATGCCCTTCTTAATGCCAACCTCATTTACAGATAGTACTGGATGCTTTTTGTTGCGACAGTGTATGGACTTGGTGCTTTTTGTCGTGTCACCTACATGATCACTTTACAGTGTGGCTTGGGCGCTTTGTGTCATGATACTTACATGACCACTTTATTACAGTGTGGACTGGGCAAAAAGGATAGGGAAATTAAAAAAATTATAGAAACAGCAATATTTAAACAGTAAATAACAACTCTAAAAATACTCTCCTAGAAGCAGCATTTCAGAATGGACCTCTATTAGTTTTGATGATTGCTCGTTATTCTATCAACAAAACGAATGTGCAAGTGGCTGAGCATACCGCACACATCTGTACCCTTACAGTGACACATACACAACCACTTTACAGTGTGGGATATATACATATATATAACTATATCATCATCGATCAACGTCTATCTTCCACACTAGTGTGTGTTAGACGGGTTTCTCTCATTTAGAGGCAAGTTGTGTCGGATGACCGTGTCTTGCTCACATAGAAGTGTTTCTGGCTGGTTTTCTACGGCTGGATGCCCTTCCTAATGCCAACCACATTGGCTGTGTGTGCTGGGTGCTTTTTGCAGTGTCTTTTACGTGTCTACTTTACAGTGTTGGTTGGGTACTTTTTGTAATGACACCTACACAATCACTTTATAGTGAGGGCTGGATGTTTTGTGGTACCAGCATAATATATATATACACATACATGCATGTATCATGATAATGATATACATATATATATATTTGCGCGCATATACATATGCATATGCTCACATATATATATCATCAACCTAGTCGTTTAACGTTCATCATTCATGGGTAGGACGGAATGACCCTTAGGGAAAAAACAGGTCAGAGGACCATATTTAGCTCACCCTTGCAGATTTTGGCTTGGTTTCTACAGCTGGGTGCCCTTCCTACCACCAACCACATTTACAGTATGTGGTGGGTGCTTATTGTCATGACACCTACATGACCACATTATAGTATGGACTGGGCACTTTTAGTCGTGACACCTACATGACCCCTTTACAGTGTAGACTGGGCACTTTTTATTGTGACACCCACACGACCCCTTTACAGTGTAGACTGGGCACTTTTTATCGTGACACCCACACGACCCCTTTACAGTGTGGACTGGACACTTTTTATTGTGACACCCACACGACCCCTTTACAGTGTAGACTGGGCACTTTTTATCGTGACACCCACACGACCCCTTTACAGTGTAGACTGGGCACTTTTTATTGTGACACCCACACGACCCCTTTACAGTGTAGACTGGGCACTTTTTATTGTGACACCCACACGACCCCTTTACAGTGTAGACTGGGCACTTTTTATTGTGCCACCCACACGACCCCTTTACAGTGTGGACTGGACACTTTTTCGTAACACCGACACACCCACCTTACAGTGTGGATTGGGCACCTTTGTTATGTCACCGACACGACCACTTTATAGTGGGGCCTGGGCACTTTTGTCTTGGGACTAGGGAGGGGGGAGGAAGTTTGGGGAAATTGTGGGTAGTAAGGGAGGTATGGTTACTGCTAAGGGATGTGAATGAGAAGAGAGAAGGTTGAGGAAGGTGTTGCCGACTAGGTGTAAGCCTCAGCTTGAGAATAATAGAGGGCGGGTCTTCTGTAAAACTGCATAGCGCCAGAGGTCGGGGTCCTGTACCATTGCCTTTGAGAGGTGTAATTGTGCAAGGTCAGCTTTTATTACCTCGTCCCAACAGACAACCACTTGCTTTGATGATGAAACGGTTAAAAGACAATCTGTATGTTAATTAAAAACTATTTTCAAATGCTCACCTTTGAAATCTACTTCTCCATTGCCATCTGTGTCAAATATATCTATTACTCTTTGAACTAAAGGATTCTGTTGTAACTCTGGCAGAGACATAAATTCATCAATACTCAATGAACCAGAGTTATCCAAATCCAACTTTCGAAATCTTTTCCCCAATCTTTTGATTTCATCAGCATCAACTAAAAAAATAAATAAAATTAACAGTGAAAATATTTACATTTAGCATCAATTGAATCAATAGGAAAATATCTAAACCTATACAAATATAGAAAAGTGAAGTGACAATATTTTAAAAATACAATGTTCCTATTTTTTAATGGTTTAGTCAGAGGAACAAAACCAGAATCTGTGACAGATATGGGAGGACATCCCCATTCAAGCAGACCCACGATAAAAATCACTCCAGCTGTGATCACCTTGTATTTTTAGGTATATGTATAGGACTGTCGCTTCTTCTTAAGATGGTAAGCTGTGATTTAAGAAGTTTGATCAGTTCTGACCATTTCATCTTTTTACATAATGAGAGACTGCATTGTTCATCGTGTTCTCTTCTGTTTTAGATAGATGTGAATTATGAAACATTTGGCTGCATTCTCCAGCTGACTGAGTGACCATACAGAGGTTTCCATACTAGCCCATCTATTTTTTGTACATAAAGTAGTGTCTGGTGGTGACCTACTGTTACTGAATTTCATATATACTTCAAAGTAAGAAGTAATGTAGTAATCCCTGGTTCAAGTTAAACTTATCTGATGGCCATGTCAGTGAACATGTCAATATGGAAGGCAGGGAGAAAGGAGTATTTTCTTTTTCCTTAAGCCCCCATTAAAGAAAAGTCATTAAGATACCTTGAATAAACATCTCTATTGTATCTCCTTTGTTGCTAGACTTTTTTTCTTATTTTACTATAATGCCTAGTGATAAGTAAATGTTGAAATGACAGAACAGCATTGAAGAGGCTGTTGGAACTGGGGCCATGCATTTAGTTTCTCTCTCTTTGAGAGAGAGAACGAGAGATATTCCTGTTTACACTTTGTAGATTTAACTAGCTTCCTATACATTTTCTTGGTCTCGGGAGGCTTTACAAGAAAGCCCGTGTCGTGTACTCTGCATGTGAGTGAAGTTACACAGAAGCAGCTGGAGAAGTACAAGTATCTTGGAGTTGTTTTCACAAGTCCTCTTGATTAAAAAACACTAACAATATCTAAAATACTTAATTTACAATCAAGTAAATTAAAACTAAATAGTTTTTCATGAAGAGAAATGTTAATTGTGTTATCTTCATGAAACTATTATATGATTTGTTTAACCTAAATAGTTTTCTTTCATCAGTAGTCAATGTTGACAAAACCCACCTAACTAATCACATATGCAGTAACAGAAAGAAAATAAGGTGTGTATTGTAGTAGATGTCTAACAGTAATCCATTAAAAATGACATAGGGTGCAACACAGAGTGATAAAGTTGGGTGACTGCCAGTCAGCAATAATGTCATGTTGACTGTAGTTTCTTAGGTCATGTGGTGGTAGTGGCACTGTTAGAATGGAAAAGGGTGTGAACAAATTGACATTTCTAATTAATATAATTTTTTATAACCATAATTTCATTATGTTTCTATTATAATATAGAACTATACTCAGTTCACTTGTGTTTCTCATTGTCCTTCAGGACAAAATAAAGGAGTTTAACACTGACACTCCATGGGAGCAACAACAGGTTGATAATCTCCTCATAGCTGAACCTATAGAAGAGCTAGAGAAAAAATTATAGATATGGAAGAAAAATCTGGAATTGAAAGGCCTAGAACTAAACTTGATGAAGACTAAATTCCTGATAAATAGGAAAGAAGACAGGAACTAGATACCACCAGGAAAGTGGCTTGTGGGCAGAAATTCCATACAGTACACACAGTGTAAACTATGGATGCACAAGAGATGTAGTGGGATTACTGGAAGGTTAATGAAAGTGGACTTTGTATGCTGCAGATGCACAGAAAGTGTGGCAACCAGAATAAGACTGGACTGTAAGAAGTTTAAGGAGATAGTACCTCTACTGACAACAAAGGGCTTCACTCTCAGAAGGAAGGGTAGATTGAATGATGCTGGCATGCAAACTATAATGCTATATGGAAATGAAACATGAGCCTTAACTGCAGAAGACTTGCAAAAGCTAGATAGAAATGAATCGAGTATGCTACAGTGGATGTGTAATGTTAGCGTGCATGAATGACAGCATAAATGAGCTACGAGAAGAGAAAAACTTGGCATAAGAGGAATTGGATGTAGTGTGCAAGAGAGAAGACTATATGGACATGTAATGCATATGGAAAATGACTGCTGCATAAAGTGCAGAGAAATCTTAGTGGATAGGAGGCATGGAAGAGGTAGAATGCAGAAGACATGGGATAAAATAGTTAAGACCAACATTAGGAAATTGAGTCTGATTACATAAATGACACAGAATAAGGACTGGCGACATGCAGCACTGGAGAAGATGCCTACCAGTATAAAAAAATGTGATATGATCTATTCACCCCTCCACCCCACTTCCACTCCTTAATAATTCTCACCATCACTGTACATCCTACCTCTAGTCTATCTGATATCACCCCCTCTCTCTCATCATCCTGTCAAATTCATACACCCATGAAATATTTTCCCACCCCTTTTCTCCCTCACACAACTCCATGAACCCTACCACACCCGTCATACACACCCGACATCATTCTTCCCTCTTCCCACATATTGTTGCCCATGATATACTTAACCTTATCTCATGCATCCTATTCCACCATCCCCATTATATAGTTGACTGACAACCCCCCTGGTGCTATCATAAAATGCACCCAATACACTCTGTAAAATGGTTGGTGTTGGAAGGGCTTTCACCCATAGATACCATGTCAGAAATGGTTGAGCAGATGCTAAAGTAATGACAACAACCTCTCTAGTGCTGAGTGCCACGAAAAATGTAGCCAGTACACCCTGTAAGGTGGTTGGTGATAGGAAGGACAACCAAACATGACTTCATTAACAACAATTCTGGTCCATTTAAAGCTCCATTTCTGCCTGGATAATGCCAGGAATTCTTTTTGTTTATGTGTCTGCTCAGCCATCCTATTTCTTTTCTGTTATCTGCTCCTATATGTGAGAATGGAGGGAAGGGGTGAGAAGATGAGGTTGAGTAGAGGGAATGGAAGGAAGGGGTGAAGGAGTGAGAAGATGAGGTTGAGTAGAGGGAATGGAAGGAAGGGGTGAAGGAGTGAGAAGATGAGGTTGACATGTGGGAATGGAGTGAAGGAGTGAGAAGATGAGGTTAACATGTGGGAATGAGGGAATGGGTGAGTAGATGAGGTTGACATGTGGGAATGGAGGGAAGGAGTGAACAGATGAGGTTGACATGTGGGAATGGAGGGAAAGGTGAAGGGGTGAGAAGATGAGGTTGTTCAGTGGGACAATTGCAGGTAGAAACAACTGGGCAGCCAGGGCTGTTGAATTTGTGGGAGGAAATAGATGGTACATGTATGAAGGATGAGGTTGGTAGCTGTGGTGGATAGGAGTGAAGGAGAGACAAGTTGATAGATGGTGGAGGAAACAACTGTTGGTTGTAGGGTGTGGGTAAGTGTCAGAGGCTAAGTTGTAAAGCTCTCATGAAGAGGTTGGTGAACCATACTACCACAGCTCAACCCCTGTCAGCTAGTTTTAGGATGATGTCCTTACAGCATCTGAGGTCATTGAGAGCTGAACTTGTGTGAGATTCAGTCATTTGGCATGCTTCTAGACATTGAAGTGATTCACTAATTGTTGCACAAGTTCAACAGATTAGTGAGATAATCATTAGAAATACTCAAGATTTCTTTAAGTAAAAAAATACAAATCTATATGAGTAACCACACTATAATTTAACTCTTTCATTACCCTATTTCAAATGAAATATACCACTTATGTTTTTCAATTAATTTTCAAAGAGTTTAGTACATACCCTTGGGTCCAAAATAATGGGGGAGGGGGGGATAAGCAAGGAAGTTGGAAAATCGATAATTTTTTTGATTTAAAAAAACAAAAAAAACAGAATTAGTTGTTTAGTTTACATACTGAGACTCCAACCCATCCTATTTATCTTATAACCTTTGGATTTCTAGTAATTTACTTTTTTGTTGTGTATGTCTTTTAATGTCTAAAGAAAATGATTTGTTGCAGGAATGCTACCACTTAAAATAAAATTTTGCCAGAGATAGATTAGCAAAATTTAATATGCAGGTAGGGGAAGACGATGATTATTCACGACCCGAGAGTAGCTCAGCAAAAATATTCTTTCACAATAATATTCTTTTAATTTAAATATAAATACTTTAAAACAAGAGATTTGCCATCATAGAAGTGGGGTGGTTTTAGGTGTGTTGATATCAAAATGGATAAAATAAAGAAAAATCTAAATGAGAATGAAAAGACATCTGCCAAGTTAATTATTAGACTATAAAGATTTGATTGGTTTTTTCCTCAAATTAACTGTCTTACATACGCAGAGTTACCTCACCACAATCAAGTCATCTAGGATTTACCTGTTAACTCAACAATTTCAAAGGGTAGATATTTATCTCATGCCATCCAATATATCTATAATCTATTGCTGACCTGTTATGTGGGACAAATTCTTTTATGTCTTAGATATTTATGTCTATGCTCCTATATAACAATAGAAAGGAATGTAGAATTTTCAATGAGATAAACAAAAAAATAATAATAAATAAATAAAGCAACAAACAGAGGAAACTCCTCGTAGAAATATATATTGAGTAATAAGACAGTTAATGCAGTATGAATGCTGCAAGAGATGCTAACAATACTACGCCATTGTTGAGCTTAGATGATGATTGCAGTTAAATAGAAGCTGAATCAATTCTGAAAGAGGATGAGAACAACGGCGCCAGTTTACCTTCATGTGGAAGTGTTTCTATGAAAATCAATAGAAATCCTACAAATGATACATTAAATAGAGAGAAGCTGATAACAGCTTGCTACATATTATCACTATTATATCACCATCGTTGTAGAATCTAGAAATCAAATTTGTATTTATAAAGTAAGATAAATTAATCTGGCATTACTTTTTTTTTTCTTAAATAAAATTATCTGTTGATGACAATTGTATTGTTTCAGCATTCTTGCTGCTTCCTTTTCCACCACCACTGTGATCTTATTGAAAAGTAAAACAGAACTAGATCAGTAGACATATCCTAAAGATATTTTAAAACTGAAATATTGTGAAACATTACAAATCTATGTTAGCTAATATGAAAAAGCAAAGTGAGTAAAAAATAAGACAGAAAAAGAACTGGCACTCATGTATTCAGACAATACTTATAGTGAAGGTTATCAACAGATTAACATCTCCTTTTAAATACTAACTTCAGTTGGACAAACCTACATAGCAGTACATTTCCATGTATTTTTATATACCCTATGTGTAAAAAGGGTCATGATTTATGGGTGATGACCGAGAAGGCAGGAAAGAACAAAAATGAAAGTGGTTCGATGGATAAGTGGATTATTGCTTAGAAAGAGAAAGAGAAAAATAAACAATGAATTGCAGAGGATGATGGGAATAGAGTCAGCAATGAATGTTGAGAAGAAAAATGGGATAAGATGGTTGGGTCATGTTAAGGAATGATAAAAATGACAGGGTGAGAAAAGTGTGATGGAAATAAATGAGGAAGGAAGAAGAAGACCAAGAAAAACATGGATAAAGTTGATAGAGGAGGAAATGAAAGACATGGTATTAGTGAGAGTGGATGCAGAAGATAGGGCAAATCTTATGGGATCTGCAAGGTCAACTCTTGCTTTAGCAGGGAAAATGGCCTTACTCATTTTAAGCTGTTCTAACAAGCCAGTCTTCAGTTTTTTCATTCTGTCTAGTACCAGTAATAAATATTTTAGTTGTTTTGGTCATGTTCACAATTTTTGAGGCTAGAATTCCTTTTTTTTTAGTTTTGAAACTTCTAAAGATTTCGAAATTATACTGCAATGAAAGCCAGATTGTGTTAATAAAGCAGTTATTACCTGAACCTTGTCTTAAAGTCAGTCTAAAGAATGTGGGCTGATCACATATTACTGTCAACTGAACAGAGCTCTACACACGATGCTGCATGAAGAACCACTCTTTCTATAAATATTGTAGTCAACAGAATAAATCAGTTTACTAAACCAACAGATATACTAAATCACTGACAGCCTTGGCAGACACACATATGTCGTTGCACACAGAACATGACTCATTCTGCTATGAAGATTCACTTGTATGTAAACACACTTATCTGCAGGCTCACAAATAAGCAAGTACAATTATATGCAGATGCACTCATACATAAGCTCACATATAGTTACATACATCATAATAAAAAGACTGAGTTCTGAGAACATCTAGTGTAGAATAAGTCGTCTTCTGTGTGCAGCAGCATATGTATACAATCAGGGGTGTAGTAAGGGTGTAAGTAATGTTGTACACCTTGATATAGTAACAGATTAATCTCTGATTGTTTGAGAATTAACTAATTAAGTCAATGTCAAGTAAAGCAGCATGCACAATATGTAGTTCACCCTTATTTTTCAGGAGAAATTCACTACACTGTCAACTACATAAATCATGCTCCTGTGTTTGGAATTTAACTCTTAACATTCTGTTTTAATTTAGTAAAAAAATATCTAAAAATAGGTTTCTTACTTCAAATGTTTATAGTATCTTTACTTGTGAAAATTTGTAATATTAACTGTCTGTCTCAAGCCAGAAGGCTCGTTAGGCTGGTGCTTATCCTGGTTTCATGGCATGAAGCAACTGAGAGTACAAGACTCTCCCTAGACAGGATGCCAGTCCATCACAGGGTCAAACCCCCAGCTATTGCTGGTACTCATTTTCAGCTGAGTATACTGGAGCAACTTCTTCATATGACCAATTAAGGGAATAACAGTTACTGATTAGGTAATTTAAATTAACACAAGGAACATTTGGAATGTATGAGCAAGATGATGTCCCTTCAACCCATCTAGTCTTGAACTGGAATAACCTCTTCAACCTTTGCTAGCAAGGAAAAAACAGAATTCCCCTACCAAATTTCATTTACAAGACATTGGTTAACCCAACGTTATAGTAAAAGATACTTGCACCAGGTGCCACACAGTAGGGCTGAACCTGAAGCCAAGTGATGGTGAAGGGAACTCTTTAACTACACAGCCATGCCTGCTCTAACAAATAAACTATCTCAAACCTTTTATAGCCAACCCAGCCAAAACAGGCTCAGGTTCTATGAAATATAACCACCCATTTTAAAGTTTTCCAATTTAAATTAAAATCTTCCAACATAATTTTATATAAGAACCTTATATTAAGTTACTATCTTAGTAATAAAATAATTAATTTTAGTAAATCTTTCAAAATACTTAATTAAAATAGACTATTTCATTAGAAATGCAGTCTTAAAAGGGTAAGCTATGGCAAAATGAATGTAAAAGAAAAATGTAAAGAAAAACAATAAAAACTAACAAGCAGTTATCTTGCGTTATTTAATATTTCTTTGACTATATCAACCTAAAGTCATCAGAGAACAAATAGATAACGTTATGGACTGTCATAGATTGTCAGTTGAAATATTCTGCAAGTATTATGATACTTCTGTATAGAACTCTATACTACGCTTCAGTTAAATTAGTTGTTAGAAACAGCTACCAAATCACTTGAAAAATTTTGTCTGTAATAGACTGGTTGGACATCCTTAAAATCTTTCAGAGCTTAGAAGACATTTATATTAGCTGTTACACTGACACATGTAGCTGTTGTGAGGTCTTAATAGCTACATATGTGGTGTGACAGAAAATAACAGGAATTAGTGTGCTGTGTGAGCTAGAGTGGGGTAGGGATTAGTGGGTTGTGTCACCATGTCACGTAATATCCAGGGAGTATATAACTGCGATCTCTCTGCAGCCACTGTATGTTTTTCACAGCTCCTCGATTTTAGGTTGTCGAGTGATGGGCACAGAGCAATGAACCGGCCTGAAGTTTCTGGTCTAGCTGTGAAAAACTCCATCAGAAGCACTAGCAACACTGCAAGTGGCAAGTGGTGTGTGGCAAACATCAGCTGACTGATCGCAAGTGAGCTGGGCATGAATTGCAACAGTGCTTGAAAGATTATTACCAAATATTTTGGCATGCGGAAGATCAGCGCGAACATGGTGCTGAAGCTGCTGAATGATGACCAGAAGGATTGATACATACAGGTATGTCAAGACATCTTCAAGAATCTTGAAACTGAACCAGACATTTTCCTTTTCTCCAAGCTCAAATGGGCCATCAAGGGGACCTGTTTTACAGACATGGAAGCCATTATGTGGGCTGTGATGACAGAGCTGTGGAGAATCCTTCCAGGAGTGTATGGAGGCGTGGTGGAGAAGGATGGGAAAGTGCATTAGACTTGAGGGGGATTATTTTGAAGGGGAAAATTTGTAGTTTGTAGTTTGGATTTGAAATATTGTTTTTGCTACCCCATTCCTGTTTCTTTTCTGACAAACCTTGTATGCAGATACATTGATAAAACACCAGCTTGGGGAGAAAAATGGCTACTTATAAATGATTTTGCATGCTATTATAGCAATGTTGCACACTATGAGAGATATGCACTATATATATCTGCTTGCTCTAGAGAAAGCAGATATTGTTAGATTGTTTTATATATAAATTAATAGATATAAAAATGGCAAACAAGTGATTCGATGCGTCTTTTTTGAGAATCAATTGTGGTGTACATGCAGTTTTTAATCTTATTTCTATTACCAGATAAGCATATTATTGATCTCTTTAGTTAATATAAATGCTTAATATTCTGTCAGTAAAGGGTGGTATAGCATTAGAAATACTGAAGTGCCAGACTAAATGTGCTGTGGCATTTAGCTGTCTCATTACATAGTTCATATGCCACTAAATTGATAACTCATTTTTCTACAATCAATAAGATTGGCACATATTTCATCAATCTCCATGGTTTGATTTAATATGTATTATTCTACTCTACAAATATGCCTTGATACCCGAGACACAGAGGGTCCAGGTATATATATATATATATATATATATATATATATATATATATATATATAAATAAATAAATAAAAAGGATTGAGCAAAAAGTTTAGTGTGGGGTATGCTTGATGAGATGCAGTAGATATGACAAGAATCAGGAGCATTGTATGAGTGAAAAATATGGTTTACAGTTTGTTAGTTCAGAAAAGCAAGAGTCAGGATACAGCATGTTGGTGGGTGAGTAATTGTAGAGGATTGTTGAATAAATATTACCAATTAGGTGCATGGTGGAACCAAGATTTTCAGTGTAAAAACTCCACATTCAACAGTTTACTGTTATGAAGGGTGTCTACTGTTCTTCACCAACATTTCTATGAACCAGTTCCACTCCCAATATTGAAATTACTCTTAACTCTTTAGTTACCAACCCAAGCAAAATTGGCTCTGGTTCTATGAAATAAAATTACCCATTTTAAAGGTTTCCAATTTAAATAAAAATCTTCCAACATACCTTTATATAAAAACTTTAGATTAAGTAACTATTTTAGTAAATCCCTCATTAATTAATTGAAATAGCATGTATTTCATTAGAAATGTGGTCATGAAAGGGTTAAGACATCAAATAAACAATTAAAAACTCTTATATGAGCTTTGCAGATTTACAACTGCCAAAGATTATTCAAACAATAGAATCCTTTTTTCTTTCAAATGAAAGGTTCTATCCCAAATTGACTTATATTTTGTGTCAGCAAAAAATACAGTTAGTTTCCTCAGTTTCCAATTTTTGGTCTTGTTTATAATTTCTCTTAATAAGTAGCACCCAGTCCACACTGTAAAGTGGTTGTGTAGGTGTCACAACAAAAAGCACTGTCCACACTGTAAATGTGGTTGGCATTAGGAAGGGCATCTAGCCATAGAAACTAAGCCAAAAACAGTTCTGTATGAACAAAACACAGTCACCTCACCCAACTTGCCTCAAACGGGACAAACTGTCTAACCCATGCTAGTGTGGAAAATAGACAAACGACAATGATGATGAAAGTCTACTTTTATAAAATGAATGTTAATATCATTCATTTCATTTCAATTTATGCAATCAACATATTGAATTCAATTTCACACAAAACTCAGTTTCAGACTAAATGTATTACAGTATTTAGTTCCACTTTTTCTTTTATAGATTAGTCAAGATAGGAGAAAGAGTGACCATAAACTTTGCAAGGCCAGTGATATTTGTGGATGATGTTTAGCCTGAATATCTATAGGAAAAATCTGGACAGAGGGAGATGGGACAAGAGGGGTGTCTGGCCTGAACACTTGTAACAAAATGAACTCTGCCAAAAGTACCTGAAGCCCACATGGTAGAGATAAACAGGGCAATGTGTTAGGCTTGGAGTGAACTTTAATTCACATACCTCAATAAAATAATTAGTATTCAGTTGACTTTAAACTTCAATAAAGATGTAGCCTTGTAGCAATATAAGAAATCAATATTTATTTCATACATTGGTACAAGGCTGTAAAAATTGTATAGTTGTTTAATTGACCCTAGAACAAGTCTGGCATTGATTTTACTGATTTTGAAGAACATATGAGCAAGATGAGGTCTCTTAGACCCGCGACATCATTTCCAGCCCATGCCAGCGTGGAAGGCAGATGTAAAATATTGAGGACAAATATCTAGCCCTTTACTTACCAACCCAGCCAAATCCTGTTCTGGTTCTATGAAATAAGGTTTCCAATTTAAATTAAATTCTTCCAACATAATTTTATATAAAAATCTTACATTAAGTTATCTTAATAATGAAATAATGATTTTAGTAATTCCCTCAAAATTCTTCATTAATTAATTAATTAATTAATTAATTAAAATAGAGTGTGGTCAGAGATAACTGTAGTTTCTTTTAAAACAGACAGACACTGAAAGAGGGTTGAGTTAATCAAAAGTGACAATATAAATATTTCTATTCTATGAAAATATTACATAAGAGAGTATAATTGTTTTATATGAGTTGAAGAGATATTGGGAATGGCTATTAAAGATATGGGAGAGCATGAGAGTATGTGGGTACCATGTACATTTCTTTCTGAGGAACAATATATGAAAAAGTATTAATATCATAGCCACCACCACCGCCACCACCACCAATGTGTATGTGACAAATAATTGTTTCTACTTTTGGCACAAGGCCAGCAATTAGCCAGTACATTACTGGTACTTTATTTTATCGACCCTGTAAGGATGAAAGGCAAAGTTGACCTCGGCGGGGGTTTGAACTCAGAATGGAAACTATGCGTCAAAGCATGGTGTCCGACTCTCTACTGATACTGCCAATCCACAAAGAATTATCATCACTGATGTTAAACTGCTGTTCTCAGATTAATTAAAATAAAAAAATTATTCATTTTTAAATTATTCCATAATGTACTGTTTCTTTCTCTCTTTCCATCCTCCACTACAAAACTAACATTTGAAGAAATCCTTTTTGTAGTGAAGTGTCCTTCAGTCAGTGCAATATATTACAGAACATTCTGATACCAGCAGATGTCTACCATAAACATTTTCCTATGACCAATACTCTGTGAGTAACCTATGGCAACGGCATTGTTCTAAGAAGGATGCTTGGTCAGCCCAGATGACAAGCTAACAACAAAATGACCAGTAGTATATTTGTGAAGAATTGCTGCTGGCACCTACATAACACAATAATGGCGAGATGGAAATGTGTTAGAGTATACATCTATCCAACAGGAAAGAAAGGCTGCATATCAAAACTATGAAGAAAAGAAAACTGAAAAGAACTGGCTGACAACTATGACATGATTTTCAGTCAGTTCTTTATACATACTATCATTCAATGTTATTTTTCTGTTGTTCCCTCCACCCATTGACTGTAATGGTAAACAACACCTGCTCATGGAAAAATATTTTTATCAACGATGTAGGTTTACAGATATAGTTAAATTTATGGTTAATATTTGGTTCAGTGTTGAAAAGATGTTCATCCCTATTGCCATCATCATTTATAAAGCTTGTTGCCAAAATTGAACGCTAGTTCTAGATCTAAGTTGCTGGCTTTCATAGGTTATCTATTACACGTTTTAAATAGAATTCTCTATGTGGTTGCTTGACCCGCTAGAAATAGAAGCTAAATCTTCCTCAAATCACATCTGTCTTAACCCTTTCATGACCACATTTCTTATGAAATGTACTTTGTTTCAATGAATTAGTGGGATTTACTAAAATTATTTATGTATTTCATTACTAAGATAGTAACCTAATGTAAGGTTCTTATATACAATTATGTTGGAAGATTTTAATTTAAATTGGAAACCTTTAAAATAGGTGATTTTATTTCATAGAACCAGAGCTGGTTTTGGCTGGGTTGGTAACTAAAGGGTTAAAGAAGCAAGGACATATTGATAATGTACTCCTATATATACTAGCTTGGAAAAAAGACATGATGATCATGGCTAGAATGCCTTTCTTCAATCAGAATTGTATTGTAGCTAAACTACAATTTATTTTGATCAAGCTTTAACCCTTTTGTTACCAAACTGACCAAACCAACCTTGGTTCTATGAAATAAAATCACCCATTTTAAAGGTTTCCAATTTAAATGAAAATTTTCCAACATAAGACACGATCCTCGGTTTTTGTTGTTGTTCAGGAACAATGGTAGAAGACACGATCTTCGGTCTTTGTTGTTGTTCCGCAGCAATGGGAGAAGCAGGCATACAGTCCAGGCACTGAAAGGACCAGTTTGTTAGCTGGACCATCTCCCAGAGTCTATCCATCGTAGCAATGTGATGTTTCTTATGTCAGAAAACAGCACAGTTCCCATGACTTTCGGAAACATTTTTTCACGCTCAGAGTTGCTGAAGCATGGAACAAACTACCTGCATCAGTTGTTAGCTGTCGAGACACTGCATCCTTTAAGGCCTCCATGCTTCCCGAGATCCGTCAACACTACAGCTAACACATACAAACATCTACTTCCCTGGCATTTGTGTATTATTCTATGTACTATATTGACGAGTTGTAGTGCACCTGAGCACTTTACACAATAATTTCATTATTATTATTATTATTATAATTTTATCTAAGAACTTTACATTAAGTTATTATCTTAGTACTTAAATAGTTAATAATTTTAGTAAATCCCTCAAAATTATTAATTAATTGAAAGTGTATTTCATAGTCATGAAAGAGTTGTTACTGTTAGGATACTATTTCAGCATCTTCACTTTATAGATTCTCTATAAAAATTTTCCATAAGGCTTAGGCTTTTACATCTATTCTCAGATAACTATAACCTTCGTTTCTGTCAAATGTCATTATTTAGGAAGCGTACATGATAACCTTTTGTCTAAAAGGGGGTTGAAAATATCAACAAACTAGTTGTTTTTTTTTGTCTTCACTTTAGTTTTATCTCTTGGCTCATTTGTTATTTTAATAGTCATAGAATTCTTTTAAATGTTGCTACTTAGTTTTAGTTACCTGGTATTATTAGCTATGGTTAAAGGAGTCCTCAAAACTATGTTTTCACTTAACATTCAATTAAGAGATTTATTAAGTTTTCATAATTAGTTATATAAATAATGAAAAAAGGAATGAAGGAGTAAAGAAGGGCAGATCAGGCTGTATAGGTAGGTAAAGGAAATGACTATAAATGCTATAAATAAGAAAAGGAAGGAAAGAGCAAAGAGGCCATGGAAGAAAGAGAGAGGGAAGGGAGAAGGTATCAGGCTCTATACCTAGGTCAGGGAGGTGTTTCGGCTGTGCCCTGTGGACAAAACTGAAAGGCATTTCCGCAGACAATGGCCACTGACACCCACTGCAACAGCCACCCCACCTCGCGGGTCCCCTTTCTCAGACGGGCTGCTGATATTTTGATTTTACCGAGGCGTTTGGCTGCACGGGGTCCAAGGATGCCTGAGGTCTCAATGGCCACCCGTGTAAAGAGATTAATAGGTACATGGTTTTGCCTTTTTAAGTATCAACTGCCCTATGATAAAAACTATTTTGCCTGTGGTATTAACATAGCGTGGCTCGACTTTCTGGCAATCATTTTCAAGAAAAGATACATTAAAATTTAGCAGAAAATGCTAGTCAAATTGAGAAAAGCATGAAGAAAATAACCTCTATTTTTGAGTGTGTAAGAAATAAAGCCTAGTGGAATGACAAATTTGGCAAAATTTAATTTTCATTTCAAATTGATAGAAAAGTTTATAAAGGTAAGGACTTCAATTACAACCAGCTTGAGTGAACAATGACAAATCTAATAAAGGGTATGTGGGATGGGGAGGGGGCACATGAACGAGAGGTTTTGAAGAAAGTAACAATACTCAAATGACTGACATTAAGTTGATCCTCCAATCTTAACAGATTTGGGAGGATTTGCTTTTAAATGAAGATCTACAATTGTATTTTCAGTTAGTTTTGTTCTTTATAAAGTACTGAAAGTAGTATGTTTATGATATCAGTAGAAATCCTTTAAGATCAGATTATTTAAGGGTTAAAAAATAAAGTCTATATAATATATACAAAAATTATTAAGACCACACCCTAAAAATCACCCTCTAAGACTCCAATCAACCCAAAGAGAAAGACTAAATGGATTATATGAAAAGAGCTGATGGAATGGTTGGTATCACTGAAAAACCTACTGTGTTATAGCAATGCTGTAAAATATTTCACTAATATATATGATGGTGATCATGAATGAGCTTTCTCATCATGAAAGATGTTACAACTCAACATCATTTCCAGCATCATGTTTAATGCCATTCTGAGCATAGCAAAATCTCTTTGAAGAAACCAATGCAGACTTGGTAACACAAGACAATAAAGCGTGTAGTGATGAGTCTAGTACAGCCATATCCATATTTTAGAACCCAGGAAATGAGAACAAAATAATTTCCAGAAAGAAATGTTCACCAAAAGTGTTATCCCCTTCAAAGTGCTAATCAAGAAAAACAAGCTGTTGCTTTTCCTTGTTCAGAAATGCCAACAGATGATATCATTAAAAAACAAAACAAAAACTACAAGCAGGCATTTGTTGTACTGGATAACCATAATGAAAATCTAGAGTAATTTTTCCATCATGAATCTTCATATATTCTAGCTCTCTCTCTTTTTAGATGACTTAATTCCTGTGATCTGTCACATTTGTTGCCATGCATTATGGAAACTTGAATGGAGAGGAGGATTTAGTTGCACTAGACAATTATTAGTTCATTTCTGATGGTGAGATATTGATTCATACTTTGCCAAGAACAAAAGTCTTTTGATGAATATTTCATAAAGTTTTTCTACCCACAAATCCAGCAGGATTTGAAAATGCCAGCAGGAGTAGATATTGTCCGAGATCAGCAACACACTAACAATCAAAGATGGCACAAAGCAGAAATGAGTAGCTGGTACACAACAGTATCTGTCTTGTAGTGCCAATGTCCCAGAAAACTGGTATAACAGTTTGGCAATTGCAGATAACAAGAAGGAGTTGTTTTCATACCTTTTAACAAAACTTATGGAGGTATAGTTCCTAGATGATAAGTCTGTCTGGGTAACTTCAGGTGATCAAGAACTCAATGCAGGAAATGGCACTCCAATGGGACCATGCAATCACGAGGAAGCAGATACTTGTATTATGGTACACCTTTGCCATGCCCTCCAATATTCATCCCCTGGGATGCTTCATACCAGAGACTTATGTTTCATAATACTTCCTGAGTAATTTCCACCACATCAGTGCAAACCCAGAAGCAGAAATCTGGATTTCATTGAAAACTGGAAAAGAAACCAAAATGATCTTCCTCAACCACGTTGCCTCAAGCTTAGGAGAGACAACATGTAAAGCAATGACTCTTTTATGCTTTCTCTGGATAAGACAGCATATCAGCTTTCAAGTTTAAGGGAAATTAATATTTCAAAATGAAGGACAAAGTTTCACACTTTATTAAAGAATCTGCTGCGATCATTATTGCAACTGAAACAGGTTGTGATGTAGGCTGTACTCCAATGAATCTTACACTGATGATGCCAATGTTGATCTCCTGACAATGAAGATGTTCTGTCACAAAACCAGGGAAGTGGAGAGATTAGCCAAACATGTTTACTGGCCTGATCACTAGATTTGAGCTGAGGTTGCAACTGTTCCTACTTTTTACATGCTTACTGAGCTGATCACTGTACACTTGAGCTGAACTTGCCACTGTTTTCACCTTTACATATTTTGTGGCTGCATTTCTAATGAAATACACTATTTCAATGAAGTATTTTGAGGGATTTACTAAAATTATTATTTCACTAGTAACTTAATGTATGGTTCTTATATAAAATTACATTATGTTGGAAGATTTTAATCTAAATAAGAACCCTTTAAAAGTGGGTGATTTTGTTTCATATCAATTTGAAATGACAGGTTACTAGGCATCCTGGTAGGGTAAGAAGCAAGAATCTTACAAGGAAATAGAATATAATATGTTTAACCTTTCATTTTCTTTGCATTTAATAAAATAACATGAAAGGTGCGATCTTATAATTCCTGAGGGAGTTGTAGGGGTGCTGCATTAAAACATGATATTTCTAGGGCATTTTAAAACCCAATGGAGCCCATCTCTTCTCCAGGTCTGAATACAAGAGATTTCTTTCAGAGGAGCTTAGACAGACATAGAAAGAAAGTGAGAAAGAGATATAGAGGAAGAATCAACCTCAGTACTTGACTGGTACTTTTTTATCGACCTTGAATGGATGAAAGGTAAAATTGATCTCAGTGGAATTTGAACGCAGAGAATCAAAACGAATATCGCAAATCCTTATATCCGACATTCTAATGACTGCCAATTCGCTGCCCAAAATGAAAGATACTAACATGAAATTATGACAGAGTTTTGAATAAAAAAAAAAAAAAACACAGAAGCAGTCTCAAAGAGATAGCAGCAAAAGGATTTAAAAGATTATCATCATCATCAATATTAAAAATATTTATCTTTTAACAATTAGTTTACCAGGTAAATATTTTGTAGTCAGACATACATTTAACCCTGTCATCTCTTCATTGTCAAATTCTTTATCAAATAAGTTTTCTTATTTTTGTTGATTACCTTAAAAAGGGTTTTTCCTAAAATGGCAAGCAGCATGTTGCCTACCTCCCCACACCTACTCATATCACTGCCTCCTCAACCTGGATGAAGACAATAGGCACACTTGTGTTGAAAAATGGTAGTTTGTGTCATGATAAAAAGCACCCAGTCTACCTGGTCAGGTGGTAATGGTTGTGCCACGATAAAACGCATCTGATACACTTTGTGATATGGTTGGCATTAGGAAAAGAATCCAGCTGTAGAAATGATGCCAGAATAGAAGATATGACCAAATCAGTCACCTGACCTATCTAACCTCAGAATGTGACAACCTGTCTAACCCATAAAAACTCAAGTAGCAAACAATTTTTTGAATTACACTTTAATACTTGAAACTCTATAATACCTATTAATAATTCATGAGGTTTCAAATACCACAGATTTTCAGTCATATTACCAATAATGTTTTTTTCTTCTGCATATTGATAAGTGAGGTTGTATTGAATTAATAATAGCTCCCTTCCAAATGTTACAAAAAATGAATAATTTGAAAGTAAAATTGCTAAAATAGAATTCTAAATTTTTGTTTATCACATCTCTATATATATAAAACAGAGGATGTCTGTCTATGTAAATCCCTAAAACTCGAGAAGTACCTGACCAATTTTTTAAAAACTTTACATATGCGTTACTTATATTTCTTGAAGTGCAATGGGCTAAACATTTTAACTTTTCGCATTAGGTGAAAAACCGCATTTTAAAGTCATTTTTGAGGCTTTTGAGGCGTAACTTAAAGATAATCCAGCCAATTTTCTCGAAATTTGCAGCACGCATTAGTTAGTCCCCTCGCATTGCTTTACAAATTAGCATTGGGCATTACATGCCATTTTTATTTTCAATATAAATGCTATTTAAACATCGTAAGTACCGTATATTTCGTTCAAAATTTGGTTTATTTAACAGAGGACACAAGACTTACTTTTAAGCAGAACCATTTTCGGGGGATTGAGGAAATGAGGAGGACCTTAAAGTTTTTGTCAGTGCCCTGTTGATGCTTCATGCTTTCATCACGCGCAAATCTGGGCCCTGTGTACGTTGCTGTGTTATTGACACCGTAAAGCTCACGTCTGTGCTACTTCTACTAAGACCCCTTTTGTTGCACCTACACCGCAGTATGAATGCACTGCGCAAGTACGCCGAACAGCGGTTGTGCTAATTCCGCGGTGACCCCTTTTGTCGCACCTTTGTTGCTGTGTAAACGCAGTGCAACCAGTGCCACCCAGCGTTTGTGCTAATTGCACTATGAGCCACGCTGATCGTCATCTCAATATCCCTACTTAAACGTACATCCCTACTTGGTTTTTACACAATTGACTACGTCGCTCCTCAATCATTCCCCGAGAATAAGGGAATTCAAAAATTACACAGCTACATTCTTCAATCTTTGCATCATCATCATCATCATTTCATTTTACGTCCGCTTTTTCCCTGCTTGCAAGGGTGGGGCGGGAACTGATTCTGGCTCGATTTCTACAGCTGGATGCCCTTCCTAACACCAACCTCATTTACAGTGAGTGCTGGGTGCTTTTTTGCCGTGGCACCTCCACGACCACTTTGCAGTGGAATGATATGGATCCCAGTCCCTATCATCTCATTTCTACAGCTGAGTAAACTGGAGCAATGTGAAATAAAGTGTCTTGCTCAACACATCACCCGGTCTGAGAATTGAACTCACAACCTTTCGATTGCAAGGCCAATGCTCTAACCACTAAGCCATGTACCTCCATCTGCGTGTTATTTCACATTTCCTACCCCGTGCAACGCCGGGTCCTGCTGTTAGTTTATTATATAGTTTCCTTTCTTAAAATTTATAACATAAATAGATTAACACACATTGTTTAACCCTTTCATTACCATATTTTTAATGAAAAGCAATGCCTATAATTTCCAAATCATTTTGATGATAATTAAGAATTTGGAGAGTTTTAGTAATATAACTAACTTTCTCATTAAGAAGCTGCTCTTAGGAACATAATTTAACAATTGTTCTAACATAAAATGATGATTGAAGATTTTTAGATAAATATAAAGACTTTAAAATAAACAGCTTTGTATTGCAGAACGATGGGTGGTTTCATGCAATTTAGTATCAAAAGGATTAACCAATAAATTGATAGCAATGCTATCTAAACATTATTCCATTGGTTGATGAAAGGCATTAAAAAAAAAACGACTGACAATTTGCAAAGAACACATCACTGTACCATTGATATGACTAAGAGGTTTGATTTTCAACAGAGTCTCATTATGACAGGTAAAAAAAAGGAAAGGAAAGAAAATCTCAATTTTTCAAAGAGATATGGTAACTATTCCACCAACATGAAAGTTTTGAGAATTGGTATATCTTAATATTTAAGAGCATGAAATTGAGAATAAGTAAAAAAATATATACTTACAGTTGGAGCAAAGCTCCATTGGCAGTGAGTTTTCATTACCCTAGAGAGAGAAAGGACAAAAAAAAAAAAAAGAATTATGAGACATTTTAAAGAGAAACCCATCTAAATATAAACATAAGCTGGTCCTCTCTAAATTAGGACTTAAAGATAAAGTAATTTTTATCCAGTTATAGATAATATATCATGTTATATCTAATTAAAAAAAATATTTGTAAAGTTGTCTTCTACATATGATATCAATCGTTTGCAATATTTTTACTTCCCACTCTGTAGAAATGGTAAGCTCATAACTAAATGCTTTCCAAGTTCAAATTCCACAAAGTTTGATATGTGCCATTCTTCCTCCCACCTGGACTGGGGCTGTTGTTGCTGCTTAGTCCCATTAAAAAAAAGAAAAACTAAAAAACTATGACCATTCTGTCTTTTTAGGAGCATCTAGGAGTGCATTATTCAGTGTTCTACCATGTGAGGTTTTGATTTGAAAGAGACTGGGTTGTTATTTCTAGCAGGTCAAATGACTATATAAAGGCTCCTTTTGGGGTTGATTAAATAAGTACCAGTAATATACTGGGCTGATTAAAGAAATAAATCTGGTTTTCTTCCAAATTATCAATATTTTATTTCCCTTGTTTTTTAAACAAGGGAAATAAAAATGAAGAAAGCTACCAGATATATTGAAATTTCATTTTTGCAACACTGGACATTCCTTAACTCTATAAGATCATAGCAGCAGAACCAATTTTCCTCTAAATCATTCTACATCTGTGTTTCTAATGTTTCGATGGATCTGCAAATATCGACAAGAAAACAGATCAATGCCCATCAATAAACTTTACCAAATCTAGTGTGAGATGGGGGTGGTATCACCAATATTCTGATGAGATGGAATAATAGTAGCAGAGTAAGAACAAACTCCAATATGTGTTCTACATTTGAAATTAGTGTCTTGAAGCCAACACTAACCATTGAATTACCAAGCCTCTTTTATTATTATTTGGCAGTATCCGAGTTCAAATCCTGTTGAGGTTGACTTTGCCTTTCATCCTTACAGGGTCGATAAAATAAAGTACCAGTAATGCACTGATAAATTGCTGGCCTTGTGCCTAACGTAGAAACAATTATTATTTGGCAGTATCGGTAGAGTGTCAGACACCATGCTTTGCAGCATAGAGTTATGGCCCTTTACGTTCTGAGTTCAAATCCCGCAGAGGTTCACTTTGCCTTTCATCCTTACGGGGTCGATAAAATAAAGCACCAGTAATGCACTGGGGTAATTGCTGGCCTTGTGCCAAAAGTAGAAACAATTATTTCATATTCAGCAGTATTGGTAGAGTGTCGGACAAAAATGCTTTGTAGCGTATAGTTACATCTCTTTACATTCTGAGTTCAAATCCTGCCGAGGTTAGCTTTACCTTTCATCCTTACAGGTTCAATAAAATAAAGTACCAGTAATGCACTGGGGTCAATTTAATCTACTTTTCCCTCCCCCCAAATTGTTGGCCTTGTGCCTAAATCAAAAACAATTATTTTATGTCTAAGTAGTGAACAATGGGGTAAGACTGAAGACTTTTGTTAAGGCAATCCCAGAATCTGTTATTGTTCCAATAATACAGTATTATCTTTGCGTCACAACTTCCAAATTTCACAATCTTCAGAAAACTTAATTTTTATAGTTCTATAAGAAATATTGGCATGTTTTTAGAAAATAGCAACTGGAAATATGCATTATAGATGAAAATCGCAACAAATTCCATTATTTAAAAAAGAAAGTAAAAGAAATAAAAAAGACAGTCATGTTTTAGAGATTATCTCCACCGTATCAAATGATTTTTTTAAAAGGGAACAAGGTTATAAAAATTATTGGAATGGTGAAGTTGAAGGAATTAAATCTAGTACATGAGAACTTATTTTATCATCCCCAGAGGAATGTAAGGTAAAGAAAATTTTCACACTCCATATAAATGGACATAACCAAACACTGCAAAGCTTTCTGTTACTTTGGAATTCTTTACTTATTCTCAGGTCTCGAATGGGCTGCAGAGATGATCTGCTGCTAACACCAATTTTGCAGGCCATCTCCGAATCAAATATTTTCTCTGTAATTCCTTTATTAATTAACTAATTATGCAATCTGCACCTGATGATGTCACCAGGGTCTTACGTAACCAGGCCATTGAAATATATATAGTGTTTTTTGCAACAATAAAACTTTAAACGAATATTCTTAGTCTGGCCTCCTGTTTTAATCATAAATATTTAACTCCATTCCTGCACCAACCACAGGATTCAACATCATTGATGGATGAGTTACATAACAGAGTTTTCCCCACTATTACATCGCGCGCGCGTGCATGTGCATGTCTCCCCTCATTTTTGAAAAGTCTATACAAATCCACATTTCTACTCCGATTGACTTCAAACTTGCATTTATATATTCCTTGCGGACTAAAGATATTATTGCAGCATTTATTTTTCTATTTTCTGTTGTTAAAGGGGTGTTAGTTGCCGGTTATCGATATCTGTCGTGCCCCTATAATATCTGCCTGTATGTCTGCATTACGACATTATGACAAACATTGATGACGTATTATGTTCGCTATTTTCCGTTCATTGCCAGGGAATGTCTTCGCGAACCAAAGTAACGTCTTCGTGAACCAAAGTATCATCTTCCTGTTTTCCTTCGGTTGCAACGTTTTTCGAAATATCTACTTCTGCGTTCACAGATTGATTTTTTTAGTTTCAGAAGATCCCGTTAAGGGTGAAAGCAGCAATTCTCTGCTTAAACTTTAATCTGTTATTTTAATATATAATATAAGCGAGGCAAGCCAGCCCAATTGCCACTTCTTGCCAATAAACATTAACCCTTTGTGCGCCATTCATCTAACTGTAGACCAACAAATACCAACTAAACGGAGCGTTGACAAGAACGATGGCAAATGAATCTTCAAGGTAAGCAGTTTCCTCCTGAGCTGTTAGTTCACGCAGGATTCTCTGCTACACCTTTTCGTAATAATACCGAACAACATACTGCTGGTCACTCCTTCGTCCAAAAGCCATACAAAGCGGACATGTGCATCAGGCAGATGGATCGGGTGAAAATCTACACCAGGCCTACGTGAGAAATTCACAAGGGACTGCACCGAGAGTGATAGAGAGAAAGAGTAACTTAGTGGAAAGAGTGTGAATGAACTTTTGAGGTAAGTAGCCTACGCCTTACTGCTATTGCACTGGAACCTTCTGCCAACTTAACCTGTGACTTTCTTTCACACTTACTCCAATAGGCCAAAACAGAGGAGTATGAAAAGAAGGGGCTCAACAATATTTCTATGAACAATGCACGTAGACAGCTAAACTATACTTTCAACTTCTTAATTTTCTCCAAATAAAATAAGTTTCCTGTCGGTATATTTTCGTGAGTTTTTAACAGGCACTCACAAATAAAGGTTTTTCAATGGAGGTGCTATTACCAATGTTCTTACCTGTGCAACACCGGGATACACTGCTAGTGATTAACTGAACAGAATGACCATTGATGAACAAAACAAATGAATGAATATACATATACATGTATGTAAAAGGCAAACAAATAACAAAGCAAACAACACAGTACAATATTAGTTTTATGCTTGATATAGTAGGAAAAGAGTCTAAACGTTTTGGATGCTAGTCCTTCATTAGAAAGATAGAGGAGAGTTGGCTGTAGCAGAATATATATATATACATATATATAGTTATGTAATTACGATTAGTTGAGCACTCTACATTACATAACTATTAAGCTCTGTTACCTACATAGAGCACTCTTTTTTCCTGGACTTTTCCGACGGAATTACTTCATTTACATATATATATATATATATATATATATAAAGAGTCATTGTACAACTGATTAGGGATCAAATTAACCCAAACGAGATGCAGTTCCGATTTGTGCCAGGAGAAAGTACCATGGATGCCCACTTCCTTGTGAGACAACTGCAGGAGAAGTATCTAGCTAAAAGCAAATCCCTCTACATATTTGTTGACCCCGAGAAAGCTTTTGACAGGGTTCCCCATTCTGTAATTTGGTGGGCACTTAAGAAACTATGAGTAGAAGAGTGGTTATTGAGGGCAGTAGAAGCCAAATACAGAGGTGCTCTCATTAAGTTAATAATAGCTATAGTGAGGAGTTTAGTGTGCAAGTAGAGGTCCTTAGCCCTATCCTGGTTATTATCGTCCTCCAAGCTATAACAGAAGAGTTTAAAACATGATGCCCTTGGGAACTCCTGTATGCTGATCTAACTCTCATAGCTAAATCTCTGACAGAATTAGAGAAAAAAATTCCTGACCTGGAATCAAGAAGTCTAAGAGTAAACTTGGCAAAGTCCTAGTAAGCAGAAAGGAAAATAAGGCCCTGATCCCTTCTGGGAAATGGCCCTGCTCAGTGTGAAGGAAAGGGATGGGTAGAAAGTCCATCTGCTGTCTTAAATGCCAGCTACAAGAGATGTAGTGGGACCTCAGGTAGGTTAGCTAAGAATGTAGGTTTTACTTGTGGCTGTTGCACAGGAGCAGTAAGTAACAAACTCACAGGAAACAAGCACTATCAAACTCTTGGAAGGTCCAGTAGAAGCAGTTGACAGCTTCTGCTACCTGGGTGACCAAATTAGCAGTAGAGGAGGGTGTGTCGAAAGTACAGTAGCCAGAGTGTGAACAGGATGGAGAAAGTTCAGGGAGATACTATGGCTGCTAACTACAAATGGTTTTTCCCTCAAAATGAAGGGCAGATTGTATGGTGCGTTTAAATGAACAACAAAGTTGCATGGTAGTGAGACCTGGTATGGACATGTCATGCATATGCCAGACCACAGTTGTATAAAAAGGTACAGGGCACTCAAAGTTGATGGAAGCTATGGAGAAGGAAGACATAGGAAGACTTGGGATGAGGTGATAAAAGCTGACCTTGCAAAATTACACCTCTCGAAGGTGATGGCACAGGATCGAGATCTCTGGCGTTATGCAGTAATACAGAAGACCTGCCTTCCCATGTGTACAGGTTGAAGCATTACATCTAGTATGCACAACTCTCTCTTAATGCCCCTTCCCATACAACTCCAATGCCCTAACACCCATCCCTTGACCCCCCCCCCCTCACCTGATAAGTGCTCCACCATAGATCTACCTCTCCAATCACCATGCACCTCTCCATCCCAGTCTACACCGTAAAGTGGTTGTGTAAGTCCCACAACAAAAAGCACCCAGTCCACACTGTAAATGTAATTTTGGTACAAAGATAAAAAAGCACCTAGCACACACTGTAAATGTGGTTGGTAGTGGGAATGACATCCAACCATAAAGACCAAGCCAAAACCAGTCCAGTGTGAGTGGGTCATGGCTATTCACTTTGGCTTGGCTCACATTTGGACAATTCATCTAACTTATGTTTGTGTGGAAAAATGGGTGTTTTGGCAGTATTGATAGAGGGTCAGACATGCTTTCCAGCACAGTTACGTCCCTTTACGATCCGAGTTCAAATCCCGGCGAGGTTAACTTTGCCTTTCATCCTTACGGGGTCGATAAAATAAAGTACCAGTAATGTACTGGGTAATTGCTGGCCTTGTGCCTAAAATAGAAACAATTATATATATATATATATATATATATATACAAACCATTACACATACTTAAAATCCACACTCTTCAGATCTGGCTAACCTACTGAGTTGTCTTGATTTATGTGCTCTCACAATACACACACATCTAAAACCTTGAATCAACTATTATCAAACATACACTGAACACGTTACAATTTAGGGCCTCTCAAAATATCGGATTTATTTTTTCATTCATTACAATTTTATTATAATTTATATTTAAGAAATGATTTAACACAATTTCTGATGACTACAAGTGTATGGAAGTATTTTAATCATCAATTTGCAAACATTTTTACATTCTGGGGTTGGATGGGTGTCACAACATCTAGCTATCTGTTGCCTTCCTTCATCATCTGGCAAACAACAACAAAGAAAAACTGGCAAACTCTTGTGAATGTCATTAATTTCACAACTGAATACATTTCCTATCACCAAACACTTTGCAGCATGTACTGGACAAGTTCTTTGGAGGGCCATCAGCACTAAAGAGGTTGGTCTTGACAAGATTAATAAGTGCTTTCAACCACATTTCTATCCATTCCTTTTTTCATTTTGGCATGGGTTCAGTGGTTATTCTTGCTGGAGGTCTGAGGCAATTGAGTAATCTCAGAAATTTAATACATTCAATCATTTAACTCACTAGGAACTAATTTCTAGTATTTTCCTATTGATCAAAATCTTAAATTGTATATTTAAAGGCTCATCTTAAAATTCTCTAAAGAAGCAGCCTCTATTTCTCAGATCTGTTATGTATCCTGACAGCATTCTTTCTAATTTCAATTGTTACACAGCTTTCTTCTCTTAAATATTGATAAATAGTGAATCCCCTACTGGATTCAATAGCTTAGAGCCTCCCTATGTGACCCTGACCTTTATAATTAAATCCTGAATGATTAAAGTTGCTAGAATTATTAAAAGGCACCCACTTTAAATTCATGTGTTCAATTCACTGCCAGAAAAAAAAATGTGTAACCTATTGTTACCATATTTCTAATGAAAGACATTGCTCATGTGTTTTAAATCTTCTTTGCCCACTTATTCCTGAGAGGGTCATGGAGGCCGAGTCCTCAAACACTCCTTCCAGCAGGTCCAGTCAGAAGCAACCATCTCCAACTGATCCAGCGAGACCAGCCAAGCTCATGGATGTTATCCAACCATTTTGCTCTGGGTCTACCCCTGGGTAGAATACCAGAAGTCTCCACTGCTACAGGCTCTACCACAAACCTATCCGAGAGTGAACAATACTTAGCAGCTTTAACAATACATATCCCAGCAATTCATATAAATATTCAAATCTACAGAACTATGGACTGTGTGTTTAGATTTTGTTAAGCAGATTTGCTGCAGATAGAAAGCAAATATGTAAACTTTGAGAAAAGTGAATCAAAAGTGAGAGCACAATAATTATATTCCATTATATACTAATTTAAAAAAAACAACCAAGCCCAGGTTGTATTGTTTCATATCTTGTTATTGGCCCTATGTTGTTTCTAGGACTTCTCACAGTAAATAGATACTGTAGAGTGGAAACAAATTAGCACAGTAGCCCACTCTGCAAAGTAGTAGTACAACTACTATCACAGAATGCACCCAATCCACACTTTAAAATGGTAGTGATGGTGCCACATAAAAGTCTACTCTGTCAAGTGGTAGTAGGGGTGCCATGAGAAAAAAAAAAAAAAAAAAAAAAAAAAAAAAGCACCTAATACATGCTGTGAAGTGGTTGGTGTTAGGAAGGCATCCAGTTTTAGAAACCATGCCAGAATTGAATATATGAATGAGGTAGAGAGTCATCTTGCTCTGTCTAGCCTCAGAACATCACAGTTCAAACTATGAAAACCAGGAAAACTGACATAAAACAGCGATGATGATGGGGTAAGTAGTGACAGCACTAAAAATTGCCAGTTGTTGTCAGCTTGCAATACAACTTCTCCCGTGGGTGTGACCAGCATAGGAGATGGACCTCACTAACTTCATATAGATTATATAATATATATGTATTTGATCTATCTATATATAAGCACAGTTAAGTTGCTAAAGATCAGTGCCCTCTGCCTAGCAATAGCAGGAAAACTTTTAATATTTGAAGACCAGATTTAATTAAACATGCTCTAATATGAGGAGGTGTATGGCCTTGTGGTAAGGTTAATTGACTTGCAATCCTAATATTGTGGGTTTGATTCCTAGACAGTGTTGCAAAACACTTCATTTCAAGTTGTTCCAGTATACTCAGCTGAAAATGAGTACCGGCAACAGTAGCTGGGGGTTTAACCGGTGATAGACTGGTGTTATGTCTGGGATGGGACCGGAAGGGGGCTTCAGATAAGCACCGACCTGATGAGTCTTCTGGCTTGAGAGACTGATAAGACTGCATTAAAGATTTCATTAGATATATGAAAAAATGTAAGTATAAATATTAAAGAAAAAAAAAAAAATGTAAACTGACCATATAAGAATTTTAGAACATTCCATTTTATCCACATTTGGGTCAGTTTCTCATAATATTCCTGTTAAGTATACATCTATTCTCATTTTACAGCTGCTTTCCATGTTGGCGTGGGTTGACAAGTCATAATTGTCAAAATCAGTCCTGATTCAAAGTTACTGCCTTTCTCTTCAATGTTCTCTCACCTATACACCCTACTATGCTGCCTATATAATGAGAGATAGCATTGAATCCATCACAAGTCAACCCCTTCTACCAACATTATTACCTTATCTCTCACATCACAATACCTCATAAAGAGTGATTGTAATAGAGCTGTCCAGATGTGACTAATATCACTTTTTGCACTACTAGCCATTTCTCCCTCTCCCCCAGGTCACTCATTTATAGTCATCACTCCCTCTTGCCACTGCCTATCCCTATTACTCATCACTTGCTCTCTCTCTCTCTCTCTCAATATCTCCCTCTCTTGCCCAAAATAGAATCCATGTGCAAGAGAAAGGCAATAACTGAATCAGAACTGATTTTTGACAGTTATGACTTGTCCAAGCCATGCCAACATGGAAAGCAGCTGGAAAATGATGGCACTAAATACTCAAATCAATAAAGATTTATTTTCTTAA
Source organism: Eledone cirrhosa (assembly GCA_964016885.1). Classification (NCBI taxonomy): domain Eukaryota; kingdom Metazoa; phylum Mollusca; class Cephalopoda; order Octopoda; family Eledonidae; genus Eledone; species Eledone cirrhosa. The sequence continues at coordinate 305,205,015 of OZ024740.1, read as the reverse complement.
TGCAAAATCCAGACATCTTCAGGAAGACTGCACTTCAGGGTCTCAAAGGCCACATGTTCTTAACTCCCCTGCTCTAGACATTCCCCTTAACTAAAGACATCATAGGGTGAGACTATAACATTGAGAGAAATGTCAATTACACACCCAGAATAATTCAGACCACTTCCCATCATCATCTTCCTCCATTACAGTGCCACAACCCTGTAGTGGATGTCACCTCTGGCCTGTTCATATCCAGCCTGTTTATCATCACTCTTTAGTAACTATTTTCCTTAGCACTGTACCACTGACTATCCCGAGGTCATTCCAACCCTTTTTTCTACCTCACATCACCCTGTTAAATTCTACCATAACTGTCATACACCCATGGCATCATACTTGTTATTCTTTCTTCTCCCCCCTCCTATTATAATTCTTTTTCATGGCTACCTTGAGACAAACTAGAGAGGGTTTTTTAGACAGGTCAAGCAGGGCATTCAGCTACTGAAACTGAACCAAGAGAACTCTTCAATCACATTAGAGACATAGCAACCTAACTAGTGCTGATCTCATGATAAAATGCACCCAGTACCCTCTGTAAGTGGTTAGTGAACGATAGAAAGGGCATTTAGTTGTCAAATCCATGCCCAAACCTGTATGTAAGCAAAAATATTGACCAGTCTAAACCTTGCCAGCATAGAAACTGACCATTGAATGATGATATATAATCAATGCAAATGTACTCCTCTTCTCAAGACAATGGTTGGGAGGTTATGGTATTGTGGACCTTTGACACATTCATCAGTTCAGATTATATTAGTCATTGCATTGTGTCTCTGAGCAAGGCACCTGACACAAAGAACACGTTCCATTCTTATCTTATGGTGGAGTAGTTATCAATAGGTAGGAAATCTAGTTGCAAAAACAATTGCTTCAAAGATAAGAACCCTCTTACTTTGTCCACTTACAGAGGGTCCTGTCAGAAGTAACCATTTCCAATTGATCCAGCTGAATCCTCAAGCAAGACCAGCCAAGCTCATGGGTGTTATCCAACCAGTTTGCTCAGAGTCTACCCCTGGGCCTCTTGTCGGCTGGTTTTGCCCACAAAATCTGCCCAATGGTTCACATGCAGACATCATATTCACATGCAGACATCATATAATCTACCCTTTGCTCTGAGAGAGAGAAAGAATCCTTTTGTTGCCAGCAAAGTTAATAGCTGCATAGAGTTTCCCCATCCTATTTTATTTTGGCTACTATGCTTTCAAAGCACCCTCCTCCACTGCCAATGAAGTCACTAAGGTAACAGAGGCTATCAATTACTTCTATGGAGTCTTCATTGGACTGAGTGTATTAATGTTCTTACTACTAACCATTCCTGCACCTCACACAAAATCTATTTTCTCTGTTACCCTGCCTATGACTCCACCACTCACCCCTTTTCTACAAACTGAACACGACCCTTGATCCTGTCTTCTTTCCTACTTACTAAGACTTTGGTTCTGGTTAAGTTTAGCAAGGCAAAGATAATGGATGATCACCAACATATATGCTAAAATATTATCAGGTTTTAATTTTTGTAAAACAAGAGAGTTGCAATGCTACAGTAGTCTATAGGTAGATTTTAAGAGGGAATATAACTAGTTAGTCAAAGGTTTATCCGATTGTAAAATACATACATTTATTCTATAATAATCCCAGAAGAACAGTTACTTTAACCCTTTAGCATTTACATTACTCTATATTTACTATTGTATTTTCATGGTAAACACTTTATTTCACATATCTCACATAATATCGAATCTATGAGATTCTGATATTGTTTATTTTGAGAACAATACCTTAACATCAGTATGAGTGGCTGGTTACAGCCACTTTGAACAGAAAGAGGTGAGAGAATTCTGGCTGGATATGGCCAGTTTAAATGCTAAAGGGTTAAAGCTGCTGCTTATTGTCAGATTCTGTCAAATGAGTATAAGACAAATTTAGTCATAGATAGGATGCTGGTTTACTTCATGTAATTTATCTATAAAAAGGCCAGCACCTCATCTCCAGTTAAATGAAGTGACAATTGATTATTTTTTACCAGAGATACAAGAAAATGTCTGTAGCAGATACAAACTCACAACCAATTTATTGGTAGATTAAAACATTACCCACCAGACTCTAGTTATTCTAAACTTTGTCTTAAGAAGATACATTTAGGTTCACTATTTAAAACCAACAGAATCTGCATCACTTATATTTTACCATTATAAACCATTTCATCTGAAATTATTTAATCTGCTATTTTCTTAGATTGGTTATTTTTAAAAAACTTAATTCAACGAGTTTATTGGATATTTGGGTACAAAGAGGAGTCCTATGGTTAATCTATAGTTGACTACATTTAATATTCTGTTAAGATAATTCCAATTGTAGTGTTCAGAAGTTTGATCCACTGTCTGAGATGAGTTAAGGTTACAATTTTTCAGGTTTGTGGTAGATCCTGCAGCAGTGGAGACTTCTGGCATTCTTGGCCACCTGCAGGGGCAAGCCCTGCGAAGTGGAGTGGCTGTTCCAGCACATCTTCCTCGCTGTCCTCAACAGCAATGTATTTTCCATCTTGTTGGCTGGTACACAGAAGCAAAGGGTAAGTTAGAGAGAGAGGAAAAGATTTGAATTTCTAACTGAATATACTTGTGAACCAAACCAAGGTTATATAAAATGGGTTTTTTCCCCCACCTACTTTGACTGAGCTCATTACAGAACATCACCTAAATGAGTAGTCCTTACTTCATGTACATGGTAATTCTGAACGTTCTCTATTTTTCAGACTATTAACTTTTCTTCTGAATGCATATTTACAAGATTTATATTGACACGGTATCGTAATAGGTTTGGTTTCTAATAGTCATCAAGTGTCTTTTAAAGGTTCTTTGTTCGAATTAAATTCCGGACAATGTACAAGATTAAGACACCTAACGATGATGGAAGTTTGAACCAAACAAAACAGTGTCGATATGAATAATGCAAATATACACTCTAAAGATAATATTAATAGTCCAGAAGTTTAGTTATGTTGAAACTCTTGTTAAATGACAAGATGTGTGCATGCATGGAAGTATAGTTTCAAGTTACAATAGGTTATAAGGCTATGTATATTTAATAGTTCAGTGCAACTAGTAATCCAACCTGTGCATGGTTGGGTCATTGGCAACTAAACCAGTATCCTCACAAGCTTGCTTGGTGAGGAGGGCGATTTTGGACAACCTGTGGGATGAAAAACAAAACCCATCAAAGGGTGGAGGAACTTAGGAAAGTCAACAGTCATCCAATAAAGATTTTTTTTTAGGGGGGCAGTGGAGTGAGCGATCCTAGTCTTTATTAAGACATCTCTCAAGGAGAAGGTCACTCTAATGTAAAACCTGCGACTTCATTTGCATCCAATGATGTAGACCATTTCTAATTTTTGGATAAATGCATTCAATGTTCAGAGAGTGGGATTGGCTCTGTGCAAAGCCTTTCTCACTTAAATAAGTTTTACCCACAGGAATTACTTGATATATGACATCTTTTGCTTTTGTTGGCCTGGCAGGTATCTCGGGGCACTGCAGCCTGGACCTGGTTGTCATCCTGCTACTGCAACTCCTTAGCAGGACTAAAAAGTCACATCTATGCTACTCATGCTTAAGAATCAAGTGATAGCATTACTTGAAATAGAGTTGTAGCCATCATCATTGTAGCAATCTCCCACTGTGATGTAGGCAGACGATGGCAATTTTCTTTTTGCAGCATCAGCTCCATCAACTACAATGATCCTGAGATCATTCCTTTGGATTGCATTGGTTGAATATGTTATGTCAAACATTCATCCAGAATATATAAGTATGTTTTAAGATGCTTCAGAACTGTGTTTTGCAGATGGTAGCTCTTCTCTCTGCATTCTGCTTGTTTGTGATTTTGCACAACAGACCAAGTCTCTGAGAAAGTGAAACACTTGGGATATTGTGCACTTGTGGTGCAAAGTGCAGAATTTTAAGTTCCTTTTCAATAGATGATTTACAATTCTTAAAGTTAAAGCAGTTTTTTTTTCCTCACCACAGCATTTTGTTGACTTAAATATCAACCTAATTAGTCATTTGCCCAAGGGAGTTGGACATTTTATATAAAAAACTAAGTTTCAAAATAGGTTCAGTCATTGGAAATTATCATCACTGTTTAACATCTATTTTCCATGTTAGCATGGGTTAGACAGGTTGTCCTGTTTGAGGCAAGTCAGGTCAGGTGACCATGTATTGCTCATACAGAACTGTTTCTGGCTTGGTTTCTATGGCTGGATGCCCTTCCTAGCATCAACCACATTTACAGTGTGTACTGGGTGCTTTTTGTCATGACACTTACACAACCACTTTACTGTGTGGGCAGGGTGCTTTCGTTGTGACATCTACACGCCCACTTTACACTGTGGGCTGGATGCTTTTTATTGTGACACCTACACAACCACATTTACAATGTGGGCTGAGTGCTTTTTGTTGTGACACCTACACAATCACTTTACAGTGTGGGTTGGGTGCTTTTTGTCATGCTGATTAAATATATCTGGTATTGAGAAACTAATAACTTTATTAACATTTCCATACAGATTCCTATTGTACTTCTGTGTGTATATACACTCACACATAATTAGAGTGTTAAGAGAAAGAGAAACCTATTGTTCATTAATAAATGCAGTTGTTTCTAATTGATCAGGAAAAAAGCAGAACAGCAACTGATTAATTTAGCTTAATAATCTGGCATCAGCTTGTTAAGCTGGGACTGAAATATTGAGTTGAAGGCAATGACAGGATGGATGGATAGTAAAAGAAATACTTCTATTATGTTACCTACAAAAATGATATTCATCATGATCAGCATCAGTTAATCTGTTTTTGTTGAACCAACAAACTCAACCACTGTGCTAGATACTTAGAGTGAGTTCACAATGGAGTATGAGTTTCTGTAGCTGTCTTGAAGCAGCTAGTATGATGTTGAAGGGCAGTAGTCTTCAGTGTTATCCAGGCCAACAATTCATATAAGTTCATTGAACATGCTTGACTAGCAGCTAAAAATCAGTCAACAAATCAATTGCTTCTTGCTGAATTTTTATATCCACAGATTGAATTGATTGCACATTCATACACACAAAATAACGACCATGTTATTATCACATAGGTATTAAGCAACTAATCCTGATTATGCCCATTTCAATGGGCATACATACAGATCTGCTCACTGAAAGGTCATCAAACAAGAAGTATGTCATCCAAAAGCCGAAAATTTAGATTACTGTTCAAAAGACTTAGCTTAAGCACTAAATAAAAAGTAAAAGTTTGA
>OZ024740.1:305089681-305194681 GCA_964016885.1 Eledone cirrhosa | reverse complement strand
TGGAATATGGTACAGTTTTACTTGTAACCAGGTTGAAATCAGATGCTCTATTTTTCTGGATCACCTAGGCAAGCACATTTCACTGTAATTCAACTTAGGAAAACCTATGAAATCTATCACATGTCAACGGTCAGGACTTAACATGAATTTGGTTTGTTGGTTTGCTTTGGGATGATCTTACTTGATTGTGTTATTGGTGAACTCAGTGGGTTTGGATGTAATATTATGCAACTTACAGTGGATATAAGCACCTTTAACATCAAGATAATAGGACAAACTTAAACCTGCACTCAAGCACCTCCTAACCCAATATATACCACACCCCTACACCATCCTCCCACACCACCCTTTCTCTGAAAAGTTATGTTGGTACCACAGAACATCCAGCCCACTCTAAAGTGGTAGTGTAGGTGTCACGACAAAAAGCACCCAGCACTGTAAATGGTGCTATGAACGGTATCCAGCTGTAGAAAACCAGCCAGAAACAGTCCTATACGAGTGAGACATACATGGTCACCTGACTCAAGTGGGACAAACTCATCTTAACTAATGCTAGCGTGGAAGATAGACGTTAAACGATGATGTCTCCAACTGATTAACAGTAATGAAACAACTGAACACTCAACCAAGAAATATTTGTATGGATTTTTTAAAATTTAATGAATTGGTGGGAGTTGTAGATGAGAATGTTTGATATTCAGTTTGTGTTTACACATGGTGTAGAAAGGATAATTTTCTTATAATTGGTTGGTGTGTAAAATAAAATACACTTTATTTGAAAATTAGTGACTTTTTTTTTTTTTTTTTTTCATTTAACAGGAAACTGAAAAGGCCAAGGAACAAATCAAGAAAGTATTGACAATTCTCAATAATCATCTACAAACACGTACATATTTAGTTGGTGAGAGAATCAGTCAAGCTGATATTACTGTCTGTTGCAATATGCTGCAACTCTATAAGTTGGTAAGTATTCTCTGAAATCTATGACACTTGTTTTTTTTTACTTCTACTGCTTCTCCAACTTATGGGATGGGCTTTTCTTCTTCAAGTGTTTTTTCTATGGCCAGGTGGTCTTCCTTATACCAGCCCATACTTTATATTTAAGTATGGTATGTATTGCTCATCTTTGTCAATGCTTTTAGCTGCAGAACATAACAATCATCACTTCTTGCTTTAAACCTTTAACATCCAGCCAGAATTCTCTAACCTCTTTCTGTTCAAACTGGCTGTAACCGGCCACTCATAGTGATGTTAAAGTATTGTCAAAATAAATATCAAAATCTCATCGATTCGATATTGTATGAAATAAAGCCTTTACTGTGAAAATACAATAGTAAATATAGAGCTATGTGAATGCTAAAGGGTTAAGTGGTGTTAAAACACACACACACTCCTAATGGATCTCCTAACAGATTTTATTTATCAAATTCACTCACAAATCATGGGCCAGTTTTGCATAGTGGAATTGAACATGAAACTGTGGTTTCAAAGCAAACTTAATCGGTCTGCTCAATGGTCAAGTACAGTGGTAAATGCTTATTATAATTTGGGTCCTAAACATTTTCATGATATCTAAATGGCTCTGTTCCAAAGTGTTCTCAATAAGTGGCCTCCACTATTAAATATTTCTGGTCAGTCTGAAAAGAAATTTAATTACTTTTTTTTGTACATTTAGTATAATCTGTTATCCATAAAGCTCTCTTCCTTTAATCCTTTTGCATCAATATTTGTAATGAAATACTCTATTTCAATTAGGGCATCCAGCTGTAGAAAACCTGCCAGACAAAGGGTCAGGAAGACCCTCCAGTCGTGTCAAGGCATGACAACCTCCCTAGTTGTTGGTGATAGGAAAGGCATCCAGCCGTAGAAGGGTTGCGAGGACCCTTAGTTGTGTCAAAGACATGGCAACCTCTCCTGAGCACTACATGGAATGCTGCAATGTTTTTTATTCAAAGTCTACTTAAGGGTTAAACAAGACTTGAATGATTATAGGTTATATAGATAGAAAATATTTGGATAAGTTTCAACCTATGCAGTATTCTTAAACAAGCTTTATTGTGGATACTGTTGCAGTAGTTTTGGTATTGAATATTTAAACTGGCTGTATCTGGCCGGAATTCTCTCACCTTTTTCTGTTCAAACTAGCTGTAACTAGCTGCTCATACTTATGCTAAGGTATTCTCAAAATAAATATCAATCTCAGATTCTGTATTATATGAGGTAAAGCCTTTACCATGAATATATAATAGTAAATATAAATTAATGTAAAGAGTTAAGGGCACACTATCCCTGTGTGTGTCATAAGATGTGACTAAAAGGTTTGGTGTGAGGAAGTGGATCCAACTGTAAAATATTCTAAAAATATTCTGTCCAACTTCTACCAGCATGGAAAAGTGGATGTAAAAACAATGACTCATTGTATGTTGAACCTCATGTATGTAATTATCAATTAAGAGGAGTTATTTGCCATACTTTGAATTCTTACTATTGTAAAACATGCTACTATGATGACATCTCAGCTAAAGGTTAAGATTAAAAGTTTGTCTAAATTAGTTATAATCATTAGGTTCAACCTTTGCTGGCAGGGAAAACGTTAAATGATCGTGTTACATTACTAAAGATGAGATTGTGACACATTATTTGAAATGATAGGAGTTAATATTCCTATTTTCTATCTCCATATTTAGATACTTTGATAACTGAGAAATTGATAATATAGATTTCTTTATAGCTAACATGACAGGCAGGACATTGTTAAAGTCAGAATTAGCTTTTGGAATTTGCTAAATTGATTATTTCCACCCCTAAACTGTAGTTGATAGTATAAATACCTTGATTGAGCTGGTGTGGTCCAAAGTATTCCTGTTATGACCATCTTGGGAATATTATCTAAGATTACATTACCAAATGTGTTATTTCCTTATTTAAAAAAGTAGTGTGATTTAAGGGATATTTGACTTATTTTTAACAGGTTGATGCTATCTTAAGTATGTCTCAGTGCTAATATGAAGAAGCTACCTATTGAATTATCAGTGAAAACAAATTTAGGCAGAATAATTATAAAACTTTCGGGTCTCGTATAATCCCTCTCCGCCGCTTATTAAATTTTGCTAATTTATCCCTAGAGAAATTTTATTTTCTTGAAACATTAAAAAACATACATGACAAGAAGTCCATTACTAGAAATCCCTTATGTTATAAAATAGGATGGGTTGGGGTCTCGATATGAAAACTAAATGACTAATTCGGTTTTTTTAAAAATAAATATATAGAAAAATGATTCTCCTCATTTTGGACCAGAGTACTTAAGCTGCAAAAAATAAGTCTCATTTCAGTTACTTTGGGGATATGGGAGACAACTCTAGATATGTTTTGGTATTAAACTTCAGCAAAGTATAGATTTCCCTGTACTTTCCAAAATAGTATGGGAGAGTCACTAAATAGTAAATGAGTAAGCATTAAAAATTGGCATATTTAAAATATAAATCACATTACTTGGAACATAGAATGATAGTTATTTGATTATAAAATATTACTTTCAAAATTTAAATTGAATGTCTATGTGGATATCTCCATTCATTATTTGGCATTGTGAGTGGTGAAACATTAGATGTGAGTTGTAATGAAACCACATTAGATGTAAGTTGTAATGAAACCACATTAGATGTAAGTTGTAATGAAACCACATTAAATGTAAGTTGTAATGAAACCACATTAAATGTAAGTTGTAATGAAACCACATTAAATGTAAGTTGTAATGAAACCACATTAAATGTAAGTTGTAATGAAACCACATTAAATGTAAGTTGTAATGAAACCACATTAAATGTAAGTTGTAATGAAACCACATTAAATGTAAGTTGTAATGAAACCACATTAAATGTAAGTTGTAATGAAACCACATTAAATGTAAGTTGTAATGAAACCACATTAAATGTAAGTTGTAATGAAACCACATCAGCAAATATTTAGTTTACTGAACATGTTTACAACATTGTTCACTAGTAAAAAATACTACAAAAATCTGAATTAGATCTGTTTTCAGATATTTTTCTGCTAAATCACTAATTTTCTATTGTAAAAAGCTTATACGAGTTGAATTCTTGGAGTAAAATGAATGAAAATTAATTTTCCTTTTTGTAGGTTCTTGACCCTGACTTCCGTAAAAGTTACATAAATGTCAATAGGTGGTTTACTACCATGATCAATCAGCCTCAAGTGAAATCAGTTATTGGGTCTCTAACATTCTGTACCAAGATGGCACAATTTGATGGTAATATGTTTATTTTTATATTAGAATAACTTTGTTTATTTATTCCATTGTTTGGTCTTTTAAAATTGGTCTATGTAGTATGGTTTTAGTTTTTAATTTTTTTTAACCTGTCCATTAGCTGTAGAATTATTGTATGTGCTGAAAATATTTTTCTGTTGAATATAAATGGTTTGTGATATAGAAATATATTGTTTTCAATTTCTTTTTCCAAATTTTAGCTAAAAAGTACGCAGAAGTTCATGGACAAGGAAAGAAGGAAAAGAAAGAAAAACCGAAGGTAGAAAAGACACCTCCAAAACTTAAAGTAAGGGGTTTTTAACTTTTTCATATTCTTTATAAAAAAATAAAAAAATCTTTATTCTACATAATAGCAGGTAAAGTGGTTCTTTTCCTTGAGATTTCTGGAAATTTGGAAGCTATGGCTGTTGCACACTGATTTATTATTGAAATCTGGGGATGTAGGAGTCAAACTAGTCACCCACATAATGGAATCCTAGTTAATGACATCATCATCATAATCATTTTACGTCTGCTTTTCCCTGCTTGCAAGGGTGGGACTGGAACTGATTCTGGCTTGATTTCTTCAGCTGGATGCCCTTAACACCAACCTCATTTATAGTGAGTGCTGGGTGCTTTTTTTTTTCCGTGGTGCCTACACATTCACTTTACAGTGTGGGCTGGGTGTTTTTTTTCCATGGCACCTACACGTCCACTTTGCAGTGGAATGATAGGGACCCCAGTCCCTATCATCTCATTTCTACAGCTGAGTAAACTGGAGCAATGTGAAATAAAGTGTCTTGCTCAAGGAAACAACACACTCATTAATTGCTCCATGAGAAATGTTGATGCATTAGAAAGGAGCAGTTACAGGGTCATAAAGCTTTCAAAATTGGAAAGTTCTTCAGACATGTAATTAAAAAAATAATTATGGAATTATATCCTTGTATAAACTGTTAGCAGGACATTGGACAGGCAGCCATATTCTAAATAGCATTGGTATATCAGAAGGTTGAAAACAGGTATTAATACTTGTTTGTATCATTTATTCCAGGAACCCAAACCAGATGTTGATGAAGACGAGCCAGCACCAGTCAAAAAAGTAGATCCTTTGGCTAAGTTAGACAGAGGGTAAGAGAAATCTATAACTTGAAGAAATTCTCAGGGGAATATATATAAGAAATTCTCAAATATAATCATGTAATTATGATTATAATGTGAAGTTAAGTAGCAAAAATCTTAGCAGCTGGTAGGCTTTTTTTTTTATACCCGTGTTAAGGCTGGACTAATCTCGACTTTCAAAAAAAAATATCTATAGATTTTTTTTTTTTTTTGTTTTTTTTTGTGGTATTGTGGATTTTGCAAGTGGCCTAGTCCTGTGAAATATAGAATTAGTTACAGTATGTCTGTTGTGGGTTTTGTTTTGATCTTCTCACAGGTGATATTAATGTATCAATACTCTTACAAACTTATGAGACATAATTTGCTTTCTCAACTCTTCATCTGATATTCTATTAGAAATTCACTCTGCATTACTTCCAAAGCCTTTTAACCCTTTCATTACCATATTTCTAACCAAAATATACCTCAATTAATTTCTAACATAATCATAAATTTAGTCTGGTTTCATTAAACAACTCTAACTTTTTTATTTATCAACATATTGTGATTTTTGGAAGAAAATTTAACAAAAGGTTCTCAACCAATCCTATTCCATAATTTTTGTCTCAAAGTGACTCTAATTACAGGTAAATTCAACAAAATATGAAATTATTTAAATTTTGTTCAAACATCGCTATAGAAAATGGGTTATTAGCTAATATTCAATTGGGTATACAACAAAATTTTACTATAGAAGAGTTGTGCACATTACTGGATTTATCAGGTGAATTTAAATACACAAAAGACGGGTGTACCATAAAGGTATAAATAAAACAAAAGACTGGAATTTATCTGAAGAAAACTATTTTTTTTTAGGAATAACCAGCTCTTAATTGTGTTGCTATATCTGCTCGGAACTGCAGATGGTCGCATTGCTTTCGAACCGGTCCCGATTTGGTATATAGTATAAACACATTAGTAATACTCATATTTACTATATACCAAACCAGGTATCGCCACCATTTATTTCCCGATTTGCCAACTGAATAATAAGACATCATCTGATTCATCCGATCTACACCACCCATGTACCTGTTATAATTGAGATTCACAAATGGGGTGCCATTTTCATCCACATGTGGCCGTGCACAGGTAGACAGAAAATTGATCTGCCTCTTATATCTGTATGCGGTCGCTAGCAAATTTCCTTTCTGCCGTTGAATTATTTCACCTTTTTTTTTTTTTTTTTTGCTTTTTTATATCCAACGGCAGTCCTTTTCTATTAGCGATCACTGTAGCACATGTACGTGTTGCCACAGTATCTAAATTCTCCGCAAGTTTGACCGAACTGAAAAACCGGTCAAAAAATAATATACGGCTCTGGTTATGGTATGGAAGTGATAAATTCCAGACCACATCATACCCTAGGCCATGCTGACTTACATAATTGTCTCTTTTGCAAGTATAAAATTCAAATCCAGAGCAGTACCCAGTATTCGATTTGCAAATCTTCCAAACTTTCATCCCCCATTTTGTGGGCTTTCCTGGCATATATTGTCGAAAACGCACTCGGCCTTTATAGCCCACCATACCCTCATCGATAGATAAATATCGACCTGGTTTGTAAACTGTTTTGTGTTTTGAACACAATCAATGAGGGGTCTTATTTTAAATAAGTTTGGTTCTCCACGTACTGGTGTACTGCTCGTGTCTCTTACATGTAAATACTGCGTCAATTTTAAAAACCGTGTCCTTGTCATTATACTTGAGACATATTCGTCTCCAAAGGGTTCATCGGTACTCCAGTAATTTGTAATTCTGGGTAGCTTTCTAATGCCCATAATATTTATGGCAAAATAAGCCCTAATTTCATTTAAGCTTGTGGGAAACCACAAACTATCCTTTTTTTTCGCTTTGTTTCCGCCGTAATAATTTCAAACAAGCTCATAGGAAAAAGTAAAAGGAAATAGTCTAAAGCTTTGCTCTCCTGGGATAGACTGTGACTTGGTCCAGTTTCTTCATAAAAATCACTGAAAGAAACAGTTTTTAAATTTTTACTCCATTCAGGTGCCAATTCATTTTCTTTATCGCTGTCATCGGAGCTCTCGGATTCACTGTTTTCACTTTCGGAAAATGAAACATCGGATTCATTATCAAATACCACGTGCTTTTTTTTTTTTTCAGTTATAGAGTTAGATTTTTCAAGGTCTTCAGTAGAAAATCCTTCGAATTCTGACTTGTTGCTTGACTGAATGAAATTGGTATCCATTTTTGTCAGTTAAAAATTTTCAAAATACAACAGGAACAAATTTGGGAAAAAATCTCCCAAAATTCACAGAATTAAAATAACACGTCGATATTTGTCCGAAACTGTAGCTCAATTGTTTACGTAGTATAATCACGTGTTTTCACGAATGTACTAACGAGATTTGCTCTGATATTCTCATTTAAATATGAATGTGTGAGTACGGGTGGTTTTGGGCGGCTTGGTCACATGAACCAAAATTTTTTGGGGGCGGTTAGGTAACGAAAGGGTTAAAATGAGTTACTGTTTGTCATTCCCCTTGCCTAACCATTTTCACTATCCTAATTTGTTATTGTTAGAACTTAGTTTTACATTAAACTATACATTTAGCATATTGTTGAAACCTTACTGTAATACTTTGTCATTTCACATATTAGTCAGGAAATACCTGTTGTGTATAATACTTGTTTTTGTACTGACAAATAATCTTTTTTAATGCTATTTCAGATCATTTAATATGGATGAATTCAAACGTTCATATTCTAACAATGACACAACAACTATTGCCCTTCCATTCTTTTGGGAACATTTTGATAAAGAGCATTATTCCATCTGGTTTTCGGACTACAAGTATAATGACGACTTGACTTACGTCTTTATGTCAGCTAATTTGATAGGAGGTGAGAATTTGCCTTTTTTTAAATTTTATATATTTATTTATTACAATTTAATAATGGCATTGTTGGTTAGTGTTATCCAATGGGGCCAATCGCTGGGTCAGTGAATTTCCAACAGGGGTGTCTGTGATTCAGAGCAGAACAAATATCGAGAAACTTCATTTAAAAATGTTTGATAACCATCATAGACACTTCACAACCATTACTTTCAGATTCAATCTTATTGCATGGTATCTTAGCCTGTGGCTATAGCAGATGTACCTAACGTAATGTCTTGTGAAATTTGGGAAATGGAAATTGTAGAAACCTGTTGAATATTTATACATGTTCATCTCTCTGTCTTCACATTTATATTGCTTTGAAAAAAGTGGTGTTATTTATATCTGTTTTGATTTGACTGGTAAAAATTGGAGGAATAAGCACTGTACAGGAAAATTTCAAATAACTGTTGGTTTCAAGGCCATCTGATTATAGAAAATATTCCTCCAAAAGTTTTGTCCAATCCCTGTCTGTGGAAAAGTCAGCATAAATATATGTATATATGACAAACTTCCAGGCAGTTTCTATCAAATTCTGCGAATGAAATATTTTCACATTACTAGAATGCAACTATTTTCTTGAATACTGCTTACTGACATTTAAATTTTTTCACTAATCCTTTTAGGTTAATCATGGGGGACATTACATGATTCTGTTGCTACAATTTATAATTATATACTGTGGTGTTCTTGAAGCGTTTTGGTCAATTTCCGTTTCTTTATTGTATTTATAAATGCCTAATCTATTCAACTTTTTTTCTAGGAATGTTCCAGCGTTTAGAAAAACTAAATAAACAATGTTTTGCTAGTGTACTTATTTTTGGTGAAGATAAGAATGTTTCTATCTCTGGTATATGGATTTGGCTTGGTCATGAACTAGTTTTTGATGTAAGTTGCATATTTCTTTAGTCCTGTTACCTTTCCACATTGCAAATGTAAATGTCTGGTCTCCATCCCACGTTTTATGTGGAGTGGAAATCAGGCAAATGTACCATTTGAGTACCAGAATCACAAAAAGTACAAAACAGCACCATGGTTACATCATATTAGAAATTAAAACCTTCTCTTTGTTTACTGTCTACTTGCAATAATGCTATTAACATTTGAATTAATAAACCTGATTTAGATAATTTTTGCTAAACCACTACAGAATGCATTTACATTACTCTATATAAACTATTATATTTTCTTAGTAAAGGCTTTACTTTACATAATTTTGAATCTGAGATTTTGATATTATTTATTTTGAGAACAATACCTTATCAGTATGAGTGGCCAGTTTGAACAGAAAGAGATGAGATGGAGGCACATGGCTTAGTGGTTAGAGCATTGGCCTTGCAATCAAAAGGTTGTGCGTTCAATTCTCAGACCGAGTGATGTATTGTTTCCTTGAGCAAGACACTTTATGTCGCATTGCTCCAGTTAACTCAGCTGTAGAAATGAGATGATAGGGACGGGTCCCTATCATTCCACTGCAAAGTGGTCGTGGAGGTACCACGACAAAAAAGCACCCAGCACTCACTATAAATGAGCTTGGTGTTAGGAAGGGCATCCAGCTGTAGAAATCAAGCCAGAATCAGTTCCCATCCCACCCTTGCAAGCAGGGAAAAAGTGGACGTATGATGAAATGATGATACGGCTGGATTAACTCTTTAGCATTCACATTAATTTGTCAAATGTCATGTTTATTTGTTTATAATTTTCTATGTGCAGGCTTGAAATATTCTCAGATGTTTAAATATCAATAATTTACAATTAAATAATTTTTCCTGATTTTTTTTTTGGGGGGGTTTATTTGACTTTTATGGGCAGGTGAAATTAATTAATAGGAGCATTTGAAGTATCAACCAGGTGCAAATACTGGTTTAATTTTAAATATGTTGTTTTCAGCATAATACTTGATATATAAGGATCACTAAACCTTAGATCAGTGCTCCAGTAATTCCAAAGCCTTGGAAATTGTTTTATACCGAACATAATATTTACGGTAAAAAATGCTTGCATCTCCGCAGCATCTGTCGGTCGCCAAACAGATGGGGTTTTCCTCGATTTGAAATCTGTTGTTGGGCATATCGATTAATCTCTTCTGCCACAACTTCGAAGACAATTTGTGGTAAAAACAAAAAGAAATAATCCAGTGCTTCAGCATCGGGAGCTAATGTGTGTTGTGGACCGGTATTTTCAATAAAATCGGGAACATGTATAGGTATGGTATTTTTCAACCACATTGGTGTAATATTTTCAATGGCGTCCTGGAGATCTCCTTCGTTTTCACTTTCAAAACAAGAATCATCGTCGGATGAAATTTCAGAAATGTAAACATCTGATTCATTTGAAGATAAATCACTTATATTATCTTTTTGTTTCTTGTTCATTCTGAATGTCATGTGTAAAACCTTCAAAGTCAGTATTGCTACTTTCACAAGCCATGTTGATACACAAAAAATCTGTTCTACTTTCAACGTTAAAAAAAACACATTTTTTTCGCGGTAAGGGCCTAATCTCGAATTGACGGTATTTATTTTTAGAAGGATATTTTAGTGTGGGTGTTATCGGGCAGTTTGAACAAATGAAGGGGAAATAATTGGAGCGGTTTGAACACTAAAGGGTTAAATACTAATTTAAGGGTCAAAATCCATTTCTGCTAGTGTATATTCACAGTAAAGTCCTTTTGACCTAAGTATTTCTACTGTCATTCCCAATAATTATTAGATGTATGTATGTATATATATATATATCTGTGTATATATATTATGTTGGTACCACAAAAGATCCAGCCCACACTATAAATGTGGTTGGTGTTGGGGAGGGCATCTAGCTGTAGAAAACCAGCCAGAAACAGTCCTATATGAGTGAGACAGTCACCCGACCAAACTTGTTTAATGGGACAAACCTGCCTAACTCATGCTAGTATGAAAGATACACCTTAAATGATGATGATGTTTGCACTTTTTTTTATTATTTTTATGTTCACCAAACTAATAATTCAAGGTATTTGTTTATAATTTCCAGCTTAATCCAGATTGGCAGGTAGATTATGAATCTTACAATTGGAAGAAATTGGATGCAAATAGTGAAGAAACAAAAACACTTGTTGATGAATATCTTAGTTGGGAGGGAAAATTTGGTGGCAAAAAGGTAAACCAAGGCAAGATATTTAAATAAATGCTTTCTAGCATTGTCAAAGTAAAATCAAGTAATAAATAAAATCCAATTACTGAATTCT
This sequence comes from Eledone cirrhosa, assembly GCA_964016885.1. Taxonomy (NCBI): domain Eukaryota; kingdom Metazoa; phylum Mollusca; class Cephalopoda; order Octopoda; family Eledonidae; genus Eledone; species Eledone cirrhosa. The sequence continues at coordinate 305,183,124 of OZ024740.1, read as the reverse complement.
ATATCTTTTTTTTCGTGTGTTATGTCTATTAATTATTTTACTTTCTAATATTTAAGGAAAATGTGTTTGTCCAATCTCGTGCATGTTATGTTGGTTTAATTGGTTGGTAATTACTGTAGACTGAATAGAGGTATGGCATTGTTGAAGAAAGACAATGTGGGTAAAATACATTGATTGTCAAGAGAAAAATACATGATGTAATGGCATTGATAACTGCTCTTGTGGTAGTATACTTTAACCCTTCTGTTAAAGCAGTACTAGAACCATAAAGTACATGTACAATAATGTAGACTGGTTGGAGGAGAAAAATAGCTGTTTTAACCCTTTAGTTACCAACCTGGCCAAAACTGGCTCTGGTTCTATGAAATAAAATTTTAAAGGTTTCCAATTTATATTAAAATCTTGCAGCATAATTTTATATACGAATCTTTAAAATATTTCTTACTTTATTCACCTTTGTTGGCAAACTAAGCAATGAGAAAATTCGGAATGTCTGAACACCAAAGATTGGCAATGTAATTTTAGAGTATTGTTTACAAACACTGGTTTCTTTTCCAGAAGAAACTTGCTATTAATCTTGTGAACAGGTAAGAGTGCTGAATCAATATTTGATACATAGAATTCAATAAAGAATAAATATATATGTGAAAAACTAGATAGGTTTGTGACTAGTCTAGCTTCATCTTTTACCCTGAAGTCATATTCATAAATTAAAAAATGAAATTAAATTATTTTTACATTTTTGTTTTCATGTTGGCATGGATTGAATAAGACTGCAACATTCTACATTTGGATTCTGTTTCTGATCCTAATCCTCGTTTAAGTAAGATGATTTCTACATGTAAAACTGCTGAACTGTAGAACAGAAACAAACCTTGCACGTCTACCCAAGCAGGGTTAATTTGAAAGAAAATCATTGTAGTGTTACATTAAAAATGCTTTTTAGGTTCATTTTAAACTTATGTATGTGTGTTGGCTAGATGATGTATGTGTTATATTGAACAGTCCAAAACATTTAAATTATTGCAATGGAATAAGACCTAGTGTAAGAATTATCTAATAAAACTTTCGACGAGAAACTAAAACTCAGTTGTCTCTATTGTGGATTTATAACAATGCTGAAAAAGGGTAGATTTGGAAGGCAGAAAGGGTGCTGCTGCTAGTTAGGTAGCTGACTTGTACAAATGTAAGTTGATCACTTGTGTATCTACTACAATTATCTTCAAATAACGTTAGATACTTCTTTTGCAAAACAGCTACTTTCTAGGCCAAAGTAAGATAATTGTAGAACTCAATGGAAACATCTGGTTCTTGGGCCTTTTTTTTTTTTTTTTTTTTTTTTTTTTTTTACGTGCTATTTAAGACCTATTGCTGCAAATTTAGTATACAGTAATCCCCCGTTTATTGCGGGGGGGGGGGGGGGGGGAATACCTTCCAGAACCAACTGCAATATAGAGAAACCATGACAACCGTTGTTTTCATAGTTTAAGCTTTAAAATACCTATCCCACATGCTTTAAGTACATATAAACTCATTAAAACACCAAGCCAGTAACGATCCTATAGAAACTACTACCAACCATTGTACCACTAGTTACCAATGAGGACCATTACTGCTTGGTAATACACTGCACATCTGCCATCAGGTGTCTGAGGGTTTTGTAAGTAGTAAAACTAATGGAAAGAAAAATAAACTTTTTTTATAGTTAAAAAAGCCTTGCTATACACTTCAATCACATTGAAACTTATTCAATGAGGTCAAATTTTAAACACTTTTTATTCAGACATACGTACAGTGATAAGAATATAGATATGTTCTAATTAAAAATCTGATGTAGCGAGGATAACCGCGACAGGAAATTAGATACGTTCCAAATAAAAATCTGCGATGTAGCGGGACAATGAGAAGTAAACCACGATATAGCGGGGGATTACATTTTCAAAAGATTTAATAGACTTGAGCAAGTTTTACAAAAAGCCTTGCTATATCTGTTTATTAGAATATCTTACCTACCAGCGCTTAATTTCATTGGTGCTAAAATCCTACAAAACAAATATTTTGCTTAATTAACTTACTGTCTGTCGTGTAGAAATTAAGTTACTTGTGGTTTTATTGTCACTTAACTTTTAACATCTTGTAATAATTTACCTGAAAATGTCTAAAATCAGGTTTGTTAATTTAAATTTGTAGTATGAAAATTTGCATTAAATTAAAGACTGATTTTAAAAAAAAATTTTTTTTTTGTTATGCAGTTTAGTATTTTTCAAGAATGTCTTACTGGTGTGGTTTCAAGATTTAAAGCTGATTCATTTTATGTCCACTTTCTACACTGGCATGAGTTGTCATACAGTGACTTTTCATGGTCATACCTTTGACATCAAATCTATGGCTTAATGCCAACCATCTTTCAGGGTGTATATTTTTTTTTTTTTTTTTCCATCATCATCATCATCTTTTCATTTTACGTCCGCTTTTTCCCTGCTTGGAAGGGTGGGATGGGAACTGATTCTGGGTTGATTTCTACAGCTGCATGCCCTTCCTAACACAAACCTCATTTACAGTGAGTGCTAGGTGTTTTTTTTTTTTTTTTTTTTTTTTTTTTTCCCCCCATGGCACCTCCACGACCACTTTGCAGTGGAATGATAGGGACTGGGGTCCCTATCATCTCATTTCTACAGCTGAGTAAACTGGAGCAATGTGAAATAAAGTGTCTTGCTCAAGGAAACAACACATCACTCGGTCTGAGAATTGAACTCACAACCTTTCGATTGCAAGGCCAATGCTCTAACCACTAAGCCATGTGCCTCCATACAAGCCTGTACACAACAATTGAGATGTCACATATGTTTACATTTTTAAATATATTTGGTTTGACAAGTGAAAATGTAAGATGCTGTAGCAGAGGCAAGTAGATGTATAAGTGGTGAGGTGGAGGGGAGCCTTGGACACATGAGCAAGGATATTGCTGGCTGAGAAATTGCTTGACAAATAATTGAAGTAGCCAGGGTATGTTGCAATTATGATTGAATTAGTCAACAGTAAGTTATTTCTAGATGAGCAAAAGGGACATTTCTATGAGACTATTTTTGATATGAGGTGAGATCAAAGTGCTGGGAAATTTATAATGCAAATAAACCATTTGCTATACTGATTTCAGGAAACGGGTTGGCTAATCGACCACTTACCAACCAGGCACACATGCAAACCAGATCGACTTCAAACTCAATGGTAACTGGTGAATAATATGTCCTTTCTCCATGAAGAATTCTCAGCAGACTCTACAAGGAAAGTACAGAAGCTGAAAGATTCCTCAGCCAATCATTGGTTTAAAGAAATATGTGACAACAGACTTAAGACAATTGGAAACTTCCTGTTGCAAGCAACATGCCAAATTTGTAGTTGTCAGGTGCCAGCTTGATGGTGGAATAGTAGAGAAAATTTCCTTAAATTAAAAAAATAATAGGTCTGAAAAGATTGGAAGAACATAGTAATACTTGGTAGTTAGAAGAGAAGCTGCCAACTGGTAGACTTATCAAGGAGAAGAACAGAAAGTACAGGGTTTGTCTATTCTTTCATTGGATGCATAATGTGTTCAGTGTTGTAAAGCATGTGTCAGTGCTAGAGATTGTTGAGGGGGAAAATCTGTAAAGGATGACTTGGTGTATTTGCTCTCACTGATGCTAAGAAAAAAGAGTCAAGATTAGCTTTCTTAAAATGTGATAAAGGATAAAAAGGCAGAGGAACAGCTGGACCATCAGAGCTGCTAGTTGCTGAAATGCTGTAAATATCTGGCTATATATAGAACCTGTGGCAGTCACCGACATAATCTGATAATCCAGGGGAGAATCATACTCAATTGTAGGCATAGCAGAATCATTATCAGCTGTTAACAAAGAAACATCATTGCTGTTTAAAGTCTATTTTCTATGCTTGCATGAATTAGACGGTTGTCACTTGCTGAGGCCAGACTGGTCAGGTGACTAGGTCTTGCTAATACACTGTTTTGGCTTGGTTTCTGCAGCTGTATGCCTTTCCCAAGGCCAACCACTTTAGAGCATGGTTTCTATGGTTGGATGCCCTTCTTAATACCAACCACTTTACAGAGTGTATTGGGAGCATGGTTTCTATGGCTAGATGCCCTTCCTAATACCAACCACTTTACAGAGTATATAGGGAGCATTTTATAGTGGCATCCTCAGTATTTTGCTATAGCACCAGCACCAGGATGCTCAGTATAAATGGTCATGTTGGAGGAGGTGTTGTCATGGATCCTAGGAGGTAGGTAAATTAGCCATCTTGTTCCTGCTGCATTCATTCCACTTGTGTGGGAAGGTGAGTTCCTCATATGAAATATTGCCAGTTTTCTCAGTCCTGGATAATCTTCTTTGTGAGGTTTATGGCTTCATTTCTCTTTGCAGCTATATATATGATGGACTCTCCCGTCGATATTCAACATGAGTGTCCAATAAAAGTTCAGCTCTCTGGATGGCGGTGTCTCATGTGACATTTCAATCCTGCCAGTGACCCACATAGGTCGCAGGAGCAAGAGTTTATGGAGAGTCTTGCAGGTCTCGAGGCTTGTTGCTTCGTCCCTGTTTGGACAACACGCAATTCCTCTATGCAATGGATTCAAAGCTCTTGATTGTACTATGGCACCTTTCTCTCAGCAGCAATTTGTTCGCAATCACGGAAAGGGATTGCGAGAGCAGTGAGATTTGATTTCAACTTATCCTTATATTGTAGCCATGGTCTAACCAACTTTCCTATTGCCACTGCTAAGCTGACCATACATGAGGACTTTTGGAATTCTGTCGTCACTCATGCGGATGACATGGCCAGCCCAACGAAGCTGAGATTGCATAAGGAAAGTTTCAATTCCCCCAATGTTGCATTTGGTAAGGATGTCGGCGTTGGAGATTTTATCTTCTCATACATGACCACAGATGGATCTCAAACATCCCTTGTGGAACACATCCAGCTGGTTTATATGTGACCAGTAAGGTGTTCAGGATTCTGATCCATAAAGCTAAGTGGTGAGAACAACTGCCTTATACACTAGCACTTTCGTTATATATATGTCAATATTACATGGTAGTGAGACTTGGGCATTGTGTGTTGAAGACATGCGTAGATTAGAAAGAAATGAAGCTTGCATGCTCCGATGGATGTGTAATAGTAATGTGTGCAAAAGGTGAAGCATAAACGAATTAAGAGAGACTAAGCATAAGAAGTATCAAATGTCATGTTCTGGAGAGGAGATTGCATTGGTATGGACATGTGATGCATATGAAGGACCACAGCTGTATAAAAAAGTGCAGGGCAATGAAAATTGATGGAAGCTATGGAGTGGGTAGACCAAGAAATCCTGGGACAAGATGATAAGAACTGACCTTGCTCACTTACACCTCTCTAAGACAATAACACTGGATTGAGATCTTTGGCGCCATGCAGTTGTACAGAAGACCTGACTGCCATTGCATACAAGCCTAGTCAGTAGGCACCTCTTAACCCAAATGTACACCCCACCCTCCCTTTCCTGTTCCATCCACTGTCTATGACACAACAGTGCACACTGTAAAGTGGCCGTGTAGGGGACATGGTAAAAAGGCTCCCAGTCCATGTAAATGTGGTTAGTGTTAGGAAGGGCATCCAGCTGTAAAAAAACCTGTCGGAGACACTTACGTGCGAGCGAGACATGGTCTCCCGACCATTCCCGCATCAAATGGAACAAAACCGTCTAACCCATGCTAGCGTGGAAGATGGATGTTAAACGATGATGACGATATATATATTAGTAATATACTTTACATCTCAATAAACAAGATTGCTTTGAATCTAGTTTAGAGAAGCATATAAATATAGAAATATCTTAAAACACGGATTACTCAAATGGGAGGATCCCAACACAGTACTTAAACATAAAAGACATCTTCTAAAAGCCAACACACTTCTCCTTGACCTCCTCCTCTTTCAATCTTTTCTATATTTTATTTGCAACCCACCTTGTGGATTAACTCTCTGCTGGCCGCTGTCCTCAAGTATGTGTTGTATATTGAATAATATACGGGATCTTTATGAAAAGCATTTGAAGGCCTTTCGCTATGAATTAAGGTTGCGACCATCGTCATACCACCTAGCCTTAGCAAAAACAGGAAGGAATAATTGACAATGCTATCATTTCTCTCTTATAAGCATTTATCTTCCAGTTTCTGTTGAGGCTATATATAGTGTTGTAGTTTGCTCAAAGCATTGTGGACTAAGAAATCATCATCATCATCATCTTCCACGCTAGCATAGGTTAGACGGGAGTTGTCCCACTTGAGGCAAGGTTGGTCGGGTGACCGTGTCTCATTCATATAGGACTATCTGGCAGGTTTTCTACGGCTGGATGCCCTTCCTAACACCAACCACATTTACAGTGTGGACTGGGAACTTTTTACCGTGTTACCTACACGGCCACATTACAGCGTGGACTGTGTGTTTTTTTGTCGTGACACCTACACAATCTTTCTCTTTCTCTCTCTATATATATATTTGAAGGAACCTTCAAAATACTAACATCTGACAAAATGAAAATCCAGTAGAAGTGGATGGGGGAGAGAAAACCTCATAAATATGTGCAAGATTAATATATATATATATATACATTTAAAAAACTGATGATTGATATTAGTCTACACTTGTGAATTACTTGCAATAATGGGAATCACAAAACTTAAGTATTTTATGAAAATAAATGCCTAATTTACCATGTTATACATATAGCCATGTAACGGGGAGCAATCTGCAAAATTTGGATTAACAACAACTATAGCAAGGAATTTAGCATGCAGGTTGGTGTCCATTAGGGCTCTGTTCTTAGCCCTCTCCTGTTTAATATTGTATTAGCATAGAAATGGGGATGTAAAATAATAATGACGATGATATGCATACATCATCATTTTATGCCTACTTTCCATGCTTGCATAGGTTTGACATATATCTGTATATACTGTTTCTATAAACACACGCAAACAAATATATCATCAATATATATATATATATACATAGAACACACAACACACAAGGCTCTTCTCCGTTCTCGATAGAGCAGAAACGTGACCCCTCACAAAGACAATCAACGGCTTTGATAACGAATCCCTGAGGACCATCAGATGGTACCACCACGTTTCTAACAAAGTTACGTGCGTGCATACATCAGCTCATAACCTGCCGCCTCATATGCTGGTATGGACATGTCCTCCGCCTGCCATCAGATCATCCTACCAGAGCCTTACTCTCATTTGACACAGCAGCTACAGGCTGAAAGAGGCCCTACAGCAGGCCTTGCACCAGATGGCTGGATGTCATCAAGGAAGATCTCCATGAAGGATGCAGAGGGGCAAACATTGGAGGGCACTGGTGAACTTAGTTGGCTCTACGCATGATGAGGCCTCTGGGATCACTGACCTAGGATGACCTCAGTCTCATCGAGCAAGAGCAAGAAGAATATATATATAGCAGCATGGAAAATGTATGTAAAATGATGATGGTGATATATATATATTTGTTTACTATTGATGAATGCATGGGTAAGTATTTAATACCAGAGTAAAGATTAATAGTTTAAGGTCAAGTTTGAAGCCTGTTACTTTGGAGATTCTTCTATCTGTTAGAGGGTTTTTTGGCAGTATTTTATAGGAATTAAGCACTGTTTGACGAAACTCTAGAGTAACAGGTCACTGACCCGACCTCAACATATATAAATATGCAGGTGGCCTTGATTTTACACCGGTTTGAAATTTTCCCTAGTTCCAATTTTGGTCAATCAACTCATAGTGAAAGTGAGTTTACAAATGAGATCTTTTCTTTAAATGCAATTTTTTGTGAAAAATTCATACATTATATTAAAACCCCTACCCCATTATCCATATTAGACAAGCAGTATTTTGTTCAGCTGATTTTTTTCAGAGAACTAGTATGGTCATAAAGAAATTTTTATGAGTTTCTTTGGCAGAATTTGTATGTGTTTTACAAAGTTGTACACTTGTGTAATCTTTGAGGCCTTTCTACTGTGATCCAGACCTTTTCTGTTTCCAGATATGGTAACAGCAGTTAACTTGATTATTTGTAACAGATATGTCATAAGTACAAAGTCATAGAATGAAGACATCACAGATTGTGCAATACTTTGAAATTCCTTGGTATATTGGACAATTTTATGCATTAAAATTATTTTAAAAGTTTAATGTGACTGAGATCAAATTAATGAAGCAACTGATACGTAGTATAATTGATAACTGTAAAACATGTGGGGTAATGACTGAAAAGATACGATTGCAAATACCAGCACCCGAAATGGGGTTCCTCCGAAGGGTCTTTGGAGTAACGTTACTTGATAGAGTGCATAACTCGGATATCAGAGAGTCACTCCAGATAGAGCCACTACTTCTCCGAATTGAGAGCTCACAGCTCCGATACTACAGGCATGTGGTTAGAATGTCTCAGGAAAGAATCGCTGGACAGATTTTACGGGCAAAACCAACTGGCAGGAGACCCAGGGATAGGCCTTGAGCAAGATGGTTGGATAACATCCATGTGCTTGGCTGGTCATGCAGGGGATCCAGCTGGATCAGTTGCTTCTGACACGATCTGCTGGAATGTGTGTTTGAGGACGCTGCCCCAACAACCCTCTAAGGAATAAGTCAGCCAAGAAGTAGCAGTAAAGAAAAGACCTAATCATTACACCAGTGTCAGTAACAGCTTGTTCACAATGTTTTCACATAATTTTCTGTGTTTTGACTTCACTTTTGATGAATGTAAATAAAGAATGACCATTCATTTACTAATTAGAATTGTTATTCAGCTACTTTAAGTGATATTATAAGCAGTGTTAGTTTCTGAATCAAGGCCATCATTGCAGAACTAACATTATCACCAGTACAAATACTGGATGAAATCAACCCTAACAAAAAATTGTATTATCAACTTTGGTTAGAATCACTTAATGAATATACAATTTATTTATGGTATTTATTTTATTAAGTTATTTTTATATCAAAATAGCAAATTGATATCATAAAACCTTATGTGAACAGGTTTTTATTGAAAAAAAAAAATGTTAAATTTTGGATGCTTAAAACTCATTCCTATTCACTTCACAATATATTTGATTGATTATTGATTACACACTGATTTCATTTACGCAAACTTCTCTGGGAACATATCCCTGGCATGTAATCAGGGCTGCCCGTGTATATATATATACCTATAGATATATATATACAAATTCATAAATAAGATTCATTCTCTCTTCAACTAGACTCAAAACATGTCAATATAATCTATTTCTTTATGAAAATAGTAACTTCAACAGAATATCACATCGAATTCCATAAAACACACACACATACACGCGCGCGCACACACACACACACACATACACACACACAAACACACACAAACAAACAAAAAAAAAAGGGAAAAAGAGAAAAATCTAACAAATTTATCGTATGTAAATTATTAAATGCTGAAAGCTTGATTAATGAAACTTGGATCTGAAAATTTTGATGTGACTATATAAAACAATGTTGGAAATATAGCAAGGATCAAACATGAGGCATGAAATTCTGGTATTTTCAGCTGAGTAATGGCAATGATTCCATAAGCATGCAAGAGCCAATGTCCAAAAATTATTACTAAATTGTTCAGTTTGGTGAAATTCTCTTTCAGTAATCCTAGAACTGTCTGAAAATAGAAAGAAATCCAAGAAATAGAAACAAAAGACTGATGAGAATTTCTTATTTCATGGACAAGGTTGGGAATTTCTCATCAAATTAAGGCAGTTAAAAAAATTTTAAATTAGGTTTTATGATTTGAAATCAAGTTATAAATTGTTATAAACTGATTTATTTGGACTAATATCCTCATCTTGGTTGTTACAATTACATTACACCACACCCTGGTTTCAGGTATTTCTTGCATTTGGTAACGTTCTCAGTATTTTAAATCAAACTCCTTATTTTATCCCTAGAGGTAAATTGGTCACATTTCATTGACCATATCTGGGACATCTTGTGATATTGCTTGCTTGTTCTTCTTAAACTAGTGTTTATAAACACACTAAACTCATAGACTAGTGCACTTAACCAACCATTAGATTGACTATGCTATTAGAAAAAAAAATAATTTGAATGTAAATTTATTTTTCAAAACTGAAATTTATATTCAGACCAAAATTGAAATCAGAATTTGAAATGCTCAAAAGTTTTTTTTTAAAAATTCAATCTCTGGATTATTTTTTATAGAAATAATAACTGTTCTTATTTTTTAAATTGTAAATAAATAAAACTAAGGGACAGAAAAAAACTGAAATAAAATCTCTTAATGGTGTATATTAATTTTATAATAAAAATGTAAAATATACACTTTCCCAAGTTTATCAAACCATCTGACATAATGCTTTGATACATGGTCCACAAAGACTTATTGGAAAGAGTGTGGAATTTATGTGTATATACATTTTCTCTGCAATAGTCAATGGACAGGATCTGTGTTGAGTACTGTAAAGTAACTAAACATCTGTTATGTAGTATCTGTGTTGTAAAGTAACTAAACATCTGTTATGTAGTATCTGTGTTGTAAAGTAACTAAACATCTGTTTTGTAGTATCTGTGTTGTAAAGTAACTAAACATCTGTTATGTAGTATTTGTGTGGTAAAGTAACTAAACATCTGTTATGTAGGATCTGTATTGTAAAGTAACTAAACACACATCTGTTATGTAGTATCTGTGTTGTAAAGTAACTAAACATCTGTTATGTAGTATTTGTGTTGTAAAGGAACTAAACATGTTATGTAGTATCTGTGTTGTAAAGGAACTAAACATGTTATGTAGTATCTGTGTTGTAAAGGAACTAAACATCTGTTATGTAGAGTCTGTGTTGTAAAATAACTAAACATCTGTTATGTAGTATCTGTGTTGTAAAGTAACTAAACATCTGTTATGTAGTATCTGTGTTGTAAAGTAACTAAACATCTGTTATGTAGGATCTGTGTTGTAAAGTAACTAAACACACATCTGTTATGTAGGGTCTGTGTTGAGTACTGTAAAGTAACAAAACACTCATCTATTATGTATTCTTTGTAGTACTAGTTCTGGCTCTCTCAGTTCAAATCTCACCATGGTCAACCTAACCTTTCATCCATTAACAGTCAATAAAAAAAGTACCAGTCTAGTACTGGGGTTGATTCTTCCTCTATATCTCTTTCTCACTTCCTTTCTCTCACTCTCTAGCCTTCTCTGGAAGAAATATGCTGTATTCAGACCTGAGGAGGGATGGGTTCTGCCAGGTTTAAAAATGCCCTAGATATGCCATATGTCAATAGTTATTGGGACCATGTTATGCATGCATTGAGTTGTGTCTCCTTCTGGTACTTATCTATAGTCAGAGGATTTCAACTAGCTTACAGAAGCAGTATGTATTTTCCTAAGAGACATCAGTAAATAGAATGCATTAGGGTTTGAATTGAAGAGGTGTGTATGTTAAAACCCAAATAATTATACCATGGGACTTAGTATAGAGACCAAGGAAGAACAAGTTAAGTATTATTAGCATTATTATTAGTGTTATTGAAATAACAATTGTGGTCAAATTATGACAGCCAAAACAGTACAATGTCTAAAGTAGAAAACAATAAAATGTTAGAAATTTCAAGCATTGAGTTCTATACATTTTGGCTCCAATTTGAAATAAAACTAAAGCTAGCTTTATTTTCACACCATTGTCAATAAAACAGCCTTAATTTGCTTTACTACCTTTTCAAGAAAAAAAAAAATTTGAAACCATTTACCTGTTCTTGACAATATGCAAGATGTGTTGCGTGTGTTACTAGGGACAACACTATCAAAATATATGGATAAGCATAATCTGGCAAAAGAAATAAAAACATAAGATTAAATATAGTTGCACAACTTATGTAAAGATAATATCAACATCATTATTTAGCACATGGCAGTGGATTGGCAGTGTCGGTAGAACGTCAGACACCATGGTTTGCAGCATAGAGTTATGGCCCTTTACCTTCTGAGTTCAAATACTGCCAAGGTTATTGCCTTTCATTCTTACAGGGTCGATAAAATAAAGCACCAATAATACACTGAGATAATTGCTGGCCTTGTGCTAAAACTAGAAACATTATTTAGCACCTGTTTTCCTTACTAGCAAGGGTTGGATTGTGTCCACTTTTCCTGGCTAGAATGAGTTTGACAGGATGTTTTAAGACAATGTTTTACAGCCAGATGCCCTTCCCAATACCAACTGTTTTAGCGAACTCTCATGACAAGCAAGAATACAGTGTATTTATTCTAAAAACCTGGATACACACGGATGTATACATTATTTCAAATATCTATACTAAATTACTTTTCTAAGGTCTTTAATATATTCTTGGTAAATCTATTAGTCATAAATTGTTTTATGTCATCCTGAAGCACAAAGGGTGTGAGAGTAAGGTGACAAATGACTCCAATACAAGAGGTGTGAAGATAAGGTAACTAAGCACTCCAATACTAAAGTACAAGAAATGTGAAGATGAGGTGTTTAACTGAAGACTCCAATACAAGAGGTATGAAGATAAGGTGTTTAAGGACTCCAATACTGAAGTAAAAGAGGTGTAAAGATAAAGTAACTAATGACTCCAATACTGAAGTACAAGGGGTGCAAAGATAAGGTGACTAAGGACAACAGCCATAGTAAAGGCTGGTTGAAAAAATTCATGGAGCTACTACCACTGTTAGCTACAAAGGAGCTCTACCTCAGAGTGAAAGCAGACTCTATGATGCTTGCATGTGAATGGCAATGCTACATGGAAATGAGACTTGAGCTTTGTGTACAGAGAATTTATGGAGATTGGAAAGAAATGAGGCTTGCTTGCACCAATAGACATTCAATAGTTATATACATAAAAGTCCATGGAGGCCATGGGGTTGGCACAAGAAATGAAGAAGGCTTCAGGCTTCTAGATTTCTGCAACGCCAATGACATGTCGATATGTAACACAAACTTAAAAAAACCCGACAACCACCTGATCACCTATAGATCAGGGGAGCATTCTAGTCAGATAGATTTTATCCGCATCAGAGGACGTGACAGATGGACGGTGATAAACACAAAAGCCTTCCCTAGTGAGGAATGTACCTCCCAACATAGCTTAGTTGTCAGTGACCTCACGGTCAGAACTAGACGAGCCTGGAAACAGAAGCCAACCTGGAGAAGAAAGATCTGGAAGCTGAAAGACCCCTCAGCCAGTAACAGATTTAAAGATATTTTACTCAACGCCTATGACAGTAAAGAAGAACAAATATAGACATTCAATGTAGAAGAGCACTGGGAGTTCCTAAAAAATAACTTACTAAAGGCAACGGGTGACATCTGTGGCTGGAGTAAGACCACAGGAGAGTGACTTGGTGGTGGAACAATAAGGTAGATGAGGCAGTTAAGGCCAAGAGACAGGCATGGAAAGAATGGAAGAACGGGGGAAGCAGGGTACATTACATAGAGACCAGGAGGGAAGCTAGGCGACAAGTATACTTAACTAGGAGGGAAGCAGAGGATAGAAAATTCAAGCATGTTTTGCAACGTGAGGACCAGAAACAGGAGGTGTTCAAGATTGCGAGGCAGTGTGTCAGAGAGAATTGTGATGTCATTGGAGAGAAGTGTATCCGGAATGATAAAGGTGAGCTTGCCCTCACAAGTGCTGAGAAGAAAGATGCGTGGAAGAGCTATTATGATAGATTACTAAATGAGGAGAATACATGGGAAGAAGAGATTCTACCCCAAGAGGGGGGGGGGGGCGGCAGTACAAGTCAGCAGCAGCGTAGTAAGGCAATCAAAGATATGAAGACGGGGAAGGCAACCGGTCCATCAGGTATAGCTGCCGAGATGCTGAAGTCATCTGGGTCGGTAGGTCACACCATAACCACACGTATTGTTAACCAGGTAATACTAGGTGTCATACCAAAGGATTGGTGCAGTAGCATCATTGTCAACTGCTACAAAGGTAAAGGTGATGCACTAGATAGAGGAAACTATAGAGGTATAAACCTGATGAACCAGGTCATGAAAGTAACAGAAAGAGTTATAGTACAGTTGATTAGGGACCGGGTGAAACTAGATGAGATGCAATTTTGGTTTGTGCCAGGAAGAGGCACCACTGATGCCCTCTTCTTTGTGAGGCAGTTACAAGAAAAGTACCTAGCTAAAAATAAGCCGCTCTACCTGGCATTTGTCGATCTTGAGAAAGCCTTTGACAGAGTTCCCCGTGTTATAATCTGGTGGGCTCTTAGAAAACTAGGAGTAGATGAATGGCTTGTGAAAGCTGTACAAGCCATGTATAAGGGAGCAGTCGGCAAAGTTAGGATTAGCAATGACTATTACAAGGAATTTAGCGTACAGGTCGGTGTCCATCAGGGCTCTGTTCTTAGCCCTCTCCTGTTCATCATAGTTCTGCAGGCAATAACGGAGGAGTTTAAGACCGGATGCCCATGGGAACTCCTGTATGCAGATGACCTCACACTTATAGCTGAATCTATGGTAGAACTAGAGAAGAAATTCCAAACTTGGAAGCAAGGATTAGAAAGAAAGTGTCTCAAAGTCAACCTGACAAAGACTAAGGTCCTTGTAAGTAGACGAGAAAACAGAACCCAGATCCCCTCAGGGAAATGGCCTTGCTCAGTATGTAGGAACAGTGTAGGTAGGAACTCCATTCTCTGCCCCAAATGCAAACAATGGGTACACAAGAGATGTAGTAGGATCTCAGGCAGCTTAACTAAGAATGTACGCTTCACATGTAGCAGCTGTGCTGGGACAGCAAGCAGCAAACAGCCACAGGAAACAAGTACCACCAAACTCTGAGAGGGCTCTGTAGAAACAGTAGACAGCTTCTGCTACCTAGGTGACCGAATTAGCAGCGGAGGTGGGTGTTCGGAAAGTACAATAACTAGGGTAAGAACGGGATGGAAGAAGTTCATGGAGCTACTGCCACTGCTAGCTGCAAAAGGCTTTTTCCTCAAAATGAAAGGCAGACTGTATGATGCGTGTATACAAACAGCAATGTTACATAGTAGTGAGACCTGGGCGCTGTCTGTGGAAGACTTGCGTAGATTAGAAAGAAACGAAGCCTGCATGCTCTGATGGATGTGTAATAGTAATATACGCGAACGGCAAAGCATAAATGAATTGAGAGAGAGACTGAGCATAAGAGGAATCAAATACTGTGTGCAGGAGAGGCGGTTGCGTTGGTATGGACATGTGATGCGTATGAAGGATGACAGCTGCATGAAAAGGTGCAGAGCACTAGAAGTCGATTGAAACCGCGGAGTGGGGAGACCTAAGAAGACCTGGGATGAGGTGATAAAAGCCGACCTTACCCAATTACGCCTCTCAAAGGCAATGACACACGACCGTGACCTCTGGCGTCATGCAGTAATACAGAAGACCCGACCCTCCACGGGTACAAGCTGAAGCTGAAGCATATAGACAATATGCCCCCACACCCTCCCACTGCAAAGTGGTCGTGGAGGTGCCACAGCAAAAAAGCACCCAGCCCACACTGTAAAGTGGACGTGTAGGCGCCACGGAAAAAAAGCACCCAACACTCACTGTAAATGAGGTTGGTGTTAGGAAGGGCATCCAGCTGTAGAAATCAAGCCAGAATCAGTTCCCCTATGAGCAAGGCATGGTCAACCGACCGGACATTGCTCACAACAGGACAACCCGTCTAACCCATGCTAGCATGGAAGAACGGACGTAAAATGGTGATGATGATGATGATGATGATGATGATAAGTAATGAAGTATCAATGAGCTGAGAGAAAAACTGGGTATAAGAGGAATCAAGTGCAGTGTGCAGGAGAGGAGACTGCAGTGGTATAGACATGTAACGTGTATGAAGGATGACAGCTGCATAAAGTAATGCAGGGTGCTTGAATTCAAAGGAACTCAACCTGGAATGATGTGGTGAAGACTGACCTCAAGCAGCTAAACCTCACAAAGGAGATGACCCAGAACTAAGAAAACTGGCAATATTTCATATTATGAGAAACTCACCTTCCCACGCAAGTGAAATGAATGCAACAGAAGCAGGATGTTTAACCTACCTACCTCCCTGTACCCTAAACCTGAATAAGCAGAGAGGTATTACAGCACTCATCCCATCTCCCACCCACCAATGTACTCCTGAAATCCCCTGTAAGTATGCCCCTAACCCCCTTCTCCACACTAAATCTGAAGAAGCAGAGTGATGGAACAACTCTCAGGTCCTCATTGCCAATATACTTCTTCATCCAACCCAAGCATGGAAATCTAGGAGGAACCTTAACTGATTCACCTTTCTCTGCTGAAGCCTCAACACTCTCCCAAAACAGGAAAGTCTGGCACAACCCCAAATAATGGACACCATCCAGTTATATGTCTTAAGCAGTATATAAATGCCCCTTTTTAGGCCACGAAGGGTAGTCAGGCACCCTCTCCCCCTCCAGCAATGAAATGGTGGACCCTAGCCTTAAGCCAAAGTACGACCATGTACACTAAGCACCCTAATGCTGGAATGAAACAGTGCTGGTGCCACTACAAAAGCACCCAGTCCACCCCGTAAGATAGTAGTGCTGGTGCCATGACGAAAAGTACCCAGTCAACCCTATAAGGTGGTAGTTCTGGAGTTATTATAAAATACTCTCAGTACACTCTGTAAGGTGATTGGCATTAGGAAGGACATCCAGCCATAGAAACCAAGCCAAAACAAAACATATGAGCAGGACCTAGTCACCTGACCAGTCTGGCCACAGCATGTGACAGCCATCTAACCCATGCAAGCATGGATAATAGACGTTAAACGGTGAAGCTGATAGCTCTGAGGTGAATTTGTTGACCTCAACGTGACAAATAAACAAGGTGGTGCAGTTAGGGCTCATTTTAACACCCATAGCTATTTTAATTTCCAGAAATAATTTGAAGGCTATGAGATCACAGTTGTGATGGACGAAGAGAGCTGGAAGGAAGAGGAGTTGAAGAGGCAAGGCATATATGGAGTCATGCATGTGGGAGGGGATGGTTGCTATGAAAGGAGTAGAATGGTTAGTTAAGATTTTTAGAGATGAGTTTATTTGGGCAGATGTAAGTGGAGATGATAGGGTGGCTGGGATTATTGAGGAGGAAGTAGATGGTGGACGTTTGTCATGTACAGAATGGAAGTAGAGATGGGTTGTTGTTTGTGGTGAGTGTGGTTGATAGGTAGATTAAGATAGATAAATGTGCTGCTGAGTTTCTGGCAGGATCTGGCTCTGCAGATGTTAGCTTACCATATCACAACTGCGCCACCTTTTTCAACCAGTTGGATAACAATGTAGTGTTGGTATTAGTGGAGTGCAACAAGCTCCTTCAAAGAGAATTTATGGGTCTGAAATGTTTGTAGATATTGAAGCAGTCTAAATCAAGTTAACTAGAGGACTGACATTTGTTGAGGTCAGTAAATTAATTGGTGGTGTGGGGCTTAGTTTCTGCTAAAGAAAAAGGCCTGTAGTTAACACTCTTGGTCTGGAATTTGTCCATAGTATGAGCAAGAGATATAAATTGGAGACCTCTACCAAAGTGGGTTACATTTGGGAATAGAGTCAGAAATAATTTAAAAAAAAGTAGTCAATCAAACTGGTATATGTAAAGGGTAATTGAATTGAAAAGTGGAGGAGAGGAGGTGATGGAACTGGTCAATGTTACAGACCTAAACATTAGAGAGAGCCTACTTCATAGACTCTAGGATTAATGAGGGTTATTATCAGAGCAGAATCTACTTCAGTAATACAATAACAACAACAGTTACTAAATAAAAATTGAACATTGTTACAATATACAGAAACTTACATAATAAACCCCCAAATACTGCCTGTAAGCATATTAAAAGTGGGAAGAAGTAGAGAGCAGCATAAATTGATGTGGTTCCTTTTTTGCTGACACAGTTGTAGGAAAGTAAAGGTCGAATGACTAGCATCAGGCCGAGAGCAAATGCATAATAGATGATAACTATTGTGTACCTAAAATTAAAGAGAAAGATATAGAAATCAGTTCAAAGTTAACAGACATTCACAGGATACATCAAAATATCTGACACCATAATAATAGGAATCCCAAATAAAATCTAATAAATAAAAAAAAAATAGTTGTTATATCACAAAGTAAATTAGAAAGCTCACTTACAATGGATATACAATTTCCTGGGTGCAGTAAACTGTGTCTACATAATTTGTTGATGGATTGTACCAGAGTGTGTACCAGTCTGAGAGACGCCTCACTGGACATGACCATATTAAAAGCTTTCCTTTAGGATCAAACATTAGTAAAGTCAGTATTGCAGACATGAGACATTCAAACAGCGCAGAAAGATGCAATGGAATTAATGTCCAGGATATTCTACAAAGTGAAACAAAACAGATTATTAATTTACAGTAAATCCTCTCTACATCGATATTATCTAATAAGTAATAAGACCAAAAGTTTTATAAAATTTTTCTTATTGAATTTAAGACTAAGTAGAGGTACTGATGATTGAATTGACAGGAACTGGATTACAATGAGAAAGTTAGCAATTCCTATGGACCCAGCATTATTATATAATGGAAACAATGGGCGGTGGATTGGCAGTATCGGTAGAGGGTCGGACGCCATGCTTTCCAGCATAGTTACGTCTCTTTACGATCTGAGTTCAAATCCTGCCGAGGTTGACTTTGCCTTTCATCCTTACGGGGTCGATAAAATGAAGTACCAGTAATGCACTGGGTAATTGCTGGCCTTGTGCCTAAAGTAGAAACAATTATTATATAATGGAAACATTTAACAAAGTCCACTACTGTCAGTAGCATTACTTTGATATCAAAGAATGTTTTACTGGTTTGTAATGCTGAATTCTACTTTTATTATGAGTAGAGTAAGAAGAGGTATGTACCACAAGTGTAATGAAATTATTAATAATTTCAGTAAATCCCTAAAATTTCTCTAATTAATTGAGTATATTTTATTAAAAATACAGTCACAAAAGTGTCAAACAAACAAGAATACATTAGATAATGTATTTTTAAAACAAGATAGTCATGACTGGAATGCCTTCGATCATTGTTGACCTGGGGCACGTTTTCATTCTTACAGTTATGTAGATAATATTGATAAGAACTGCATGAATACTGTAACATCTCATTTCATTCTTAGAAGTCTACTATGTATATTGTCTTTAGAAAAAGATCAAAGAGTTCGCAGCTTTTAAGAAATTTTGTTGAAAGAAATTACAATTCATATTATTTCTGATGATTCTGTTGACTTAGAGTTTGGAACTAGATTCACTATTGGTTTTAAAGTCCAAATTTAATAGTTTAACTAACTGTTAATGTTTCTGAGGTTTACAAAATCACTTTAATAGCTATTGCAAAAACAATAAAACCTTCATCCACTTGAATCCTCAAAAGAAATCCAGTAAAAAAAAATCATAATTTCTTTACAGAACTTACTTAGATCTTCGGTTCTTATATTCTACAAAAAACCAGTGAAGTATCAAAGGCATGAGAGCCATAAATCCTAAATAAAGACAGTCATAGAATGGAGGGATATCACTACATATTTCACATATGGAGTTTTCATTGGGCTGGTAACCACGGGGACAAGCCTACAAAAAAAAAAAAAATGCTTAAATGGGTAAAAATATAAAAATAAAATAAAAGCAACAACAACAAAACAATGCTAATTAAGAAAGTATATAGTATTTGTGGGGCTGTCTGGAGGAGGTGACGTCAGGTGTGGACGCTTGACCGGAGGCGGAGGAGGAGTGAGGCGAGATGCGTTTCCGAAGCGGCGTCTGTAGGCTGGGGCTATGCGTTTCCGAAGCGGCGTCTGCAGGCTGCGTCCAATGTTTCCGAGGTGGCGTCCATAAGGCATCTCTTGCGGCGACTTGGAGAAAGACGGACGTACTGGATTAAGCTGCAGCTTGGCGACTTGATTATAATGATGAAGATTGATGCCCGGCTTGGAGGGAACCAGCAGACTCGCGGAAAGTGGAATAGCTTTCTCACCACAAGCTATTTCGGCATATGAAGAAGTACAGTTGAAAAAAAAGAAAAGAAGAGACAAAGACTATCTTGTTTTATCACTTACCGCGAGTTTACCACAGGACTAAAGAGATGGCGACGAGATTGCGGTTGAGCGGTGAAGTACTTAAAGCTTTTACCGGTGAAGGAGACATTATCGCTTGGATGCGAAAGGTACGGGTGGTTGCCAAGCTACAAAAGATAGACGATGTGGCCAGTCTCATGGCGCTATAGCTCGAGGGGGATGCGCTAGCATTGTACCTCGAAATGGACGAAATCAGCCAGAAGGACGTGCAAAAAATGATGGAAGCGTTTGCTGAAGGTCCGTGTACTGCGTTTGCCAAGCTGGCAAGGATAAGGTGGGAAGGTCAGCGTGTGGATATTTTTGCTGCGGAGATAAAGAGATTGACCATGCTGGCGGGGTTTCAGGTCGAGTGCGAGTGTGCAGTGAGGCTGGCATTTATAAACGGATTTCCGGATGACATCGCGGTGAGACTGCAGCAAATACCTGGCTACAAGGAAATGGAGATGCGTATATTGGTAGAGCAAGCCCGCATCATAGCGGAAGATGCTAAGAAGAGTGTTGCGGTAATAGCAGCGATGGAGGCCCGGGGCAGCCAACAGTGAAATGCCGAAAGGGCAACAAACACGGCGAACAGTCGCCCACGCACGTTTAGGGGTCGTTGTTATAGGTGCCAGGGTGCGCACATGGCGAGAGATTGTAAGGAATCGACACCAGACATAATTTGCTACCGGTGTAGGCGGCCGGGCCACATCGCTACCAATTATGACCAGGGAAATGGAGTTATTGCACCGGTAGCTACCCCTCGAGTGTAGAGGTGCTGCCTGTGGTGAATCCTGGTGAAAGGAAAGCCATTACGAGCCCTCGTGGACACGGGATGTACAACGACACTGGTGACTATGGGGGTGGTGGAAAAGTGGAGAGGGAAGAGCATCATAAGGGCAGTCGATGGCAGGAAGATTGAAGGTAGAAGTCGCAGCGAGGTGGAGATGGTGGTAAGGGGAAAGTGAATTAGGCTTTCAGCCATTGTGGTTGACTGCGTAGTGGATGGAATTGATGTGGTCATGGGCATGGACGCGATTGGCCGATTAGGAGGCATCAGTGAACGATGTCGGAGTAACATTTGGTGGCGCTGCACCAGCATGCGCTGTGAGTACGCGTCAGGAGAGCGAGAAGGCCCATGAGGAAAATATGCCACTCATACCGTACAGGATAAGGACTTCAAGGCCGTTTTCGACAGGCAACGATGGATTGTTGAGTGGTACTGGAAGGGAGAACCGCCAACACTGAAGAACAAAGTGGGTTGCTATCAGCACACACTGAAAGGAGATACTAGGAGAGAGTTTGAGCGAGAGGTAGAGAGATGGATCAGGGAGGGCATACTCGTTCCCTGGAAGGAGGAGGTGAAGTGTGGGGTGCTGCCGTTAATTGCTGTGGTGCAACCCATGAAGAACAAGGTGAGACCAGTGTTGGATTTCGGGAGCTGAACGAGCATGTGTCGTGTCACACGGGTGGTGAGGTCACGGATGTCTGCGGGGAAACTCTGCGCGAGTGGAGACGTATGACGGGGGCTTCCACGATCGTCGACTTAAAGTCGGCATATCTACAGCTACACGTGGAGGAGAAGCTGTGGCAGTATCAGCTTGTCAGGTATAAGGGCCGGACATATTGCCTGACCAGGCTCAGTTTCGGGCTGAACTCCGCACCGAAGATCATGGCGGCAGTCCTCAAGACCATTCTGGGAAAGACTGACAAGACGAAGAGGGCCACCAATTCCTACATCGACGACATCTTAGTGGACGAGACTATAGTGTCAGCGGCGGAGGTCACAAGCCATTTGCGAGGGTACGGACTGACTGCGAAGCCGTCGGAGGTGTTGGAGGGAGGAGCCGCACTAGGACTTAGGCTGTGAAGAGACAAGACAGGCATGTTGGTATTTCGGAGGGGAAATGAAGTCCCGGAACTGGGCCCAAACATGAATAGACGGGAACTCTTCTCGGTGTGTGGAAAATTGGTGGGTCACTACCCAATTGCTGGGTGGCTCCGGACGGCATGCAGCTATGTCAAGAGACGAGCGGACGGGGTTACTTGGAGTGACAAGGTGGGAGAGAGGACGGTGGCCATGATGCAGGAGATCTTGGGGAGGGTGAAGGCCGAACACCCGGTGCGAGGATGCTGGTATGTCCCCGAATCGCAGAGCAGGACCGTATGGTGTGATGCCAGCAGCATAGCATTAGGTGTCATGCTGGAGATAGGAGGTGTCGAGGTCGAGGATGCAGCCTGGCTCAGGAAGAAAGATGATTGTAACCACATCAATGTGGTCGAGCTGGATGCTGTGTTGAGAGGGGTGAACCTCGCCTTGAGGTGGGGACTGCGCACCATTGCCATCGAGATTCGCACCGACTCGGCGACTGTACTCGTATGGGTGAGGTCAGTGCTTACCAGTGAGAAGAGAGTGCGAATGAGAGGGGCGGCAGAAATGCTGATAAAGCACCGCCTGGGAACTCTAGGAGAGCTGGCTACCGAGTTCGGCTTGAAGTTGTTGTAGTCTTCGTGCCCTCAGAAAAAAATAGAGCAGACGTCTTAACCAGGGTGAAGAAAGCCGGAGGATGCAGAAGAGGGGATAGCCGCTGTGTGTCGGCTGAGCGAGTTGGACCTTAAAGGGTTGCATGCCATGCACCACATGGGAGTGGATAGGACCCTGTTCTTAGCCAGGAAAATCGATTCCGACGTTCGCAGAGACAGTATCCAGAGAGTGGTCAGAGGCTGCGTCCGATGCCAGTCTATCGATCTCGCCCCAGGTGTGCATGAGATGAGAAGTCTCCCGGTGGATCGGGACTGGAAACGATTGGCGGTGGACGTAACGCACTACTGACAGGGAACATACCTCTCGATGGTTGATTGTGGACTGGGACGGATGGCGATATGGAGGGAAATCAAGATGGGAACTGCGGAGGAAATCACACGGACGTTGAGAGAGATATTTTTGGAGCGGGGCCCTGTGGATGAACTGCTGATGGATAATAGCGCAGCGTTCCGCTCTGAGGCGCTGAGGGAAATGCTTGATGGATGGAAGGTGGACCGCTTCTTCAGAGCAGCATACAGGCCGAGCAGAAATGGATCGTGGAGCAACACCACCGCACAATCAAAGCAATGGCGAAACGGGGGCACATCTCACCAATGGAGGCAGTGTTTTGGCACATGTCCCCTCGGGTGGGACAGGCTGAGGAATCGGTGCCACACACAGCGATATACAAGTACGAGTGGCGGCACCCGTGCACGGTACCACAACAGCCAGTAGAGAGAGAGAGAACGCATTCGTACAGGTGGGTGAGGAAGTCTGGGTTAAGCCCCCATATGCACGCAGCACATCTCAATGGGGAAAGAGAACGTTCACGGCCGTGAAATCTCAGAATAACGTGTCCGTGGACGGAGTGCCACGTCATGTCCTGGATGTCTGTAGAATCGTTGTGTTGACAGACTCCGAGGAAGAGGAAGAGGAAAGTGCCGCCCCAACATTACGGAGATCGCGACGGGATCGCCGTGCCTGGGTGGATGGCGGATTATCACATGCTGCAGAGTGAGAGGGAGGGGGCGTGTGGGGCTGTGTGGAGGAGGTGACGTCAGATGTAGACGCTTGACCGGAGGCAGAGGAGGAGTGAGTCGAGATGTGTTTCCGAGGCGGCGTCTGCAGGCTGTGTCCAATGTTTCCGAGGCGGCGTCCGTAAGGCATCTCTCGCGGCGACTTGGAGAAAGATGTACTGGATTAAGCTGCAGCTTGGCGACTTGATTATAATGACGAAGATTGATGCCTGGCTTGGAGTGAACCAGCAGACTCGCGGTAAGTGGAATAGCGTTCTCACCACAGTATTTATGGAGATTATTATTTTAATTCTAAAGAAATTATACTTTCAATTCATGGTAGATTCTCAAACTATTGCTTTGGACAATGTTCCTTATAGGTCTCATTATCTTAATGGCAGCTGCATCTCTTGACAGGGTCTTTTTAATATAGATAAACATTAATGGATGTTTCCAGCAGATTTTGTCAGGCTGTTATCAGCTAAACCTCTGTTTATGCTTTCCCTATTCTGGATATGTTACAGGTTTGCTGCAGTTTTTGTCATAGGTGTCAACTGCATCTTTCCTAAAACTTCTGCTATCTCCTTCCTGTCAACAATAGAAATTTGGGAGGTTATAACTTACATACTCGTATTAACTGAGTCTTTTCAAGTGGCTTTCATCCCAAAAGATCTTTAATGATTTTGTCATGATAAATATGTCTTCTTCTTCGCCTATTTATTCCTGCGAGGGTCATGGGGTTAGAGTCCTCAAACACTCCTTCCAATTGGTCTTGTCAGAAGCAACCATTTCTAACTGATTCAGTCAGATCCCAAGCATGACCAGCCAAGCTCATGGATATTATCCAACCATCTTGCTTGGGGTCTACCCCTGGTTTTCCTGCTGGTTGATTTTGCCTGTAAAATCTGTCTAGTGATTCTTCTGGAGACATTCGAACAACATGCCCATAGTATTGGAGTTGTGATCTCTCAATTCAAAGAAGTAGCGGCTCTACATGGAGTGACTCTCTGATCTCCAAGTTATGCACTCTATTGAGTAAGACCCTTTGAAGGAACCCCATTTTGCCACTTGTATTTGATAATTATGTAATATCATAAAATATGAGTTAGACCTCTATCAGTTCTGATAAGTTTTCCTGTTAACTAATGGAACAACCAGTTTGTGAATTTAACATGCAAGTGGTTAAGCTAAGCATTCCATAGACACGATCTCTCCTAACGGAATTCTCAGGGAGATTCAGCATGACACAGTATGTGAAAAGGCTGGCCCTTTGAAACACAAGTATAGGTCATTTATACAGCTGAATGTACTGGAGCAACATTAAATAAAGTGTCTTGCTCAAGGACACAAGGAACTGCCAGGAATTAAACTCACATCCTTATGATCATGAGAAGATCACTCTAACCACTAAGCCACATGCATCCACAGAATATATAAATAAACTAAAATAGAAGTATATATTTTAAAATTTCACTTACCCCACATTCACTAAATTGGCCATTGACGTAGGTTTTCCCACAGTATAAACCAGGACATTGGGCCATCAGGAATTCTTGAGAAAAAAAATACAAACACCTTTAACTTTGTACAGTGTTGCAGGAACTCAATAATAGTTGCTGACATTGGCACAAGAGACTCGTTTTTGAACAATAAAACCAACTGACAGAAGAATGAAATGTAAAGTTGAAAATTTTGAGAGTTGAATAGAAAGAGGCATTGGGTGAGATATTATAAAGTTATAAATTCGTTCTAGATCTTTAAATAATCTACAATTCATCCAGTAAAGAATATTTAATGGAAGTTGTACGTTTTATTGCCATAAATATTATATCATTGAATAGTTTAGTTAAACTTAGGATTATCTCCCCTAACAATATCCTGGTTTTAGTTAAATCTATTCTGTCTTGTCCTCACCTCACTCTACTTAAATTACCATTATCAAAACAATAGAATGGTCCATCAGTATATAGAATGGGAACTACATAATTTTAGATATCGCTTCTTCACATATATTAATGAATTCCCTGCCATTCCAAGAATATGGAAAGGTTTCGTTAAGGTTTCATAAAGTGTTTTACAAAAGGAAACACTTCCTGGTATAGTTGACTTAGGTTTACAATATTTCCAAGACAATAAGACAGTAAATGTTGACTAATAGAGACGTAAGGCACACTGTGTCATCATCAAGGAACCAGATGAGCACACCTATGCCATAAGACCTTTTCAGCGAAAGGTAACAGGGACTACCTCAAAATTTGTGATGTAACTTAAAATCATTAGTATTGACTATCACCAGGGACAGAAGGTATTTGAAATTGTTGTAATTTAGCCCCGGGTATGCTGGTAATATATGCTGTACTGATGAAGATATTAGAAATTAATGAACATTTTAATGAAGAATCAGAGGTAGCTGTAATTTCTTCGAACGTAAAACCACCCATGTTGATGATAATGATATAGATAATATGTATAACGAATTAAAATAAGTTTAGAAAACAAAACAAAAACTTTTCTCAACATGAAGGAAGAACAGCATGAGGAAATAGGTAAACATTAGTAATGGCACTAAAGTGAAATGATGAGATATAGTTGAGTTTAAGGATATTTGGGTTATATGAGGGGGGACCTAATCGACCAGTCATCTAAAAGACACATTAAAATTTACTAGGTTGCAGAAGAAAACACACGAATGACATTCAGTACAAATATTGAATATATATTTCCTATTGGTATTGAGAATAGGTATTTGTTATGAATTGATCAGATGTCATACGTAGTTAATGTTTAGCATAGTAGATACAAAACTACATCCACTGTATCATTTTAAAAAGATGATATAGTGTGATATGAGAGAAATTTAACTGCTTTTTCTAGCAAGTCGAGCAACTACGCAAAGACTTCTTTATTCATTCGTTATAGAAATTAAAGGGTGATAAGACAAGATAAAACTTAATATACAAGGAATTGGTAACTAATTGATATATGGAAATACCTAACCAACTAGGTCTTGTCAATAACGAACACTCAGTATTCAGCTTTGTTAAAAATAATTAAGTCCACATAGCAATTCTTTGCCCCCTGTTTTAGATAGATATTTATCGGTGAAATATATACGTTCGGGGGTAAAGCTCAACAGTCATACATTGGGTCAGTTTTTCGGCTCGACTAAGATACTTCCCTTTAGACACAATGAATGGTCAAACCGAATTTAAAACTGACTTATATAACAAAAGATAACATGTAAAATAGCAACAGGACATCGGTATCTAAAATGAAATGATTCTTTGAAAGTGACTTGAAAGAGTATCGAAACAACTTGGCGATACTTTTGTCAAGCACCGAATTATGATAATCAATAACGTAATTAAGATAACAGCAAATAAACAAAACACTTTCACACCAAACATGTTAGAAACAGCAACGAAGAGCTGAAATAACATGAAACAACGAAAGGATGATAGCTGATCACCAACATTCTGAGCTATTTGTATAACAGAAAAATACCAGCATAGCCATCACAATTAATCAGACAATTGCCTTAAGACTTCACATTAATATTAGTCCTATTTTGACAACTACAATGAAAACACACCAGCTGTAGAAGGTTACTTACTGTTCTACACTGTGATTTGGTATCAAATCTTTACAACAGTTTCATGCATTGCTTTCGAAGAATCTGAAATAAATAATAATAACCCATCTGAATATATTGTTTCACCACAATATAGTCGAACTTATAAACTGGTCGGGAGAAAGTAATTTTAATGAACACACTATACTAAATATATAAACACGAGCAGATATATTACATGCAAGAATAAATCCATACGAAGTTCAAAACTTACTGAAATTATATACCGGCAATAAGAGAGGGAATTAATAACTTATATACGTGTATATTTACATTTTGAAAATTGCCGAAATCTTATGCGCGAGTGAAACAAGTGCGGAGAGTTGCACATGCTTTGATAACAGTTATGGCGCTGGATGAGAGCCGACTGCAGTGGTAAGGGAGACAAGTCAGCTAAGATTTGTGATAAGAGCACCAACATGTCTTTTAGAACGAAACATAGATGGATGAATTTAGATAGATAGATATATGGATGGATGGATGGATAGATAGACAGACTGATATTTCATTCCTCTGTCTTTTACAATAAGTAAATAGATAGAAAAGTAGATAGACAGATAAATAGATAAATAGAAGGATAGATAGATAGAAAAGTAAGTAGTTAGGTAGAAAAGTAGATAGGTAGCTAAAGATAGATGGAAAAGTAAGTAGGTAGGTAAATAGATTAATAGAAAAATAGATAGATAGAAAAGTAGATATCTTTCTTTATTTGCCACAAGGGCGTACCAGAAATGGGGGTTTTACATAAAAATCATATAACTTTAACATTAATAGATAACAACAAACTAAAATACCAATCGAATAAAATAAAATAACAATCGAAATCCCCAATAGGGGTGAACGTTACTGTGTGGTTGTTTTACACACTGTAGATAGAACAACCCTCAACAACAGGGGCATGTTTTGTCTTCCCTCTTTTTGTCTTCCTCAACCTACAGGTTTATACACCGAGAAGGCCCATTCACTTGGGCCACCATTTTCGCCACATTCCCCCACCTTTCAGCGAATTTACTGAGGTGTAGCACCTCTCTCCCCACTCACCTTCCTGCTGAAGTGGTATTTAAAGAAGGGGATGAGTTGTTGTCTGGAGAGGAAGGTGTTTTCCCTCAGTCCTTTTAACCTCGTACACCATATTACTTCTTTCGCCATAGCCACCAGACAGAGGAAAACCGCCTCTCCTTTCTTAAATGAAAGCGGCGGGGTGATCCTGACGATGGACTCGGCTGTCAACGGGATGCATCCCACACGTAACAGTAGGTATTCAACAGACCTGTGGAAACAGATCTGTCACCCCTGGGCACTAAACAATTGTATGCAGAATGGTTTCAATGTCCTGCTCGCATCTTGGGCAGGTTTTTTTGGCAGGATTCCTGCCAAGGTGCCATGCCTGTAGATTTTGTCTCAAACTGGTATATCTCCTCGGAAGCACTGCCAAGCCAGAGACCTCTGGAAGTTATCCATAGACCCTGGATGGAAAGTCTTCCTGAACAGACTGGCCAGTTCATCCTCTTTGATGACTAGAGTTTCCCCGAGAACGTCGTCGCCCTTATCCTCCACTAATGCCCTGAAAGGTAAATAGATAGGTAAATAGATAGGTAAATAGATAGATGGAAAAGAAGGTAGGTAGCTAAATAAATAGATAGAAAGGTAGATATGTTTCTTTATTAGCCACAGAGGCACAAAAGAAGGGGACAAATACAAAGGGGGAAGTTTACATACAATAAAAATGTGTAAAATATTATCACAAATGCAATTTAAAAGTTAATCGATTTTCCCCAATAGGGGGAGACATTTCATATGGGTAACACATACCCCCCCAAAAATGTGCAACCCTCATCTCCAGGAGTACGAAGAGTTTGTATCCCTTTCCTCTCTTCCTCTTTTTCCTCAACCTACAGGATGACATAGAGAGAAGGCCCATTCACTCGGGCCATTCTCGCCACTTTCACACACCTTTCATAAAACTTGCTGGGGTACAGCACCTCTCTCTCCATCCTGATTCTTCTTCCAAAGTGGTATTTGAAAAAAAGAATCAGTTGTTGGCCGGAGAGAAAGGTGTTTGACCTCAGCCCTTTTAACCTTGTCCACCATACAACCTCTTTCGCCATAGCTATCACACAAAGGAAAACCACCTCTCCTTCGTTTTTGAAGGAGAGTGACGGTTTGATTATGACAATGGACTCGGTGGTCAACCGGATTGGTCCCATCCGCGACAATAGTTGTTCTACATAGCCCCACAGGTCGGTAACATCCGGGCAGTGTATGAATGCATGTGCAACGGTTTCTTCGTCTCGCACACATCTCGGACAGATCTTTTTTGCAGGGTCCCTGCCCGGGTGCCCATGTCTTTAGAGCTTGTCTCGAACTGGTAGAGCTCCTCGGTAGCACTGCCAGGCCAGGGACTTTTGGAAGTTATCCATTGGTCCCGTGCAGAAGGTCCTACCAAACGGACTGGCCAGTTCGTCTTCCTCTATGCCTAGAGCTTCTCTGAGCGCGTCGTCGCACTTGCTGCGGATCAACCCTCTATAGAATGACGAAGTGGAGTCTCCACTGATCGCCGGGTCTGCCTGCCAGAGGGCTGTGAGTGCCTGAGCACATTCAATGTGCCAGTCGCCCATTTTCCTCGGTCTTTGATTGACCCAGGACTGCAGCTCGGTCAGCGAGACGAGTCGTGGGAAGGCTCGCCTCACGAACGGGGCCCACACCGGTTGTCCGGTGAGAAGGTAGATAGATAGGTAAATAGATATGTAGAAAAGTAGGTAGTTAGCTAAATAGATAGATAAAAAAAAGTAGGTAGGTAGTTGGTTCTTACCTAGAGAAACAGCAGTAAGGACCTCCAAGTAAATGAGGTAATTTTTATCTTGTTTGCTTTTCCCACTTAAGATTTTATAACGTCCTGACTAATCAACTATTTGATTAATTAATTTATTGAGCAAAACTGGTAACTGATGGACATCATCATCATCATCATCGTTTAATGTCTATCTTCCATGCTAGTATGGGTTTAATGGGTTTGTCACATTTGAGGCAAGTTGGGTTGGGTGACCATGTCTCACTCATATAGGGCTATTTCTGGCTAGTTTTCTACGGCTCGATGCCCTTCCTAATGCCAATGACATTTACAGTGTGCGCTGGGTGCTTTTTGCCGTGTCTCCTACACTACCACTTTACAGTGTGGGCTGGGTGCATTTTGTTCCATAATGTCTATGGTTGAGTAAAAATAGGCTGGAACAGGCTGCTATTTCTAGTAATCCTGTTACTTGCTAATTGTTCATCTTTTGCTACCCTTCTAGTTAACTGCCTACGATGTGATGTTTTCCCCTTTGAAAATATCACCAGTAATGGTCACTTGAAAATTTCTCTTGATTTCAGAAAAGTCTCCTGAAGAGCTATTATGTCTCCCATTAGAATATCCAAGCTAGTTCTTACACAGTGAAACTGCAGTCGGTACCTCAAAGTAAATGAGGTAACTTTTTATGTTGTTTGCTTTTCCCACTTATGTATTTATATATATATCATCATCATCACCGTTTAATGTCCATTTTTCGATGCTAGCATGGGTTAGACGGGTTTTCCCGTTTGAGACAAGTCGGGTCAGGTGACTATGTCTTGCTCATACAGAACTGTTTCTAGTTCGGTTTCTACAGCTGGATGTCCTTCATAACGCCAACCACATTTACAGTGTGGACTAGGTACATTTTATTGTGACACCTACCTGACTGCTTTACAGTGTGGACTGGGTGCTTTTTGTTGTGACACCTACATAATCACTTTACAGTGTAGGCCGGAGACTTGGGTGGGGGAAGTGAATGGAGAGGTAGATCTAAGGACGTGGGTAAGGGGTGGAGTGTTTTGGTGTGAGTGGTGTGTTAGGATGTGGGAGGTGAAGGTGGTGCATACTGGATATATGCTTCAGCCTGTAAACATGGGAAGGCAGGTCTTCTGTATTACTTCATAACGCCTTTGGAAGGTGCAATTGTGCAAGGTTAGCTTTTATCACCCTATCCCAAGTCTTCCTAGGTCTTTCTACTCCATAGCTTCCATCAACTTTGAGTGCCCTTCCCCTTTTTATGCAGCTGTTATCCTTCATACGTATTACATATCCATACTAATGCAATCTCATTTCCTGAACATTGCATCTGATTCCTCTTATGCATAGTTTCTCTCTCAGTTCATCTATGCTTTGCTGTTCTTGTATATTACTACTATGCATCCATTGGGGAATGCCATCTTCTTTTCTTTCCAATCTTTGCAGGTCCTCTGCCCACAGTGCCCAGGTCTCACTACTATGCAACATTGCTGTTCGTATACATGCATCATGCAATCTGCTTTTCGTTTTGCGGAAAAAGCCTTTAGTAGCTAGCAATG
The DNA here is from genome assembly GCA_964016885.1 of Eledone cirrhosa. Lineage (NCBI taxonomy): Eukaryota > Metazoa > Mollusca > Cephalopoda > Octopoda > Eledonidae > Eledone > Eledone cirrhosa. The sequence continues at coordinate 305,151,418 of OZ024740.1, read as the reverse complement.
AAAGTAGCTCCTGAACTTTTTCTATCCTGTTCTTACTCTGGCTACTGTATTTTCACAACACTCATCTCCACTGCTGATTTGGTCACCTACATAGCAAAAAGTGTTTACTGCTTCTATGGAACCCTCCAAGAATTTGAAAGCACTTGTTTCCTGTGGACATTTGCTGCTTACTGCTACTGTGCTATGGCCACATGTAAAAACTGCATTCTTAGCTAACCTAACTGAGATCCCACTACATTTCTTGTGTACCCATAGTTTGCATTTGGGAAAGAGGATGGAATTTCTACCTACATCTTTCCTACACACTGAGCAATGCCATTTTCCTGAGGGGATCAGGGCCTTGTTTTCCCTTTTACTTACTAGGACCTTAGTCTTTGTTAGGTTGACTTTAAAGCCCTTTGATTCTTGGCTATGATCCCAGATTTGGAATTTCTCTAATTGTACAATAGATTCAGCTATAAGTGTTATATCATCTGCATACAGGAGTTCCCATGGACAGCAGGACGATAATAAACTGGAGAGGGCTAAGAACATAGCCCTGGTGGACACCCACCTGCATGCTAAATTCTTCATTATAGTCATTGTTAATCCTAACTTTGCTGACTGCTCCTCTATACATGGCTTGTAAAGCCTTCACAAGTCACTCAAATATTAGTTTTCTAAGGCACTGCCAGATTATGGCATAGAGGACTCTGTCAAAAGCTTTTTCCAGATCAACAAATGCCAGGTAGATGGGCTTACGTTTAGCTAATTACTACCCCTGTAGTTGCTTCACAAAGAAGAGGGCGTCTGTGGTACTTTTACCTGACACAAGTCTGAACTACATCTCATCTAGGTTAACCTGGTCCCTAATCAGCTGTGCTATAACTCTTTCTGTTACCTTCATGACCTGGTCCATCAACTTGATGCCTCTATAGTTTCTCTATCTAGTGCTAACTAGTGCACCTCCTCAGGCTCAGGCATTGTGAGGAATTGTACTGTTAATTCCCCTCAATCATATATGAGTGTGTATGTGCACGCACGCATGCTTTGTGTTTATATTCAGAGAATAAAATACGTAATGCAATGCACACACACACTAGAAATGACCCCCCCCCCCCCACACCCCCGCCCCTAAAAAAATGAAGAAGAAGTTAAGTTAGTATTAATATATTTATTTCAAGCTACATATAATTAATTATGTGGCAAGAAAAGAATAAAATTAAATATTAATTAATATTATTTTAATTATAAGCACAGGAGACAACTTAGGTCAAATCTTTCATGACGGCATTTCTAATGAAATACACTCTATTTTAATTAATTAACGAGGAATTTCGTGGGATTTACTAAAGTTATTAATTATTCCATTAGTCAGATAGTAATTTAATGTAAGGTTCTTATATAAAATTATGTTGGTAGATTTTAATATAAAATGGAAATCTTTAAAATAAGTGGTTTTATTTCATAGAACCAGAGCCAGTTTTGGCCGGGTTGGTAACTAAAGGGGTAAAACAGCTCTATTTTTCTCCTTGTCAATGAAAACCATGACAGCAGGAAGGCTCTTTGCTCTATATTTCTCTAGAATTCTCCTCAGCATCAGGATGTGATCGGTAGTTGATCTCTCTTTGAAGCCATTCTCGTTTTCCCTGGGCTTCTTCTCCATCTTGGGCTGGATCTGGTTAAGAATCATCGTGTTGAGGGTCTTTTCCACATGTGATGTCAGTGAGATGCTCCTATCAGTACCCTTGAAGGATAAATGGTAAAGCTGACATTAACAGAATTTGAACTCAGAATGTAAAAAGCAGAAACAAATACCACAAAGCATTTGTTTGATGTGTTAATGATGCAGCTAATCTATCACCCTCATACCATCTTAATATTTATATACTACACTCTACTTCATTATCATTGCTTTTTATTTTCAGTTCAAAGCTACCTGAGTTGTATATTGTTTTGGATCCCAAATAATAAGCTGGTGGAGGAGGGGGGATTGGAAAAGTGATAATCTTTCTAGGTTGTCTCCCTTGATTTTTTAAAAAACCCGAATCAGTTATTTAGTTTACATATTGAGACCCCCAACTCATCCTATTTATTTTATAATGTATGAGATTTCTTGTAATGTTCTTTTTTTGTCATGTATAATGTTTTTTTTTAATGTCTAAAGAAAATTAATTATTGCACTTAAAATAAAATTTTGCAGGAGATAGGTTAGCAAAATATTCCAGTGCAGGTGGGTGATGTGGAATAAGAGCAGGAGGGGATCTAAATAAAATTAGGGGTGGGGTGGGCATTATTTGAGACCAGAGAGTAGAGAGTGCTCTCCCTTTCTTTTAACACCACATTACTCTTTCTTAGTATACTGTTAAACAAGCTAATTGTCCACTTCATTCTGTTGTCTTTACATGGCATTGATGCACAATCTACCTTGTTATCAGTTCGAAGCACCCTGTGTTGTACATACTATTTCTACCCTTTTTAAAATGTAAATTTGATTAAAAACACTCACTGGATCATATTTTACTGTATTTTGTCATTTCATATTGTGTTGCAATCCCTATTGCAATTGAGAGAGCAATACTGTCTTTAATGAACCAAAATCATTGTGATCTCCAGCAGATAGCTGAAGGAAAAAGGGATATATATATATATATATATATATATATATATATATATATATATATATATGTATATATCTATATGTATAAATTCTGAGAGGTTAGGAAAAATAGGGTGGGTGGGGTAGGAATGCTCCTCGCTGAGAAATGGGTAAACCAAGTAATTGAGGTAGTCAGAGTGAGTGATAGAATGATTAAACTTAGACTAGCCTTGGAGAATACCACAGCCACCATATTATCTGCTTATGCTCCCACAAGTGAGACTTGTCAACAAACAAAAAGACTATTTCTATGAGGCACTCCTACTGACTACCTCAATAATAGATGAGAGCGCTCTTTTGATCACAGCTGGTGACTTCAATGGACATATTGGAGAACATCATGGCAGATTCCCTGGCATACACAGAGGAAACGGTTATAGCACAAGAAATGAGGAGGGGACTAGGCTTTTGGAGTTCTGTGATGCTATCAACTTAATGATCTGTAACACAAACTTCAAGAAACCAGCCAGCCAGCCACCTGATTACCTACTAATCAGGGGTGCATACAAGCCAGATAGACTTCATCCCCACCAGGAAACAAGATAGGCAAATGATCGTAAATGCCAAGACCTTCCCTGGGGAGGAATGTACCTACCAACATAGATTAGTTATCAGTGACCTTAGAGTCAGGGCTAGGTGGACTAAGAGACAAAAGCCAGTCTGGAGAAGGAATACTTGGAAGCTGAGAGAAACCTCAGTAGGTAATACATACAGAGAAATCCTTCTTGATACCTATGACAGTAAAGAAGAAGAGTTAGGAACATATAACAGAGAAAAATTGGGAATTTCTATGGGACAACCTACTGAAAGCCATGAGCCAGGTCTGTGGCCGGAGCAAGGTCCCGTCAAGATGGAGGGTGACATGATGGTGGAATGACAAGGCAGAAAGAGCCATTAAAACAAAATAAACCTGGAGAAAATGGAGGAATGGAGGAGACAGAAAGTAATACGGGATAGCTTGAAGGGAGGCCAGGCACCAAGTATATCTAGTGAGGGGAGAGGCAGAAAAGAAGAAGTTTGCACATGTTCTGTGTTAGAGGCGTAAAGTGTTCAGAGGTGTGAAGTGTTCAGAATTGCGAGACAGTATGCTAAAGAAAATTGTGATGTGGTTGGAGAAAAGTTTGTCCAAGATAATAATGGAGCACTTGCCCTGAATGATGCTGAAAAGAAGGAGGCATGGAAGACATATCATGAGAGACTGCTGAATGAGGAAAATGAATGGGAGAGTGAGGGCCTACTCCATGCAGACCCTACTGAGGGACCAGCCATAAAAGTTGACAGCAGTTTGATAGATAAAGAAATTAAGGACATGAAGGTAGGGAAAGCAGCTGGACTTCCCTGTATAGTCACTGAGATGTTAAAAGCATCTGGCATGGTAGGATATGAACTAATCAGATGCATAGTTAACCAAGTAGTACAGGATGGTGTCATACCCAATGACAGGCACAAGAGTATCATTACTGAAAGGGTTATAGCACAACTAATTAGGGAAAGAATCAAGTTAGATGAGATACAGTTTGGATTTATGTCAGACAGGAGTACTATTGATACCCTCTTTATAGTGAGACAACTGCAGGAGAGGTACTTACCTAAGCGTAAGCCACTGTATCTAGTAGTTGTAGATTTGGAGAAATCCTTTGACAGGGCCCAAGTTCTATAATCTGGTGAGCACTTAGGAAGTAGACGAATGGCTTGTGAGGGCCATACAGGCCATGTGCAGAGGAGCAACTAGCAGAGTGAGAGTACAGTAATGAATTTGAAATACAGGAGGGGTCCACTAGGGATCAGTCCTCAGTCTACTCCTATTTATCATTGTTCTTCGGGCCATTACTGAGGAGTTTCAAAATGGCACTCCATGATAGCTCCTCTAGCTGAATGTGTAGGAGAGTTAGAGGCATTCAAACATAGAAGAAGAACCTAGAGTTGAAAGGCTTAAACGTAAATTTAGCAATGATGAAAATCCTAATGAGAAGGAAAGAAAACGGAAAACAGGAAGGTTACACCATCAGGAAAGTGGTCGTGCTCGATATGTCAGAAAGGGGTGGGCAGAGATTCCATAAGGTGCACTCAATGTAAGCTACAAGAGATGTAGTGGGATTGTAGTCAGGCTAACCAAAAAGATAGACTTTACATGGAGCAGATGTACAGGGGAAGTAAGCATAAAGAGCACATGTGAAACATATTCCTTCAGATGCCAGGGGATCTCCATAGAAGTTGTTGACAGCTTTCGCTACCTAGACAATCAAATTAGAAGTGGGAGTGGATGTGCTGAACGTGTGATAGCTAGGATAAGAGCAGGCTGGAAGAAATCTATTACTGCTGTTAATAACAAAATGCTTTACTTTCAGAGTGAAGGGTAGACTATATGATGCCTGTGTGTGAACTGCAATGTGACATGACTGTAGAAGTCATGCGGAGGCTAGATAGAAATTAGTCGAGTATCGATGTGTAATGTTAATGTGCATGAGCAAACTAAGAGAAAAACTTGGCATAAGAGGAATTGAATGTAGTGTGCAATAGAGAAGACTGCATTGTGATGCACATGGAAGATAACAGCTGCATAAAGAAATGCAGAGAAACCCCAGTTGCTGGGACCTGTGGAGGAAGACATAGGATGAGTTTGTGAAGACTGACCTTAAAAAACTAAACCACACAACAGTGACGACCAAAGACTGTGATGGTTGGTGCTATGCAGTGCTAAGGAAGACCCAAACTGCTGCATACAATGTGACCTCAACACCACTACACCAACCTCACTGCACACCCATGCCCCCACTCCACACACATCCCTAGCTTGTGCTCCCTTGTGAAGTGGTTGATGATAGGAAGGGCATCCAACTGTAGAAAGCTTGCCAAACAAATGGTCAGAAGGACCTTCATCATGTCAAGGACATGACAGCCTTCCCAGTGTTGGTGATCTACATGATAAACACATTCAGTACATGCTGTAAAGTAGTTGGTGATAGCAAAGGCATCCAGTTACAGAGAGATCGCCAAAAAAAAAGGGTTGGGAGGACCCTCAGTTGTGTCAATATCATGACAACCTCTCTTGTGCACTCAGTAGAATGTGAGACTGTATGTAAGCAAGACACAGATCTCTGGCTTGTCTGAGAGATCAGTAGCAACCACTCAGTACTGACTAGGTCTATATTGATTCGTTCGTCTTGTTAGCAAGGAAAGCAGATGCTAAAACGATGATGATGATAATAATATATAGAAATATATATAGAGAATTCTATTCACAATTGTGAGGTTGTGAATTTTATTTCTGGTCCAGGCAATATGTTATATCTTTGAGCAAGACATTTTATTTCATGTTGCTCTTTCTGCCAGGTGCTGTAAACAGTAGATAGTATTAGCAATGGAAAGACCAATGGAAACATTGTTTCCTTGGTCCAGTTTGATGAGTTCCATCCCATTTGGTTAGAGGCTTATCAGTTGGAGGCTCACCTGTTAGAGGTTTAACAGTTGAAGGTTCAACTGTTAGAGGTTTAACAGTTGGAGGCTCAATAGTTGGAGACTCAACAGCTGTGAAGTTAAAATGCTGGATTACTGATCAGATCTTACTATTGTCATAGAGTTATTTTCCTTATCTGGATATCTAATTTCCCTTCAGTTCACTTCATTTTAACTGATAAAAACATTGGTTCCCCTTTCTTAGGAAGGGTGCCTCGCTGTAAATACAGTTACCAAAGTAAACCAGCTTATCAATACAAACAAGGAGAAATCGTTTGTTCTGATTGATCGACAAGATCACAGACCTCATTCACTTGCCGAGTGGGGTGGACCTCATCAAATTGGACCAAGGAAACAATGTTTCCATTGGTCTTTCCATTGCTGATACTATCTATCAGTTGCAACTCCTGGCAGAAGGACCAACGTGAAATAAAATTGTCTTCCTCAAGGACACAGTGCATCACCTGGTCCAGAAAGAGAAATGAATGTAAAAAATAAACAAAGAAAACAAAAGGTACAGGAGTTATGAACGTAGGAGATTTTCCAAGAAGAGTTATATTTTTGTTTGCGACATAAATATTATAGTGACATAACAAACAACTTTTTAGAAACATTCTAAATGGTGTCAGAATTATCTTACCTCTTTCTTTACTCAAGTTATCATCATTATTATTTAATCCATTTAACTCTTTTGATACAATCCCCTGCCCCCAAACTGCCCCTGTTTCTATGAAACAAAGCCACCTATTTTGAAGGGCTTCTACTAAAATTATAACTTTCCAACATATAATTTTATGGATATGTGATGCATATAGATGATGATCAATGGGTGAAGAAATACCAGTGGAAGGAAGCCGCAGTAGAGGTAGACCAAGAAAGACCTGGGCAGAAGTGGTGAGAGCTGACCTCAAATCACTGAGAATCACAGAGGAGATGAGAAAGGAACACAGCAAGTGGAGAGATGCCATGCTGTGAAGGATCTGTTAAACCCATGTGAGCGAGAAAAAAAATGGACGTAAAAACGATGATGATGATTTTATATAACATTTTGTTAGGTTACAAATACCTTCTCAATGAAACTATAATTTTATTAAATCCTTCCTAATTTTTTTTATTAATTAATTAAAATACAAAATATTTCATTAGAAATAGGGCAATTAAAGGGCTAATGTTTATCTCCATACTGAATTGGTTGGGTCTAATGTACAGCATATTACCTCTCACCTCTTGGTCTTGTGTCAAGTATTCCATAACATCCCATCTTCCTTGATCTTTCATTATACTGAAGAATCCATCAGCTAATAATGAAGTCCCTACTTTATTATCATCATCATCAATGTTTTACATCTATTTTCCATGCTTGTTTGGGTTAGACAGGTCAGATGACTGTGTCTCACTCGTATGTTCCATTCCAGCAATGTTTTTATGACTGGATGCCCATCCTAATGCCAACAACACCATGGTATGTACCACGTGTGTTTTAATGTGGCACCAAAAAAGATAGATTGAAAAGTACAGTCCTTATACACTGTACTTGAAAAAATGATGGGATGGTTATGGCCAGAATAACTTTGATTCTTTGTCAGTTTAATCAGAATTGCCTTGAGTCAAAACAAACACGAATAACTGAAGTGTGCAGCTCTAAACATTCATTCATGTCGATACCAGTAAAATTGTATCTCTTTAACATGTCTCAGCTGTTGTCTTTAATTCCCAGTTGTTTTCACTGCTCATATGTGCTCTATCTTAAGATTTTGTCAGCTGGGAATCACTTTTAGTAATTGTAAAAACAAATACACTAAACAACCCCGTTCTTAGAATATATTTATAAAACATATGTGCATTAAGCATTTAAAAAAAAATTCTAGTAGCATTTCTATTTTGTGACAGCAACTTCAAAAGACAATCTAAGATTAGAAGCTACAGCAAATGTTGTTTGTATTATATCAACCACTTCAGAGGAAAATGCAAGCTGCTAAGGTCACAAATTCTTACCATTCATCCCCCCTTAATTACTGCTTCTAACCATTGTTTTCACATTTCTACTCTCTGTCTCACAATAGAAGCTTTTCTACCCCTTTTTCTCTATTCCATTAGATATTATGAGAAATAAGAGAGACAAAGAAAGAGAGTGTATGGAGGGTAGAGAAAGAGGGGGAGAGATAGAGGAGGAAAGCGAGAGAGAGAGAGAGAGAGAGAGAGAGAGAGAGAGAGAGAGAGAGAGATATGGAGAAAGAGAGAGAAAGTGAAAGAAAAGAAAAGAAAATAGAAAGAAAGAATGAAGGAAAATGACTATTATAAAAATGGTGTACTTTAGTCTTCATTTACAGATGTTGATATAGAAAAAGTATTGAATATGAAAATTTATTACAAAAGATACCAAAATAATGCTTGTAGTTTGTAGCAATGTTAAGAACAAGGGTCCCTTAAGAGAGGCTGAGGTATGGAGAAAGGACCCCCGTCAGTCACAAATGACCATGGTTTTGCACCTGGAAAGTTCCCCTCCGAGACACAAGCCTAGGCAATGTGTGTTTGTGTAATTCCAGCAGTCGTCCATGCATACCAGTCTCCCCTATCCACGCCACCAATGTTGTCCAAGGTAAAGGGAATGGTTGATACAGCTTAGAACCCACCAGTGACATCACAACTGGGACAATGTGAAGTAAAGTCTTCCTCAAGAACACAACGCACTTCCTCTCATGACTGCAAGCCCAACGCTCTAACCACTAAGCCATGCGCCTTCACCATAGGGTATGGTGAAATAAGATAGCTAGTGAATGAGAATTGTTGAAGTTTAGAGATGTAATATGAGTTTTGCTGTGGTTCTTGAATTGCTCATCATTTTCTCAGCTCGTATTTTATTTGCTGCTTGTAAGTAAATAAACAACCAAATGGTTGAATAACCAGTTACGAGTGAGGATAGAAACTTAATTTCAATCTTCTATTTTTGCTCAGGTTTGGGCTGAGGGATAACAAAGCTTACCTAGCTAATAGGTTGTGTCATGTCCAGAAGATGTGAGAAATTTAATCAGAACTGGATTAAATTCTTTTGAGGCCCTAAACACTTAAAAGTTTATGGCGTCCCCATATATAAAGGCAGCAATATATATATATATATATATATAGTAATAATAATAAATTTGAAGACTAAAATCCAAAGAGGGCTCGATAAGGGTGAAAGCAGCGATTTTTTGCTTAAACTTTAATCTGTTATTTTAATAAATAATTAATATATATATATATATTATATATACACACACACACACACACACACACACACACACACACACACATATATATATATATATATATATATATATATATAACAGTGTATCTCCAGCATTTGCGGTCCCGACAATCATGGAATTTTCCTTAGAACCTAACTAATAATTGTTTGTGGAAACCACCGCATATTCACGGAGTCGTAAATATTTTTGTGATTTTTTAATAGATTTTTTCATGTCAATATATATTTTTTCACACTTTTTAATACTAAATTATTAATAACAATATACTGCATTTGCTGCTCTATATTTTACGTTGTATTTTGACATTTATAGGCATTTTTATGGACCTCGTCCAATATTCACAGTTTTTCACTCTTTGTGGGTGCTCTAGGAACATAACTCCATGAATAGGGGACAACTGTATATATATATATATAAATGGTATAGGCATTACAATACAATGGGAGGGAACATAATAGTACCACTGATGAGATCACAGATGTGTGACGAAAGAACTTTGATAGACTATATATATCTATTTATATCTGTATTTTTAACTGTTGGTCAATCAATGATAAACATTGATTGCCAGATAAATTAACTATGGAGATATAAAAGATACAGAAGCGGAAACCAGCCCCAACGAAACAGTGAGTCATTCATCATTCATTCATGTGTTCTATTATTATTTCTGGTAATATTATAACAATATGACCCTCCCCAAATATAACAATATATATATATATCATCATCATCATCATCATCATCTTCCACGCTAGCATCTTCCATGCTAGCATGGGTTAGTTATCCCATTTGAGGCAAGGTAGGTCGGCTGACCATGTCTCGTTCATATAGGACTATCTGGCAGGTTTTCTATGGCTGGATGCCCTTCCTAACACCAACCACATTTACAGTGTGGAACTGGGAACTTTTTACAGTGTAACCTACATGGACACATTACAGCATGGACTGTGTTTTTTTTTTGTTTTTTTTTGTCGTGACACCTACACGATCTCGATCTCATTATCTCATTTATTTGGACTGGATGTTGTGGTACCAACTTTACAGAGAGAGGGTGGTGTTGGTGGGAGTGGGAGGATAGGGTAGGGGTAGTGGATTGGGGTGTATATTTGGTTAAGAGGTACCTACTGACTGTAGGTTTCACTTTGTACATAGGTAAGGTGGGTCTTCTGTATTACTGCGTAGCGCCAAAGATCTCGGTCCAGTGACATTGTCTTGGAGAGGTGCAAGTGTGTAAGGTCAGAATTTATCAAATCGTCCCAGGTTTTTCGGGGTCTACCTACTCCGTAACTACCATCAATTTTGATCGCCCTGCACTTTTTTATACAGCTGTCATCTTTCATGCACATCACGTGACCATACCAACGTAGTCTTCTCTCAAGTAAACAGCATCTGATCCCTCTTATTCCTAATTTCTCACTTAGTTCATTTATGCTTTGCCGTTTACGTATATTACTATTACACATCCAATGGAGCATGTATGCTTCATTCCTTTCCAGTCTGTGCAGGTCCTCTACACGCAATGCCCATGTCTCACTGCCATGCAGCATTGTTGTTCGTATACAGGCATCATACAATCTGCCTTTCATTTTTAGAGAGAAACCTTTTGTGACCAACAGCGGTATAAGCTCTCTGAACTTTTTCCATCCCCTTCTGACTCTGGCTACTGTACTTTCAGAACACCCTCCACCACTGCTGATTTCGTCACCCAGGTAACGGAAAGTGTCTACTATTTCTATAGAACCATCTGGGCAATAGAAGGAGATAGTATCCTGTGGACACTTGCTACTTATTGCACCTGAGCATCGGCCACATATAAAGTCTACGTTCTTAGATAGTTTACCTGTGATCCCACTACATCTTTTATGTACCCATACTTTGCATTTGGGACATAAAATTGAATTTCTGCCTACTCCTTTCCTACACACTGAGCATGGCCATTTCCCTGAGGGTACCTGTGCCTTATTTTCCTTTCTATAAACTAGGACTTTAGTCTTAGACAAGTTAACTTTAAGGCCTTTTGATTCTAGGCCATGCTTCCATGTTTGGAATTTCTTCTCTAGTTCAGCCATTGATTCATCTATGAGCGTTAGATCATCTGCGTATAGGAGTTCCCATGGGCAGCTGGTCTTGAACTCCTCTATTATAGCCTGAAGGGCAATAATAAATAGGAGGGGGCTAAGGACAGAGCCTTGGTGAACACCAACTTTTACACTAAATTCTTCACAATATTCATTGTTAATTCTAACCTTATTGACTGTTTCATTATACATAGCTTGTATAGCTCTCACAAGCCATTCATCTACACCTAGTTTTCTAAGAGCCCACCAGATAATGGATCGGAGGACTCTGTCAAAGGCTTTCTCCAGGTCTACAAAAGCTAAGTAGAGGGGTTTACTTTTAGCTAGGTACTTCTCTTGTAGTTGTCGTACAAGGAAAAGAGCGTCTGTGGTACTTTTACCTGACACAAACCCAAACTGCATTTCATCTAGATTAATTCGCGCTCTGATTAGTTGCGCTATAACTCTTTCTGTGACCTTCATGACCTGGTCAACTAACTTAATGCCTCTATAGTTTCCTCTATCTAGAGCATCTCCTTTACCCTTGTAGCAGTTAATGATGATGCTGCTACGCCAGTCTTTTGGTATGACCCCATTCTGTATTACTTGGTTAACTATACGGGTGACTATAGTATGTCCCACCATTCCAGATGCCTTCAACTATCTCCGAAAGCCCAGCTGCTTGCCTATCTTCATAGCTTTGATTACCTTACTTATCATACTACCTTTAACTTGCACCACTGGTCCTTCTATTGGATCGATTTGGGGTAGACTATATTTTTCCCATTTATTCTCCTCATTTAATAGTCTCTCGTAGTGACACTTCCAGGCTATCTTCTTATCAGTCTCAGTGAGGGGAAGTACACCGTTATCATTATGGATACACTTCTCCCCGACAATATCACGGTTTTCCTTGACACATTGTCTAGCAATCCTGAACACCTCACGTCTTTGGTCCTCACGTAGAACATGCTTGAACTTTCTTTCCTCTGCTTCCCTTTTTGCAAGGTACATTTGTCTCCTAGCTTCTCTCCTGGCCACTTGATAGTGCTTTCTACTTCCCCCATCCTGCCATACTTTCCAAGCCAGCTTTTTGGCCTTGATTGTCTCTTCTACCTTACTGTTCCACCACCAAGTTACTCTTCTCCTGCCAATAGGTCTGCTCCAGCCACAGATTTCATCCGTTGCTTTCAGCAGGTTCACTTTCAAAAATTTCCACTGTTCCTCTATATCACACGTCTCTAATTGCTCTTCCTTATTGTCAAAGGCATCAAGTAATAAGCTTTTAAATTTGTCACTGGCTATGGGGTCCTTCAACTTCCATATTCTTCTCCTCAAAGTCGTCGAGTATGTCTATTCCTGACTATGAGGTCACTAACTACTAGGCTATGTTGGGAGGTGCATTCTTCACGGGGGAGGGGATTTAATGTTTACAACAGACACTTTGTCCCGTCTTCTAGTAAGGATATAATCTCTCTGGCTGGCGTGTTCCCCTGATCTATAGGTGATCAAGTGGTTTTCATGTTTTTTGTAGTTTATTGGCGTCACAGAATTCCAGGATTCCGAAACCTTCCTCATTTCTATTTGCAACCCCATAGCCTCCATGGATTCCATCATAGCCATCACTATGTTGTCCAACGTGATCGTTTAGATCGCCAGCAATAATTAAGTAGTCGCTGTCAGTTATTTGGGAGGTAGTGTGCATTAGCGTCTCATAGAACCTGTCCTTTATAACGCCAGGTAGACCCGATTGGGGTGCATAAGCAGATATTATTGTCACAGTAGTTCTATTTAGAATTAGCCTTATTTTAATTATTCTATCATTTACTCTATTTACGTCAATTACCTTATCTACCCATTTTTCTGCTAACATAATTCCTACACCACCCTGTCCGTTGTTATTTCCCACCCAGAAAAGTTTATAGCATCGTTTTTTTACCCACGATGAATCTGGCACCCCCCCCCTCTCCACCTAGTCGCTTGAATACAACAAACATCAACTTCTTTACGTTCAAGCATCTCTACAACCTCATTTGAGTGACCTTTCAATGTGCCTATGTTCATGGTACCAACTCTGAAGTTGATATATATATACAGAACGACAAATACCTTTAATTTGAATAAAATGGAACCCTCTTCCTTTGATGTCCTTTGCCATGAGTTGAGTAACAATTGTATAATTCAAAGCTTGAACAAAAATTCAATTAAAACGCAACAAATTATTATTGATTTTAGTTCAACTTTCACTGCGAGGTGGGGTGGCTGATGCAGCAGGTGTCTCTGGCTATTGTCCACGGAAATGCTTTTGTCATTTAGTCCACGAGGCGCAGCAGAAATACAACTCTGACCTAGGTGTAGAGTCTATCACCCTCTCCCCTTCCTTCTTTCTTTCTTCCTTTGTCTAATAGTTTTTGCTTTTTCCCCTCATTTATGACATTTATAGTGCTTTCCAATAGTGCTTTATTTTATGTATGTTTTACCAATTTATAGTTATATCAACAATAAATTAAGAATTTTAAAAATTAATCTTTGACTATTATTTTGATTTGTTATTCATTTCCCCTTCCTCACCCATCTTAATTTCGTCAATTAAAAATTTTAAATTAAAAATTTCAAGTGGGGAAAAATTGTTTGAATTAGAAATATATTGCCAATTAATAAAACACATATTTTATAAATATTTATTTATTGAATATTAATAATATATTGATTAACTAGATTCATGTACAAATGATATTGCTGCATGACATAACATATATAATCAAATATATATATATATATAAAGTTTAATGGCTTGTAATTTTACATTACTATTGGTTCACCAACTTGAGTCCTTGAAGCATCGGTGGGTCTGTTTTAGTATAGTATGTGGGGGTGGTACATTTGGTGTTATACTGTGGTCAGTCTTCTTCATAGGCAGAGTGTTAATAATAATAATTGTTTCTACTTTAGGCACAAGGCCAGCAATTACCCAGTCCATTACTGGTACTTTATTTTATCGACCCCGTAAGGATGAAAGGCAAAGTTAACCTCGGCGGGATTTGAACTCAGACTGTAAAGGGACGTAACTATGCTAGAAAGCATGGCGTCCAACCCTCTACCGATACTACCAATTTACCGCCCTTAATAATAATAATGTGTTGGAACGAGATGTCACAGCATCATCAAGTTTATTCAAGGGTGATGCGCATTTCGCAATTGATCAGCTCAAGGTATGATCCGTATCAGTTGTGTATGTGTGTATGTATGTAAGTATGTATGTATAAATGTATGTATATATGTATGTAGTATGTATGTATGTATGTATGTACACATATATTTGTGTGTGTGTGTGTGCATGTGTCTTATATGATATAAGTTGGTTATACATTTGATATGGTTAATACAAGGAAATGTTGAACAATACATGTTAAACAATACATGTTGAACAATATATGTTGAACAATAAATGTTGAACAATACATGTTGAACAATGCATGTTGAACAATATATGTTGAACAATAAATGTTGAATAATACATGGTGGACAATGCATGTTGAACAATACATGTTGGTTAATGCATGTTTGTTGCTACATATTGGTTACTACATGTTGAACAATACATGTTATTTAATACATGTTGTTTGTATTGCATTAGAGATTGCTGCAACAGATGTGTGTATATTGAATAAGCATCTACATCCTTTTGATGAGTCTGGAGCTGATATAAAGCTTTACAGGAGAGTAAACAGTGAACAGTAAATATAGTAAATATTGTAAATATAAATTCAGTTCAGTATTTGACTTGTTATCATTGCACTTTGCTTTCTTTTGCTCCCTGGTTCTCTGAAAATAATAGAAAAACAATTTAATGTAATAATTATCACAAATCTAGTCACAATATTACTTCTAATAAAGATTTGCTTGTTATACATTGAGACAATGAGGGAGTTTCTATTTAGTTATTCAATCTGCAAGAAATAGTAGACAAATCTCCATCATATTGGTTTGCTATCTTTAAAACAGAAGAACGCATGTCATGCTAAATCGTTGGCAAGAAAAATCACTATATGACCTATATCTGACACGAGTGAACAAACAATAATTGAATATAAAATTCTGCACTGTCTGAGAAGCATAAGACACAAAGCTTAAATCAAAGTAGTTTTGATCCTGGCACAAACAAAAGCCTTTCCACCCAAAACTAATTAATAGTTGCTTTGGCTACAAACCCAGGGGATGCCACCCATAATGCAGAGGAGCAGAAGACATCTAAATACATGGACTTGACTGACTGCTTCCTCTTTGTGTTGGTTATACTCGACTTTATTGAATATTTTTTGGGGTAAAATATAAACGAAATGTATCGACATGTCTACTCTTTGTTTTGAAAGTGTTATTTTCGACTGTAAACTCCTGGATTCTCCCATTATTCTATCTCAAGATTTAATTGACCAACTTTTACGTAGTCTGGAACCATAGAACTTTCCAGAAATGAAACTCTCCTGACACCTATTCTTCCACAAAAGTAGAAGGAGTACATCCTGCCTGAGGAAAGAAACCTGTGAGGGGTTGATGCAGTGGGTGTCACTGGCTATCCTCCATGTCAATACATTCACAATCTTGTCTGTAGGGTATAATTGAGAGATACTGTCTAGTCATAGGTGTAGAGTTTGCTCCTCACTTCCTCTGTCCCCTTTTTTTCATTAAGTTATTTTTTGTCCCTCCTCTTTGTTTCTCTTTTCCTGTTTATTATTTTATCCTTTAATTTTTAAAACCACTTTCAACATTGTACGCTTATTTTCAACAATATATTCCCTACATTTATATAAGATCCTTTATATCCCATTTCCCCCAACTTTTCACATTGGTATCACCTCTTATTGGTGTCCCTGGTACAACACCACCATGTAGCTAGGTGAAGCACCTGGTCTGACTACATACAATCTCTCCAACCCCACTCTTATTAATACCCTTATCCATTATCAATGTATCCCTTCCCCCAGCTGTAACTTCTCCACTATAATCTCCCATGACTAACAATTGTTCTCTTTCTCTCTCTCTCTCCCCCCTCTCTCCTCAGTTATGACACTATTACTGGACAACACCACACTCCTCTCCCAACACCTAGATAGCTCAGACACCTTCATCCTCTCCATCTTCACACTTTGGCTGTTTTTATGAGAATGTTTCAGTCTTTTGCCATATCATTCAAATAATTAGCAGAGATTTATTGTTCCAATAAACACGTCAATTTTATTCCATGTTATGAAATAAAATTACTGACAATAAATCAATTCATAGTTGTATAAATAACATTACAAACATTGATGGAAATATAAAAGAAAAAGAAAAAAGGGGATAAAAACAAAACTAAGTACCGGATAGAGAGGGGGGAAGGGGTAAAAATGGGCAGATCTGACTGTATAAGCTGTTATCTATTCAGCCCCACCACTTCCAACAACCAGCATGTAACCCTATCTTACCCACTACACCTATGCCCACCTTAGCTCTACCCTCTACCCTCTACCCCTCATACCACCTTGAAATGAGGTGGCCAAACTTGTTTCAGAGCAAGATGACCCTGCAGCCACCAAGAAAGAAGCATTGGGATGGTAACAACATAGGGGTAGAGATGTATGTGTTGGCTTGCCTTAAACATTTGCAGAGGGGAAACTTCAGTGTCCATTGTTGTGGCATGTGGTTGAGTGTGGGTGTGTGTATGTGTCTTCACACCCCCACACACCCCCAGATATATAGATCACATTTACTTGTATATATCCTATTGAAATAATATCATGACATTCTATGTAAAAAATTATGAATGTGTACTAAAAGAAAAAATAATGAAATTTGGTGTTATTTTATGACAGATTTTACAGACAAAACCAACTGGCAGGAAAACCAGTGGTAGACCCCAAGCAAGATGGTTGGATAACATTCATGAGCTCAGCTCGTTTGGGGATCCAGCCAAATCAGTTGGAGAGAGTTGCTTCTGACAGGACCCGCTGGAAAGAGTGTTTGAGGACTCTGCTCCTACTCTCAGGAAGAAGAAGAAAAGAAGAAGAAGGAGAAAGAGGAGGAGAAAGAGGAGGAAGAGGAGGAGGAGATTGAATATTTGTACAAGTATTACCTGATTTATCCCTTGAATGTAGCTGGGGGTAAGTCGTCCGTAAAGAAAGAATTGACTCAGAGTTGCAGAGAGGAGAAGAACAGAAACACCACTCAACACTTTTGCCCCATATTGTTTGGTTCTTACAACCAACGTAGTGGTGATTAATGCTACTACCTCTCCAACCATCTGCACAACCTCGATAAGTCACTGCAAAAATAACATTTCATTTAAATCATCATCATCATCATCATTATTATTATTATTATCATTATTATTGAATTTTTCATTGTTTCAATTTTCATTTTTATTGTTTATATATATATGTTTCTATGTCTTTTTTTTCTTTTTTATATAAATAATAAAAATCTTTACACGCCCAAAACCCACATCGTACCGTCCTGTACCGTCCTGTGCCGTCTGTAATGTTTTTCTTGATGCCAGCCCTTGTGTCCAATAAAGAAATCATTATTATCATTATTATTACTATTATAGTTGCATTTATCTTAAAATAAAGTACCAGTAATGCACTGGGTAATTGCTGGCCTTGTGCCAAAAAGTAGAAACAATTATTATTATTATTATTATTATTATTACAGCTGCATTTATCTTGCTTTATGTTCATACGAGTTATCACCAAGTCACAACCAGTGACCTCAAGAGACAACAAGGTCCGCCATGTTCAAGAAAGAACATACATACTCACACATGCATCTATAGATGTTTAGACTTGTGATGTACTTATATTGACAGAATCTTCCTTAGTATGTGGGCAGTTCCCATTAGTACTATCTTTTGTATTTCTCCTATACGCGGGTTTCCTGGGATTTGCGATAAGTAATCATTAGACCCCTTAGGTATCATTCCTAGAGCGCCTACAACCACTGGTATTGTTTTAGTTCTCAATTTCCACATTTTTCCAATTTCTATCTCCAGGTCCTTATACTTGCTCAATTTTTCAAATGTTTTTATAGATACATTCTTGTCTATTGGAACGGACATATCAATTAGCAGGCATACCCTTTTTTAAAGTCCTTCAGTATTATATCAGGTCTATTTGCATCTATTTTTCAGTCTGTTTGGATGCTAAAGTTCCACAAGATTGACATGTGATCTTTTTCAAGTATGGGAGGTGGTTGATGCTCCCACCAATTCTTTTGATGGGGCAGGTCAAAATGCTTACACATTATGGTGGCAGTATTACTGGTATTGTATCCACATTGAGATGCCACATTTTTTCAATTTCAATGAGCAAATCTTTATATTTTCTGTGTTTGTCCAATTCTTTTGCCATAATATTTATCACGACGAGCTGTTTTAGTGTTTTGTCAATTGTGTAGTGTATGTGCAATGTGAGATGTGTTATTCTGTTGGGTGGTGTTTGTGTTTTGTATGTATTGTATAATTAGTGAGGGGCCTGTTCAAAAAATATATTGTAGTCTTCATTTCATGCCACAAAAACAGGCAATGGGCCTGCAACCTGTCCTGGGAGGTATGGGATGGATGCACAAAGACTGTGTATCCCAAGACCCCAAAGAGGGTTGCTTCTGACTGGACATGCTGGAAGAAGTATTTGATGACTCTGCCTCCATGACCCTCTCAGGAATAAGTGGGCAAAGAAGAAGAAAAGAGAGGGAGAGTATAATTAGTGTTGAATTTATATGTCAGATAATTGTTTCTACTTTTGGCACAAGGCCAGCAATTATGCCACTGCATTACTGGTACTTTATTTTATCGACCCTGTAAGGATGAAAGGCAAAGTTAACCTTGACGGGATTTGAACTCAGACCGTAAAGGGACGTAACTATGCTGGAAAGCATGGTGCCCAACCTTCTACCGATACTGCCAAGTGTCAGATAATGACTTTGAAGAATATATGTAGCATGGCTTAAGTTATATTAACTTTTTTGTTACAATATTTCTTATGAAAGACTGTCCGTGATTTTCAAATTTTGGTGGGATTTAATAATATAATTAATTTTTTCTGTTAACTAGTGTTTGGGGTATAACCTAACAAAGTTTCTTCCATAAAATTATGATGGAAGGTATTTAGATAAATATAAATACTTTGTTACATGCTCATACCATCTCAATTTCCTTCTCTTTACTGTGGTCAGCAGATCTTCAAAGTGGCTCACGTGCTGGGTGATTCTTTTGTGGACCTCCCGCTGACTATGGTGAAGAGGAGGAAGTTGAGTTGGTATGGGCATGTAACAAGATCAGACGGGCTCTCTAAGACAATTCTCCAAGGAATAGTGCAGGGAAAGAGAAGGTGGGGCAGACAGAAGAAGTGGTGGACAGACAACATAGTTGAGTGGGCAGGAAAGAACTTTGCCACAACCTAAGCATTACCCCATGACCGCCAGAGCTGGAGGCAGTTAGTGCAGCTTTCAACACGGCAGTGTCTCAATGATCCTGAAAGGAATTAAGGGACCATGATGATGATAAATATTTTAAAATAAACAGTTATGTATCATGGATGTATGGGTGGTTTTAGATGGTTTCATATCAACTGTGTAAAGTGTGATTTACATGAGTTGTTAGCATTATACAAGAGTATGCATATATATATGTACGCATGCATGGTCTCATAACTCCTGAAGGAGTCGTAGGCATGTCATATTGACATATGGCATTTCTAGGGCATTTAAAAAAAAAACTTTGCAGAGCTCATCTCCTCTTCAGGTCTGAATACAGCAGATTTCTTCCAGAGAAGGATAGAAAGTGAGAGAATGGAAGTGAGAAAGAGATATGGAGGAAGAATCAGCCCTAGTATTAGATTGGCACATTTTTTATCGACCTTGAAAGGATGAAAGGTAAAGTTGATCTTGGAGTATATATTGTTATATTATAGGGTGTAGATTATGTAGAGTCTGTTGTATGTGGGTTGTTATTTTATTGAGTGGTTCTGTGGAGTCTGTATGATGTGGGTTCTGTTACTCTATTGGGAAGGGGGGGTGGGGTGCTATTGAATAGAGTATATATTGTGTATAAAGTGGCAGATTGGCAGAGTAATTAGAATGTCAGATAAAATGCTTTGCTGTATTTGTTCTGGCTTTCTGTTCACTGAGTTCAAATCACATGAAGGTTAACTTTGCATCTCACCCTTTCAAGGTCAATAAAAATGTACCAGTCTAGTACTGGGGTCAATTATTCTTCTATATCTCTTTCTTACTTCCATTCTCTCAGCCTCTATCCTTCTCTGGAAGAAATTTTCTGTATTCAGACCTGGAGAGGAGATGGGCTTCACCAGGTTTTAAAATGCTCTAGAAAAGCCATATATCAATACGGCACTCCTACGATTCCCTTAAGTATTACAGGACCCTACATACATATATTGTATGTAGAAAGTGTACTGTTTGAGTTGTGCTATTGAATATAAAGTGTCTTACATGGGAGGTGGATGGTGCATACATAGCTGGATTATGGTGTGTTGTGTGTAAAGTTATTATTCTGATTCTTATTACCTCCATTGTCGTTTCGGACAAAGCACTTCTGTGTGAGGGGACAAGCAATACGTCCCACATAATAGTTGACTGGAGTGTCAACAATTTCTTGACACATAGGGTTATCATCATAGCAATCCCAACAGAAGAATCCTGAAAATTAAAACATACATCATCAAATTAAGTAACATTTTTAGTCAGTAGAAAGTATTTTTCTGAGATATTGATACCATTGACAACCTAGTCTCCTTCAAAAACATCAAGTCATAATCACTTCACATAATATTACACTTTCCTTAACTGATTTGATACTGACATGCTTCAAATTGCTTCTGGAATATAAAAATATGTAATTAAATACTGCAAGGCACCATTTTACTGAGTCTGCCAAACAATCACCCTACATCATCATCATCACCATTTAACGTCCATTTTTCCATATTAGTATGGATTGGAAGAGTTGTCCCATTGTGAGACAAGTCAGGTCAGGTGACCATGTCTTGCTCATACAGAACTGGCTCCTACAGAACTGGCTCCTACAGAACTGTTTCTATGGCTGGATGCCCTTCCTAACGCCAACCAAATTTACAGTGTGTACTGGGTGCTTGTTGTCGTGACACCTACATGACCACTTTGCAGTGTGGACTGGGTGCTTTTTGTCATGACACCTACACGACCACTTTTCTCCTTGGTAATTATTATCAATACAGAAAATATTAATTTAAAAAAACTAACCCGTTTCCTGTGAATTGGAGTCTTTTATTTCCTTTTCAGAAGCTTCTAAATTGTTACCTGCAATTTTTTGCAACTGTTTATTGTTTGGTTTATCTTTTTGTATCTTATCTGTTGCTGATGCCCCAGTTGGAATTGCTGCGGCTTCCCAATGCTCAGAAGGTATTGTTGTTTTGTGGTTTTCCCATCCATCTTTCTGAATAGGGGGCTCCACCTTGAAAATAAAGAAATTAATTTAAAATTTAGAAATATAGAGGCAAGGTAGCTGTTATTATTGTTTAATCTTGAATCATTCCTGATCAAGCAAACTTATGATCAATGCTATTCCAGCCATTTCACTCTTGCTTTTTTTTTTCAAATATATCTAGGATTTAGGAGGATTTGGTTGTTATTTCTGGCAGGTTGAATGACTATGTAAAGGCTCCTTCATTGGCTCATCAAGGAGTTGTTGGAATCACGAGTGAATCTTATGCAAGTACATGTAACAGATTAGTATATAGAATGGCCACTGTAACATTTTGTACAAAGATTTTTCACATAAAAGACCAACAAAAATATCAGTTGATTAGTGTTGAAGCATCATCTTAACTAAAACATCTGACTGACTACTTCCTTAAAATGTTTTGTTGGCACTATTATATAACACTTTCCATTGATCTCATGATAAAAAGCTTCAAACATCCAGTTAGCATCAACCCACACAAATATTTTTAATTGCATCCTAAATAAGAATCTCCTATTGTTAAATTCCTTTTAAAGCAGAAATTGTCAATTCTAAA
Source organism: Eledone cirrhosa (assembly GCA_964016885.1). NCBI lineage: Eukaryota > Metazoa > Mollusca > Cephalopoda > Octopoda > Eledonidae > Eledone > Eledone cirrhosa. Next base: position 305,128,968 of record OZ024740.1, on the reverse strand, counting down.
CTATCTCTCATTGGTTATGTAAAAGAAAGCATCCAGTGTTAGCATCATGAAAAAAAAAAAATGTTATATTAATTTTTCTCATACTAAATCTAGTTATAGGAAAAGTTTCTTATTTGTATTATGAGTCGAAAATGTTCCTTGATTAGGTACTATTATAGAAAATATTCCATTGGCATCTTCTTACAAAACTTTCCATTGGTACCATTACGAAAAAAACCTCCCATTGGTGCTATTACAGTAACCTTTTTAGTGCTAGCATTATATAAACACTACTACTGGTACCATTACAAAAAAAAATTCCAATTACTAACAAGAAAGAAAACTTCCAATTGGTGTAATCACAGAAAACTGCACATACTACCATTAGAGTTAACATCCAATCAATACCATAAAAAACTGTCCAAATGTTAGTTAGAGAACAATTTCATTGGTACCACCATAAAAGCAAGTTCTGTTTACCTGGCCATCATCAATCTCCTTTCTGCGGATTCCTCTGATGCCATTTTTATTCTGTTTGTTGTTGCTGTTGTTGTTGTTGTTGTTGTTGTTCTTGTTCTTGTTGTTCTTGTTGTTGTAGTTGTTGTTATTATTATTATTGTGTTTAACCTTCCTATCCACCCAGTATGGTCTTTCGGTTGACCAGTGTACATACCACCACCACCAAGGCAGAATTGGGGTAACAGATGAAGAGTGAGGCATATGTTCTTCTATGCCATCAAACTCTTCTGAATCATCCTCCTCATCACTGATCATGTCAACTGCAACAATATTGAGTGAATGTTAAATACTTTAGTGTATGACAGATAAAACAGTGGATATAAGTAGGGTCTCTAATTAGGATAGGGATGCAGTAAAAAATGAGGGAATCAAGGGAAAATGAGAAAGTGATATTGTGTGTAACCAGGATTAATCATTAAGTAAAATAAACACATGACATCAAGGAGGAGGAGCACCACAGAGATTTAGACTTTCCAGTGTAGGATTTACCATGGAGCATATAGCATAACTTGACAAAAGTCCACACAAACGTGGCTGAGATAAAAATAATACACATGTAGCGAATGCAGTCGGTCTGGTTTGAATTTTTATTCCCAGGCTGGTAAAGTAAGTCAGCATGACCAGACATGATATTCAGTTCTTTTGTTCGGGCCTAGTTGCCAGGCAAAACTCACCTCGGCGGGATTTGAATTCAGAACATAAAGGGCTGTAACTTTATGTTGCAAAGCAGGTTGTCTGACGCTCTAATGATTACTGCCAATCAACAGCCCTTAACAGTGAAGTAATAATTATTTCTACTTTAGGCACAAGGCCAGCAATTACCCCAGTGCATTACTGGTACTTTATTTTATCGACCCCGTAAGGATGAAAGGCAAAGTTAACCTCGGAGGGATTTGAACTCACATCATAAAGGGGAGTAACTCTATGCTGCAAAGCATGGCGTCCAACCCTCTACCGATACTGCCAATCCACCGCCCTTAACAGTGAAGTAATAATGAACAGATTAGAATAAAGTTTCCAGTCAAGTATTCTACTAATGTTAGTTATTTCCCTTGTTATATTTTATAAATAAATATTTTAAAAATCCATAATATAATATAATGAAATTATTGTGTACAGTGCTCAGGTGCACTACAACTCATCAAAGGTGTATGTATAGTACATAGAATAATGTACAAATGTTAGGAAAGTGAACAGTGTATGAATCCTGATATACATGTGTGTGTGTGTATGGAAGTGGAGATATCAGGTGTAGTGTTGGCGAATTTCAGGAAGCATGACGGTTTTAAAGGATGCAGTGTCTCTGCAGCTAACAACTGATGCAGGTAGTTTGTTCCATACTTCAGCAACTCTGAGCATGAAAAAATGTTTTCTCACTTTGCAGGCATGCCCATGTGTGTTAGACACATGAAATTCAAAAAGCTGCTTAGGGTTGTTGTTGGCAAGATGGTTAATAATTTTGTGGGTGTTTACCAAGTCAGTTGCCAGACGTCAGAGCTTCAATGTATCCATGCCTATCCAAGTTTAAATATGTAAACAATTCAGCAATGAATTTAAGTTTAAGAGTTTTGTATTATAAAACCTGGGCAGTTTCAGACAGTTTGGTATGAAAAGGGTTCAAGAGTATATAGATGTATAGGGTTTAGGAGCACATTGGTTTATAGTCTGAAAGGGTTTATGAATGTAGGATAGCCACAGAAGTCAGAGATGATTCTCTATTAGGGGTTTATAGATGTAGGATAGCCACAGAAACCCTAGAATATTCTCTATTATGGGTTTATAGATGTAAAATAGCCACAGAGGCCCTAGAATATTCTCTATTAGACATTGGAACATACCTTGATTTTCTGCGTCATAATTGATCTCCTGAATTTCATCTAAACATAATTAAATAAATCAAGATATAAAAATAAATTTCAATATATTTTCTCTTATTAATATTTGTTAGACATTTCTTAAACCTATTTCAACATTTACAAAAAAGGAGTTGTTGATTTACAATAAGATGTCATTTGTATTGACAAACATTTAACTTTGATAATAATGAGATTTTCAGTCCGGAGCTCTGTGGATTTGGAGAATTACAAATTTCCTTTACTGGTCTATTACACATAAGAGCCATACATTTGGGGATCGTAATCCTTATTTACATAACCAGTAAATCCAATACTCAAAATATTTAGTCGCCTACTCTGACGTTTTCTTCAATGGTTACAAAAATATAATGTAATTTACAGAACATCAGTTTGACCTCTGCTGAAATTTTACAATGATATATCTTCACTGGTTAGACATTCCAAGACATTCTAAGACATTCCACTGATTCCAATCAGTTCAAAAGCATGTGTATACTTTCAAAACATCGTTAAAGTACAAAGTTTGAATGAAACAATATTTCATCCAAAGAGAAGTAATCATTTTTGGTTACAACATTCATAAGAAACAAGATTTAAGTAAAATCTGTTGTTGAAATAGTGATATGCAGATTTTCTTGAAATAAAGTTTCTTTGAGTTACATGTGTAGAGTGAATCGAAAATATTGAGATAAAACAACATTCAACATACTCTCGAGTCCTCAATAATGGGTGGGGGTGGGGGCACAGTAATTTCTTTAGGTTGTCTCCCTTGATTTTTAAAAAACCAGAATTAGTCGTTTAGCTTATATATTGAGACCCCATCCTATTTATTTTATAACATATGAAATTCCTTGTACTGTTCTTTTTTTTTGTTATGAATAATTTTTTTTTTTAATGTCTAAAGAAAATTGTTGCTGGAATGCTACCCCTTAAAATAAAATTTCACTGGAGATAGATTAGCAAAATTTAATAAGTGGGTGTGGGTGTGGGTGTGGGGTGGTAAACCATCTGAAAAATTCATAAGCTAAGGTGGCGGGGTGATTATTTGAGACCTGAGAGTAGGTAGGGCAAAACTATGGTCTTGTAAACAAATGGTGATTTGAAATTTCCATTGCTCAACTCCTATGTCAAGGTTTAACCCTTTAGTATTTACATTACTCTATATACACTATTGTATTTTCATGGTAAAGGTTTTATCTCTCATAATTATCTCACATAACATCAAATCTACGAGATTTTGATATCATTTATTTTTAGAACAATACCTTGACATATACGTGAACGACAAAGCATAAATGAATTGAGAGAGAGACTGAGCATAAGAGGAATCAAATGCTGCGTGCAGGAGAGGCGGTTACGCTGGTATGGACATGTGATGCGTATGAAGGATGACAGCTGCATAAAAAGGTGCAGAGCACTAGAAGTTGATGGAAACCGCGGAGTGGGGAGACCCAAGATGACTTGGGATGAGGTGATAAAAGCCGACCTTACCCAACTACACCTCTCAAAGTCAATGACACACGACCGTGACTTCTGGTGTCACGCAGTAATACAGGGTACCCGACCTCCCATGGGTACATGCTGAAGCATATAAACAATATGCCCCCCCCCCCCCCCCCACCGCAAGGTGGTCGTGGAGGTGCCACGGCAAAAAAGCACCCAGCCCACACTGTAAAGTGGACGTGTAGGCGCCACGAAAAAGCACCCAGCACTCACTGTAAATGAGGTTGGTGTTAGGAAGGGCATCCAGCTGTAGAAATCAAGCCAGATCAGTTCCTGTATGAGCAAGGCATGGTCAGCCGACCAGACACTGCCCACAACAGGACAACCCGTCTAACCCATGCTAGCGTGGAAGAACGGACGTAAAACGGTGATGATGATGATGATGATGAAGTATGAGCAACCAATTATGGTTGGTTTGAACAGAAAGAGGTGAGACAATTCTGGCAAGATACGGCAGGTGAAATGCTAAAAGGTTAAGAATTAAATAAATCCCTCTCATTCTGTACTTACTATTCAATTTCTTCACATCTGCCATTGACTGACCATTGCAGAAATCTGTATCACAGAAACACCATTCCTGGGGAGTCATCCATGCTGGGACCTGTTCTTGGCAACCAAGGTAATCAGATACCACAGAACTAAACATCCACCAGTCGGCACATCCTCGTGAAATCACTGAAATATAATGGTGGAATTTTATATTAATTTACTGTCCATATCTCTGTAATGTGTGTGTGTGTGTGTGTGTGTGTGTGTGTGTGTGTGTGCGGTGTGATGTGTGTGTGTGTGTGTGTATGCATGTGTGTGTGTATGTGTGTGTGGTGTGTGTGTACATGTGTGTATGTGCATGTGTGTGTGTGTGTGTGTGCATGTGTGTGTGTGTGTATGTGCATATGTGTGTGTGGTGTGGTGTGTGTGTGTGCATGTGTGTGTGTGCATGTGTGTGTGTGTGCATGTGTGTGTAGTGTGTATGTGTGGTGTGTGTGTATGCATGTGCATGTGTGTGTGTGTGCATGTGTGAGAGAGAAACAAAGTGGGATAGAGCATGTGTGTGTGTATTTCTCAGTACACTTTGTAAAGTATATTTATTTAAACATGATATTATTTACAGTAACAATAATAATGATAATAATGACAACTATAATAATGGCAATAGTAAAAAAAAAAGGAAACAAAAGGAAAGAAAGAATAGGGAAATATAGAGAAAAAAAGAGAAAAAGAAAGAAGAAAGAGAACTTTGTAAAGTGGTTGGTAAAAGGAAGGACATGCAGTTACAGAAAAAACTGTAATAAACAAAAAAGGTCAGGATGTCTCTTCAGCTCTGTTGAGGACATACAAACCTTCCTAGTGTTGGTGCTATCACTCTGCTGAATGCAGGAACATATGTAAGTGAGAATCAGCCCTACAGTTTGCTGTGGCAACCAACCCAACCTTTACTAGCAGGGAAACAGATATTAAACAAGAATGATGATGATGATGATGACATAGACGTTAGCAGTTTCATTATCGAAGACATTATGTAAGCTTGTACTATATTACTGACTGAGTTGTTAGAACATCAGGTAGAATGCTTAGTGGTATTTGTTCTGGCTCTCTACTCTGACTTCAAATCCCACCGAGGTCATTCTTTCATTCTTTCCAAGTTGAATAAAAAAAGTATCAGTCAAGTACTGGGGTCTATTCTTCCTCTAAATCTCTTTCTCACTTCCTCTTTCTCATTCTCTGTCTTTCTCTGGAAGAAATCGTATTCAGGCCTGGAGAGGGATGGGATCTGCCAGGCTTAAAATGCCCAAGAAACACCATACAAGTATGTCAATACGACACCCCTACGACTCCCTCAGGAGTTACAGAAAAGGGAGTAAACCATACAATATTACAGACAATAAAATCAATATTTTTTGTTATTAATGCTGACATTAGGTGGAAGCACATGGCTTAGTGGTTAGAGCATTGGCCTTGCAATCGAAAGGTTGTGAGTTCAATTCTCAGACCAGGTGATGTGTTGTTTCCTTGAGCAAGACACTTTATTTCACATTGCTCCAGTTTACTCAGCTGTAGAAATGAGATGATAGGGATGAGGTCCCTATGATTCCACTGCAAAGTGGTCATGGAGGTGCCACGGCAAAAAAGCACCCAGTACTCACTGTAAATGAGGTTGGTGTTAGGAAGGACATCCAGCTGTAGAAATCAAGCCAGAATCAGTTCCCGTCCCATTCTTGCAAGCAGGGAAAAGCGGACATAAAAAAAGATGATGATGATGACATATGAAGAAGACATTGAAAGTGAGAGGTGCCAACAGTGTCAACTGACCCAAGACCCATGACACAGATATGTGACATGAAAGTTTCTATATTGCAAAAGTCATATATTATGAAACATGAATCATATATCAAAAAATGAGCTGTGTGTATGTGGGACACATAGGACATCTGCAAGTGTGTGTTTGTGTTTGTGTGTGTGCATGTGTGTGTATTCATATGTATTTGTGTGTGTGTGTGCATTTGCCTGTGTTTGTGTATGCATTGTAAGTGTGCATATGCCTGTGTTTGTTTGTGTGCGTGTGTGTGTATGTGGGTGTATGTGTATGTGGGTGTGTGTTTGTGTGTGTGTGCATATGCGTATGTTTGTGTATGGTTATTTTAGTTAATTGTATATCAGCATATTTAATTGTATATCAGCATATTTAATAAAAGGGGACACAGCATGGTCAAATGGCTAATGTGTCTGCTTCACAATCATTAGGTCCCGGGTTGAATCTCACTGCAAAGTATTTTGGGAAAACGTAATTTATCATAGCCTTGGGCTAACCCATACCTTGTAAATTAAATTGGGTAAACAGAAACTGTTTGAAAGCCCGATGAATGGATTGTATGTGTAGTTCAAAGTGTCAACCTTGTTATACGGGTCACATTGAATCTCCCTGAGTATTATGTTAAGGGTATGTGAAATGCTTAGTCACTTACTAATTTTAAGGAGATATAAAGAAATATATATTTGGAGGAATAGAAAAATAGAACTATTTAAATTGTTAACAATATTATTTTGTTAGTCTATTGCTTGTGTTTTATGGTATGTCATAATTGGAATGTCTTTTGGATGTGAGTTATAATTTGAATATATTAAATTCTTAACGTCCAGTACCACATGAAATCACATCACCAAGACATTTTTGAAAAATATAAAACAGCACTATGTTTGCACAACATTAAAAAACTTTAAAGTCTTTACTCTAATGTATATTGATGAAGTTATAGGAAATATATTTGCTATAATCCTGATTGCTCACAATTACTCCCTCAATGAGATATGGTTTGAACATATATCAAGCAAATGTGTCCCAGAGTGCTAACAAAATGTATATTCACAATGTGGTGGTTGCAAGTGGTTAATAGTAAAAATATTCACAATGATCTACCTATTAGTAAAGATACTATAAATATTTGAACTAACAAAGCCTTTTGTTTTTTAGATATTTCCTGCTAAATCATTAAGAATTAAAATAAATATTAGGAAAGAAAAAGGAAATAGCGTTGGTACATTGTTGACAAGATCATGTAGTAAGCTGACAAATTTACAATATATGAGGGGGTAGTGAAAAGTTCCTGGCTTTAAGAGTATCACAGAGGCCTGGTTAGAGGCCCAACCTTCCAAATTCTTTTTACAGAGCTTAGAAAAATTGAAGGTCCAATGCAATAAGTGTGTGAATCTGAAAGGGGAATATGTTGAATAAAATCATAATTAACAGATCCTCCTGTATTTTCTTTTACCCAAAGCAAGGAATTTTTCAGTTCCCCCTCGTAGATGTTTTTTTTAAAATAAATTGAAATAATATGTGAATATACAGATATTATTGTGAAAAATAACAAGAATATAGTGATATATTATAACAGGTATATACTTCCATCTTTTTCTTTGCGAATGAAACATGTTTTTGTGATATTACACTCAACAGTTGCTACAGCTTCAGGGAATGGTGCATGAACAGAATTGGCACAGTAAGGATTCCAACTGGTGCAGTCATAACATAGTGTAGCTAAAGAAAAGAGAAAAAGGGAAAAAAAGAATCTGCATGAGTTAGTTTCAGATCATTGGTATTGAATATTTTAAAATATAAATCTGAAGTACTATAGAGCATTAGGCAAGAACACAGTGAACTGAGTTATTTTTCAGTTGAGAGAGTAGTTAACTTCAATTAAACTGGCAATTCTCATAACTGTTTCATTACCATATTTCTAATGAAAAACACCACCTATGTTTTTCAAAGAATTTTGTAAGTAATAAAAACTTTGAAGGAATTTAGTAAAATAACTAATCACATTAGTAAACTGACATTTAGTAGATAACTGAGCAAAGATATTCTTCCATATCATTATTTTTTTAATTTAAATATGAATACTTTAAAACAAGACATTTACCATCTTCTTAGAACTGGGGCAGTTTGGCGTGGGCTGCTATCTAAAGGGTTAAGTAATACATGAACATTAAACCTTCCTGTTACTCTCTTCTCTTTAAGCTGAGCCCACATCTCTTATATAAAGAAATCATTAATTTTGTCAAACAAAAAACTGCAAATTATCAACCAGTGGAGTGCCAAAATAAATGTCTTATAGTATTTGGGCTCATGCCTCAACATTCAAAATTCAATTGCCATTAGGGATGAAAAAAATAAATCTAAAAAGCATGGGGTGGAGGAAGCAAAAGTCTGAAAAATTAATAAGTGAAGGGGAGGGGGAACGATTATTGAGGCCCCAGAGTATGCATTCATGCTTTGGAAAAGCATTAATAGCTGTTGTTTGGATGTCATTTGAAAGACAGATGAAACACTAGAAATGGCAACATAGCTATATAACAGTCAATCAATCTTCCTATGTTGGTGTTATGTTTTCTCTTGATCTAAACATGACAAATGATATGTTTGGTGACTGGTAATGTGCAGCTGCATAGGATCAGCATAAGCTACAGAAAAGATGATGATTATGATGATGGCTATGGAAGATGATAATAATCATAGGACTGTATATGAAAGCATATATATATATATATATATATATATATATATATATATACACACACACATATAGATATATATATATATATCATCATCATCATCATCGTTTAACGTCTATCTTCCATGCTAGCATGGGTTAGACGGGAATTGTCCCACTTGAGGCAAGATTGGTCGGGTGACCGTGTCTCGCTCGTATAGGACTATCTGGCAGGTTTTCTATGGCTGGATGCCCTTCCTAACACCAACCACATTTACAGTGTGGACTGGAAGCTTTTTACTGTGTTACCTACATGACCACATTACAGTGTGGACTGTGTCTTTTTTTATTGTGACACCTACACGACCTCATTAGTTTGGACTGGATGTTGTGGTACCAACATAACTTTATAGAGAAAGAGGTGATGTTGGCGGGAGTGGTAGGATGGAGTAGGGGTAGTGGGTTGGCGATGTATGTTTGGTTTGGAGAGGCCTATTGACTGTAGGTTAACTTTGCAAGTAGGGAAGGCGGGTCTTCTGTATTATTGAGTAATATATGTATATATATATATGGGATAACAAATTATTATTATAGGTAATCCAGTTAGAGATTGTGAGTACTCTGTATTATGGATAGTTTTAATGTACACCATTGTTTGACTCAACAAGTGGTTTCCTTAGTTAGGTGGCAAGTTCACGGGAATTCCTATGCAGGTTAATCTTGAAGTAATAATAGTGAAAGAGTGAAGAATAACATGGTCAACAGTACAAAAAGGGTTGTATTTACAGTATTAACAATTGTTTCATTGATTAGGATGTCTAAAGATTGCTAATCACTCAAAGTTGTGTCACTCAACCTTCAATACAGTGTATGCCTAATAAAATCATCAGAATAACATGACCACCTTACAGTGTGGGCTGGGTGCTTTTTGTCATGTCGTTATCACCCAAACTGTGGTTCCACTGAGAGAAGGGTTTGACATAGCCAACTGGCCTCTCTCTCCTCATAGCAGTGCTATCCAGTTCCACACTGTAAATGTGGTTATGACTCCAAAACTATGGTTCTGCTGCAAGAAGAGTTTGGTGTGGCCAACTGGCCTGTTCCCACTCATAGTGGTGCCATCCAGTTCCAGGCTTCCGAACTGTGGTTCAATTGTGTGAAGGGTTTAGCACGGCCATGTAGCCTGTCCTTCCTCATAGCAGTGCCATCGAGTTCCATCGGGAGCAAGGTATGGCGAGGCCAGTTCTGGCCAGACTTGACTCTCAACGTAGATGACCTATCTGACCCATGCATGCATGGAAAATGGACGTTAAAAGGTAATGATGATGATGATTATATATATATATATATATATATATATATATATATATATAGGTCTCGATGAAAGCATATACTATGTTTATATACAATAAACATATAAAGTCTATTATTGTATATAAGCATAAAGTATATGATTTTATATATACTCCTATCATGCTTAATGTTACTGCCATTACATATATGTATATGTGTATGTATATATTGTTATGCTTTGGGAGGGTTATGCTGCCAATATATATATAGAGATGGCAACATGAATGAACCTGTTATTTTTTCTAAAAACATTTTTTCCGATTCCGCCCCACCTGTCCCTTCAATCTTTCTAATTTCTCATTCTTTCTTCTGATGAAGGACTAACGTCAAAAACGTTAAGACCCTCTTCCTGCTATTTCAAGCATCAACCTAATATATCCCTTCCATATACTGTACCGATTGTGTTGTTATTTCTGTTTACCTTTTACACACATATATAAGCAGGGAAAAGCGGACGTAAAATGATGATGATGATGATGATGATGATACACACATAGTTTATATTAAAGTTCATACACTTCACATGAATGTGTGACCTTTGTTCTTTGCAGTCATTTTTAAAAAGAAGTTTAAGATATACACCGTTAGGACCTTCATATATGGATATGTATATACAAAAATGCTTGTCACTTTTTCTAAAATTCTCAATGGAAATTATCTCCCTTGGCAATTTAAAGATTACCTTTTACGATATATAAGCTATCTAAACTATAATAAAGTAAGGAGTGCAGGACTGCGTCCAGAATATATTTTTTTTATCCCATTTGTAAAATAATTTGGATTACTTTGAATAAATAATGAATAAATATTACACAATTTATCTACTAGATTTCGTTATTCTTGATTAAATATAAATAATTTTGTTGCTTATTTTAAGATTCACTTCTTTAAAATTTTCAAATGTTAACACTTCCGGTTAGGGATCGCTTAAATAAACATTCATATATTTCCGTCACTAATTTTCTCCTAATGCAGTTTATATATAATATCGTATTTTTTTTAATGTATCATGGATTACGTTACTGATTACATAAGACAGTGTAACACAGTCTTCATTCAATTTCTGTGTATATTGTCAATTACGATTTTATGATGTATCATATCTACATGTATATATACTTGTGTATAATATCAATATACACACTACACATGCTAGCAGAAAACCACCCGAAGAGTGGTTTTTCTGCTAGTATCTGTAATATAACTGGTTCTTTTAAACTTTTAAATTTACAACTTAATTTACACACATACTGTATACATACACATCTATTCACATCTAATTACACAAACCCCTCTTTGAACATATCATAAAATTATAATATTTTTAATTTGGGACTTAATTACACACAACCATATTCACATGGGAAAGAAGCCTTATCACTGTGATATCTGTGGTAAATCATTGTCAGGAAGTAGTGACTTAATTAAACACAAACATATTCATACAGGAGAGAAGCCTGATGTCTATGGTAAATCATTCTCTGAAAGTAGTGCCTTAACTAGACATCATCGATGAATGAATAAATATCTTGCATATATCACGTAATAGTACTTGTCTAAATACAAGATCTGCTGGACATCACCAGAGGGCGTTATACGTAAATCCCACTCTGTATATATATATATAATTCATATATTCATAATGACACATGTGTGTACATATACACACATATACATACAAGCACATACATGGTTTTACAAATCCTGTACCAAAAATTTACCCCAACTTTATAGCCCTTATTACTGGAGTGTCATTATATGTACCAACCTACCTAGATCAATTATAGCTGAACATGAATTATTGGAGAAAAAAACGCAACTTACATTCTACAGGTGATTATCACCATGTCTGCTGGGACAATAAAATCGGCAAGACCTTCTTATGATTTAAAAGGTGAATGGTTGCTCAAACAAAGATGAAAAGATCAAGAAAGTTCTTTATGACAGCTCCTTTACAAATAAAAACATACGTGTATATACATACATACATACATACATACATACTAACAAACATACTAACATACATACATACATACATACTAACATACATACATACATAGATGCATACATTCATACATGCATACATACAAACATACATACATAAATATAGATAGACAGACACACAAACATACATACTAACATACATACATACTAACATACATACATACACACATACACACATACATACATAAACATACATGCATACATACATACCTACATACATACATAAATACTTACTTACATACACACATAAACATACATACATATGTATACATGTATATACACAAAGAAAGGATGGTCGTGGAAGGTACTTTAGAGAGCACAAGTCATCTTTTATTTCTTTATTTAAAAAAAAATAAATTACTTCCATATCACCAGCCAGGTGGCCAGTGAAAACAGATAACAAAAATCCTATCAGAATGACATATATACATACATACATACATACATACATACATACACACATATACACATACACACCTATAAACATACATACATGCATAATACCTTATAAAAAACATATATTTCAACATATATGCGCCTAGACACATAGATACATATATTATATATATATATCATCGTCATCATCATCACCGTTTTACGTCAATGGTTCCACACTAGCATGGGTTATATATATATATATATATATATATATATATATATATATATATATATATATATATATATATATATATATACGAAGGAAATGTGGTAAGGAACCAGGTGGACCATAACGCACAAAAGTACTCAATACTTAGGGTAGTAGAGTGGGTAATAGGAACCAGTAAGACCCCGACGGCTGAGCTCAAGCCGTTTTGACGGCTAATTCTGGACTTAGCCGTCGAAACGGCTTGAGCTCAGCCGTCGGGGTCTTACTGGTTCCTATATATATATATATATATATATATATATATATATATATATATATATATATATATATATATATATATATATACCGTATTTCCTGGCATTGAAGACGCTTCTTTTTTCCTAAAATAAGTCTCAAAAATCTACCATGCATCCTGGAGGCCGAAGGTTGTTTATTACTTTTTTCAAATTTTTGGTTGTTGAAATTAAGGGTGCGTCACCAAGGACGAAGCATCTTTGGCACTGGGAAATACAGTATATATATATATATATATATATATATATATATATATATATATATATATATATATATAACACGATTTTATATCAAAAACCTTGCAAAACAAATATGTGCACATCTAGACTTATGCGCAAACAATAAGACACCCAAATTCCAAGTCTTCCTACTTTATCTTTGCATTGACAATACAAGAGACCATATACAAATAAATAAGGAAAATATGTTCAATCAAAAATATAGACCACCATTAAATATAGTTTAATATACATTAATATGTTAACACCGTAACATACTAACCATCCACACAGACACATACATACACACACACACATAACAACCTCTTCTATATTCGAAAATAAAAGACTTTAATATTTAAACACCTTAACATGCTAACTATACCCCAACACATACAAAATACCCTTCTCCATTTCTACTAATGGAATCATTTCCCTACACACACACACACACACACACATATCTGCACACACAAAAAAAAAAATATATATTTCTATTTTCTACCCTGCCGCCACCACCACCACTACCACCACCACTATCGATACAAACATTCAATTTATTTCAATTGGTATGGCAGGGTGCTGAGTCTTGCTGCCACATGTATGGCCTACCTGCAGCTACCTGGTCGATCCAGGGCTTTACTACCTAACTCAGAACCCGGATGTAGCCATCGGTGTTCAGCTTGAGGCCCTCAGGGAAGAAGTGAGGTGGCATGACATCACCTTGACTGCTGACGACACCTAAGACCAATGTTGTCACTGGAAACTTTGTCTGCATGACTCTGGGCACGTCTTTGGATGAGACAGCGAGCCACCTGTGTTGTTCTGGGAGTTGATCTTCTGGTCTTGGCAGAAGTTTTTCTTGTCGGAGAAAAACCACAGCATGTCTGGCTCCAGTGGGTGTTTCAACTTGTTGATCAGCTTCTTTGCGTGCTTCAGTCGCTTTTCTTGCATCGCCTTTGACAGAAATTGTCCTTTCCTCATCTTGTATGAAATGTAGCGAATGTCTTCATGTACCACCAGCCTAATGAGCTTTTCATCCATGCCTTTCTCCCTTGCAATGGCACACATCGACTTGCTAGGTTCATTGTTGATGATATCCTGAACTTCAGCCACGAACTTGGGCGTTCTGAAGGCGTCAGATCGTTGATCATGTGTTTTCCTCTCCGATGTTGCTTCGTAGTCGAATCCTGAATCTTCCAATTCCTTTCTGACCTTTTCCACCATTCTCCTGCTGACGCTGAGAAAGTCTGAAATTTCCTTATTTGTCCTCCCAGCCTGGATTCCAAGAAGAACTCTGTGTCTCTTCCACAAATTTGGAGGTTCAAAATTATTCATAATCAATTATTCTGAAAATAAATAATGCAAATATAGTCACTGTTTTTATGAAGACAAGAGTGACAATGGAAGTTAAAAAAATTTGCAGAAAATTAGCAGATGAAAATTGCGAACAAATATCGTGTATATATAAAGACTATTTTGAGTTTATAACTCAATCTATCATATCATCATCATTGTCGTTTTTACATCCATTTTCCATGCTCACACAGGTTGGACCGGCCCTTTTCAGCACAGCAACTCTCCACTAGCTAAGTTCCTTCCTCATCTCCTCTGTGAGTCTCAGCAATTTGAGATCTGCTCTCACCACCCTCTGCTTTGTTTACCTCTTCTATGGCTTCCCTCCACTGGGATTTCCTGGCACTTCTTCACTCCAAGATCATCATCTATGTGCATTTCATGACCGTACCAATGCAGTCTTCTCTCTTACACACTACTTTGGATTCCTCTTAAACCCAGCTTCTCCCTCAATTCATCCAAGCTCCGCCTTTCTCTCACATTTACATTGCACATCCAATGAAACATGATTGCTTCATTTCTCTCCAGTTTACACATGACTCTGCAGCCCATGTTTCACTACCATGCAGTATCACACTCTACACATAGGTGTCATACAGTTGTCCTTTTGTATATAGGGAGAAACCTTTTGTTGTCATCAGTGGGAGTAGCTCTCTAAACTTTTTCAATCCTATCCTTTTTCTAGCTATTATGCTCTCAGAGCACCCTCCTCTACTGCTAATTAAGTCACCTAGATAGCAGAAGCTATCAACCTCTTCTGTGGATACTTCATGTGGTTGGAAAAGGTTTATAGCATTGATGATCTTCTCATCAATTACACCTGTACATCTTCTGCATATAAAGTCTTCCCTTCTTGTTAGTCTGTCTGTTATCCCACTACATCTCTTGTGTACCCAAGATTTACATTGTTTACATTGTACAGAATTTATGCCTATTCTACATATTGAGCAGAGCAACTTCCCTTAGGGAATCAGGGTACTATGTTCTTTCCTACTTACTAGCACTTGAGTTTTGACCAAGTTTACTCTCAGACCTTTTGATTCCAAATTTTGTTTCCATAGATGGAACTTATTTTCTAGTTATTTTAGGGATTCATCTATAGGGACCAGATCATCCGCATAGAGAAGTTCCATGGACAGCCAGTTTTAAACTCCTCTATTATGGCCTGGAGAATTGTGATGAACAACAGTGGGCTAAGAACTGAACCTTGATGGACTCCTACCTGTACCTTGAATTCTTCACTAAACTCACTTCCCTACTCTCACTTTACTGACAGCTCCTCTACATGGCTTGCACTGTTCACACAAGTCATTCTTCTACACCTAGTTTCCTTATCAACCACCAGATACTAGATCAAGGTACTTTGTCAAAGGTCTTTTCTATATTAACAAAAACTAAAGAGGCTTATTCTTGGCTAGGAACTTCTCTTGTAATTGCTTCACTAAGAAGAGTGTATCTGTAATACTTTTCCCAGGCATGAAACCAAACTGCATCTCATCTATTTTGACTCTTTCCCTAATTAGCTGCACTATAACTCTTTCTGTCACTTTCATAACTTGGTCCATTAGTTTTATTCCTCTATAGTTGCTCCTTTCTGGAGCATCACCTTTCCCTTGTAGCAATTTATGATTGTACTGCTGTGCCAGTCATTGGGTATGATTCCGTCCTATATTACCTGATTGACTATGCTAGTTACTAGTTTGGCTCCGACTTCTATATGTATATATGTATGTATTCATACATGTATGTATGTTTGTATTCATACATGTATGTATGTATGTATGTATGTATGAATATATGAATATATGTATGTATGTACGTATGTATGTATGTATAGGCGGAAGAACTCATAAGAGTCAACGGCCATCCAAAAGTGTGTAAATATGTATATATACATGTACCGCGTGGTTAAACCATTGGGAGTGAAGGGCCCCTAGCCTTTGTCAGGCGTTCTTCTAGGAGAAGGCAACTCAGGAAACTGGGATAACTCCGATATAAAACCCGTGGCTCAGTAGTTACCGATGATGTTGATCATTTCTTCTTTTCAGGTTATAGCTACTATCACTCAGAGAGTGGGATTGGCTCAGTGCACAGCCTTTCCTCACTTTAAAAATTATCTTCATGCACAAGCATTGCATGATAGAATTAATTAATAATTATTAATAATGGTATATCGTGCAATGGCCATACTCGATAACGAGGGGGCAGCCATCATATATGTATGTATGTATGTATGTATGCAACTCTGATGGTATCCAATGATGTTGACTTGTTCTTCTTTTTGGTAAATATCATCTTGGTTAAGAGAGTGGGACTGGCTTTGTGCAGTGCCTTTGCTCACTATAAAAGTTTCACGGCACAGGCATTGCTTTATATCTGGAGATCTCTCTGCACTTGTCGTCACATGGTACCATGGGCCTAGCACTATGTGACAATAATTGTCACAGGTGTAGTGTTTGTACCAGAGTTTTCAAGTTGCTGGCTGGACTAAAGTCACATTCGTTCAGCGCATCGGTAGGAGTTCTCCTACATGGATATAAAGTAGTGGCCGTACTCGAAAACGAGTTGGCAGCCACCATGTATGTATGTATGTATGTATTCATGTGAAATAAACACCCTGAGTTTCCAGGGAGGCATCATAGAAGTTGTTGACAGCTTTTTCTACCTAGGTGACTAAATCAGCAGTGAGGGAGGATGCTTTGAAAGTAGTTTATGGGGCTGGTATGTCTGCTGAAAATAAAAGGCTTCTCTTCCAGAGTGAAGAGTAGACTGTATGATGCCTGCATGTGAACTGCAATGATACATGGTAGTGAGACATAAACCTTGACTGCAGAAGACCTACAAAGGCTGGAAAGAAATGAAGTGGGTATGCTCTGATGGATCTGTAATGTTAGTAAGC
Organism: Eledone cirrhosa; assembly: GCA_964016885.1. Classification (NCBI taxonomy): domain Eukaryota; kingdom Metazoa; phylum Mollusca; class Cephalopoda; order Octopoda; family Eledonidae; genus Eledone; species Eledone cirrhosa. The sequence continues at coordinate 305,111,395 of OZ024740.1, read as the reverse complement.
ATGGATGATATAGCATAAGTGAACGAAGAGAAAATCTTGGTACAAGAGGAATTGGATGTAATCTGCAAGAGAGAAGACTGTGTTGGTATGGACATATAATGCATATAGAAGATAGCAACTGCATAAAGAAATTCAGAGAAATCCCAGTGGCTGGGACCCATGGAAGAGGCAAATCCAGGATGACTTGAGGCAAGGTAATGAAGAATAACCGCAAGAAGCTAAATTTCACAATAGAGATTATAAAGGACCTTGCAGGCTGGCGCTATACATAAAATATTCTGAAGACAAGATGGAGTAAAATGAACAAGATCAGAACAAAAAGGAGACACAGAGGAGTAAAACATGTTGTTTGATGGTCTTCTGATATTTCCAATCTACTGACTTCAGGCATAAAAAAACTAATGATTTCTGATTTAGGCACAAGGCCAACAATTTTTGGGAAAGGGGAAAGTCAATTAAATCAACCCAGTGCATTTCTGTTACTTTATTTTATCGGCCTTGTAAGGATGAAATGAAAAGCTGGCCTTGGCAGGATTCAAACTCAGAACACAAAGGGTTGTAACTATATGTCGCAAACCATGTTTTCTGATCTACTATAAAAACTTCCAATCCACAGCCCTCAGACTTGAAAAAAAAAAAAATAATAACTACTGGTACTGATATGATTGACTAAACCATTGAAGGTGTTGCACCAGTTTAATGACTGAAACCAGTAAAAGAGTAAAATGTAAATGCTTCATTTGTTTTCTTTGGGGTGGGGAGTATTTTGAAATATCTTTTCAAGCATACAAGAAATTCCAGATAGTTGTTTTAAATCACATATATGTGATATGAAAAAGAAAGAAAGAAAAAAAGACTTCTTTGCTAATTAAACAGAAAGTCAACAACTCCAAATAAATATTATTCTAATCCTAAATAAAGATTGTTCCTATATATAAGCTTGGTGCGGAATGTACGGGTATGAAACTGACTTTTTAAAAAATTTTGTTTTAATGTTGTATTTGACTTATTTATTTCATGGGTTATTTTCTGTTCTGATGTTGTAGGTTTTATTTCTCATTTTAAACATATCACAAACCAGAAATACTTGCTTGACATTAAACAGATCACATCACAAGCCAACAAGAGAGTCTCTAGATGGTTACTCAGCCTGCTAGAAATAGCAGTTAGGTCTGTCTCATTCTAACTGCACCATATCATGTTAGAAAAAGAAAGTAAGGATGGACATATTTGATATAATATAAGATGGGTGGTCACCATTGGAAAGTCTTTGATCATATGTTTGCTTGATCAGGGATGACATTGGAGGTGATTAGGTGCATAAACAACAACAAGCGCCACATAAAATATTTGGTTAGTGTCTGCAGTGATACCTTACTTTTTCTTTAAACCTATTCCTTGATGGCAATTTATTGATTTCTTCCTTAATAAACCAGGGCTAGTTTTGGCCAGGTTGATAGCAAAAGGGTTAATGATAAGAACTAAAACTAAATATAGATTAGAAAAGACAGCACTCTAAACCTTTATGGGGCCTCCAAGATTGGTCAGGGAAAGGGAGGAAGAAACAACAATTGATGGGTTTCTAGAATAGAAAGCAGCAGATCAAGTTATTTGGTTATCATCAGGCTGGAGAACTGGTCTGAATGTTTGCAGTATAGTAAATTTGATTGAAGTCATTCAGGGGTCAGGTGGTAGTGTTAAACCAGGTGACAGATTAGGTGAAGGTGATTAAACTATCAGCAGTACTTGATGTTTACCAATTATTGCTCACCAAACCTTTGAAATGATCATCTACACCTGATGTGTACACTGTTCACTTAACACCTGAACCCTAGTTCAGTTGTTATCACAGACATGTAATTATATTAAATTACATTTGATCTGACAGTAATTCTATCTTTTAAAGTTTAGCTTGGATTACTTTTGTTTAAGTGTCCATACAGAGACTTTTCAGGTGTTTCATTTTGTCTGTGTTTTTTTGGAAGAATGTCAGAATTAGATTGTGTAAATCTTGGCATGTGATCAGTTGGCAATGCTCAATTACTCTATCAGTTTGAAAACCATAATCCCAGGATATCTTTGCTTTCCCTTCCTCCTGCATTACTTTACAAGGGCTCATACAAATTCTCTATGACTTCGAGCACTGTACGTAATAATTTCATTATTATTATCATTAAAAGTCGATGAAGGTACTAACAGACTTTATCACGGCAGCACTTGTATTCTTTTTGCGCAAGGCTCTCACATCTACTTACCAAGTGGGCTACATTTTCTACATTTTTTCCATAAAATCTACATTTCTGGATCTCAGAAGTTTTGTATATGTTATACTTCCCTGAATTGGTAGCAAGAACTCGGTCTTTTATTATTTTCATTACTACTATGACAGTGGATTGGCAATATCAATAGAGCGTCGGACAACATGCTTTGCAGCATATAGTTTCGGCCCTTTACGTTCTGAGTTCAAATCCTAATAAGGTTAGCTTTGCTTTTCATCTTTAGAAGGCCAAAAAAATAAAGTACCAGTAACGCATTGGAGTTGATTTAATTGACTTTCTCCTTCTCCAAAATTGTTGGCCTTGTGTCTAAATCAGAAACCATTATTATTGATGCTGATATAAACTGATGCCTGTAACATAGCTCATTCAAAAAGTGAATTTTAAGATCCTGAACTAATGAAAAAAGTTTTGTTGGGTTTTTGTCATTCTAAACTACTGACAAGAAGGCTTTTGAAATTATTCAAATTCCACTCCATTTTGTTCAGGTTGGAAAAGGCCTGTTTTGACATTTTCCTTAACTGTATATATTTCTACTAGGCAGAATTTGTAATTTTGTTCACATTTGAACACAGCCACATCACGAAGTAGTATACACCACAATTGTGGTAGCTACAGCAAAAATATATTGCCATGCTCCAAAATATTTTCAAACGTGACAATAGATTAGAAAAAACCCACAATATGTCAATTAAACAAATAAGTATAGTGACCAACACAAGCATTCACAATCCAACTTTAAAAAGCCCTAAAAACTGCTTAGCCCAAATGAGAAACACTGTCAAAACATTAAAAACAGCACTAGCAGCTCATCTTTTTTTCTAAGTTTGTGAGTTATAAAGAACGAGTTTTAGGAAAAGGAGAAAATATAGATGAGGTTTATACTGCAAGAGACATGACTTTCTTGCTCAAAGAATTTATCCAAGAAATAACTCTGGAAAGTGACACAACTTTGATTTGTGAATAAAAGGAGAATTTTTATGTCAGCATGTAACTGGAGGTATGCTACATTGACTGAAACAGGGAATATCCAAGCATAAATCTGGTCTTTAAGATCAAAGGTGGGGAGGGAAGATAAACAGAGTATGGACCACAGTACATGTGAAAGAAAGGATATGAGTGTCAGAATAGAGATACTGATGCCAGAGTTCAAGCATAAAATGGGTACAGATGTGACCTGCAACAATATATAGTTTAGTGGAATGTTCAGCCAGGTTCTGCTGACACTCAAAAATAACAGTTATCATGGAGTTATATCACATTGGGTGAGCAAAGAGGGGGTGATACATAACAGACCAAGTTGTTATATGTGCATTAGTAGCTGCAGTTGTAAGTTGTTGCAGTTGTTATTTGCTGCAGTTGTTAGTCACTGCAGTTGTTAGTTGCTGCAGTTGTTAGTCAGTGCAGTTGTTAGTTGTTGCAATTGTTAGTTCCTGCAGTTGTTAGTCACTGCAGTTGTTAGTTGTTACAGTTGTTAGTTGTTGCAATTGTTAATCACTGCAGTTGTTAGTCACTGTAGTTGTTATTTTCTGCAGTTGTTAGTTGTTACAGTTGTTGCAGTTATTAGTTTCTGAGTTAGTAGATGCTGTAATTGGCAGATATGAAAGATATTGCATCCCAGGTTTTTTAGAATAGGTACCTCATACCCCTGTATTTCATGAAAGGGTGCTAAAAGGGTTGGCATAAGAAAGGAGATTTGGCAATAAAACCCATGCCAGTTTGGAAAAACAGACATAGTTCAGTTGGTTGATGTTGATCTATGATCAAAGGCATTCTACATTAGACCCGCTTCATGTTTTTTTTAGAAATACTACATTTAAGATAACATTATTCGACATGTATTTCAAACACTGTAATTGTAGCAGTAATTTGATGCTCTTTTCAATGGAATTGCTTTTACTGTCAAATCGGCCACAAAGAAGCTGACCTCTGTGGCCACATAGGTAATTTTACATTGTGAATGGTTTTCAAGCGCCCAATGTGTCTGAGATTTTAACATATCAGAGAGCCATCTGCTTCTTCTCAAGTCTCGGAGACAGGGAAGCGTTATTCTTAAAAGCAATATTCATAAGCTGGCTCTCAGAACAGCCAGTTGGAGCATTTAATTCTAGCAGCTAACATGTAAGTCCATTGAATTTACACAGACCCTCTGGGTCTTTCTTACTCTCACCCTCTCTCTCTGTCTGTCTGTCTCTCTCTCTCTCTCTCTCTCTCTCTCTCTCTCTCTCTCTCTCTCTCTCTCTCTCTCTCTCTCTCTTCTCTGTCCCTCCCCTCTCTCTTGGTCTCTCTCGGCCAAGCCAGCGAAATTCATCCCACCAACAGAAGTTTGGTAAATACATTTTTGATAATACCTTTGCAAACAAACATGCATCCTGACACATAACACCATACAATTCATCTGCAGTTATTTGTTCTTCGTGTATTGTCATATAACTTTGGCGAAAGTTATATTTAATAAATTAGTAACATAGTGGCTTTGTGTTATTGTGGTTTATATATTTTATTTCCTACATGATCAAGAAACCATCATATCATCATTATCATAATGAACACTGTTACTCACTTAATTGCACACGCGCAATCTCTGGTCACACTGTATCAGGCACTTCAAGCTTCTATCTCCTACATTCTACACACCAGTGACCACAACACCGAGCCATCCACAAGGGAGTACACACACAACAGAATCAACACCACAACACAACCATTTGTCCCAGTATTCAACCCTCTATATACCCAGGACTATATTACCTAATATGTTTTTCAAACAGTGTTTCTAGGACTACATTATCTAAGATATCTTTCAAATACAGTGTATCTAGGACTACATTATCTAATATACCTTTTAAACACAAAGTATCTAGGACTACATTATCTAAGATATCTTTCAAATACAGTGTATCTAGGACTACATTATCTAATATACCTTTTAAACACAGAGTATCTAGGACTACATTATCTAAGATATCTTTCAAACACAGTGTATCTAGGACTACATTATCTAATATATCTTTCAAACACAGTGTATCTAGGACTACATTATCTAATGTCTTTCAAACATGGTGTATCTAGGACTACATTATCTAAAATGTCTTTCAAACACAGTGTATCCAAGACTACATTATCTAATGTCTTTCAAACACAGTGTATCTAGGACTACATTATCTAATGTCTTTCAAACATAGTGTATCTAGGACTACATTATCTAATGTCTTTCAAACATGGTGTATCTAGGACTACATTATTTGATATGTCTTTCAAACACAGTGTATCTAGGACTACATTATTTAATGTCTTTCAAACACAGTGTATCTAGGACTACATTATTTAATGTCTTTCACACATGGTGTATCTAGGACTACATTATTTGATATGTCTTTCAAACATGGTGTATCTAGAACTACATTATTTGATATGTCTTTCAAACACAGTGTATCCAAGACTACATTATCTAATGTCTTTCATTCACAGTGTATCTAGGACTACATTATCTAATATGTCTTTCAAATACAGTGTATCCAGGACTACATTATCTAATGTCTTTCAAACACAGTGTATCTAGGACTACATTGTTTAATGTCTTTCAAACACAGTGTATCTAGGACTGCATTATCTAATGTCTTTCAAACACAGTGTATCTAGGACTGCATTATCTAATGCCTTTCAAACACAGTGTATCTAGGACTACATTATCTAATGTCTTTCAAACACAGTGTATCTAGGACTACATTATTTAATATACATTTCAAACACAGTATAACTAGGACTACATTATTTAATGTTTTGCAGACATAGTATATCTAAAAAAAGGTTAAATTTTGTACCAAGCCTGGAGGCTCATAAGGCCGGAGCTTATCCTAGTTTCACTGGGGTTTAAGTGACTGAGTCTACAGGATTCGTCTGGAGAGGATGCCTGTCCATCACAGAGTTAATTCCCCCATCCCCTGCTGTTGCTGGTACTAATTTTTAACTGAGCTGACCGAACAATGTGCAATGAAGTGTTTTATTAAAGAACACAATACACAACCCAGTCTAGGAATTGAACCCATGACATTATGATCATCAGTTAAACACCCTAACCACAAAGCCGTGAGGATTCACTAGGGCTACATTATTCAATATGTCCTCATTGAACAATATAGTCAATGACTGCCATATTTAATGAACCCTTTTGCTTTTTAAGGATGTGATTTGAGAATTAATTAGCTGCTAATTTTAGCATATAAATCATCTGTAGAGAGACACCTTTGTTGAATATTATAGATAATGCAGGAGATGTGTATTATAATTATTAGATAATAACAGTAGTTGTTAGATTCTAATGAGAATTGTTAGATAACAAAATTGATAATGGATAATAGATAACGGATAATAGATAACAGATAATACTAGATAACTGATAACCTTACATAACAGATAACAGGAGATAACATTAGATGACATTAAATGACAAATAACATCAGATAACATTATATAACAGATAACATTATATGACATTAGATGATAAATAACAGTAGATGACATTAGATGACAGATACCAACAGATAACATTAGATGACATTAGATGACAGATAACAACAGATAATATTAGATGACAAATAACATTAGATGACATTAAGAGATAACAGTAAATAACATTAGATAGCAGATAATAACAGATAACATTAGATGACATTAGAAGAGAGATAACATTAGATAACATTAGATGACATTAGAAGAGAGATAACATTAGATAACAGATGACATTAGAAGAGAGATAATATTAGACAATATTAGATATTAGAAGAGAGATAACATTAGATGACATTAGAAGAGAGATAACATTAGATAACAGATGACATGAGAAGAGAGATAATATTAGATGATATTAGATGATATTAGAAGAGAGATAACATTAGATGATAGATAACTGAATGACTTCAGCTGAGTATTTGTATTTCCTGTCTTATTTTTTATTATCTTCACATTTGACTATTAAGTTAACCCTTTTGATACCAAACCCCCCTGAAACTGACCCTGGTTTGCTATACACAATCTCTAATTTCAAAGAGTTCAACCCTTCCATTATAATTGTATGTGAGAATGTTTTCTCAGATTATGTTCCTTTCTGATAACAAAACCCTGAAACCATTCCCAGTTCTGTTACAAAACTGCTTATTAATTGTTTCTACATTTGACACAAGGCCAGCAATTTGGAAAGAAGGGGAAAGTCAATTAAATCAACCCCAGTTCTTAACAGGTACATTATTTTATTGACCCTGGAAGGGTGAAAAGCAAAGTTGACCTTGGCAGGATAAAACTATTTAATAATGAGAAAGTTAGTTAGTTATATCATTAGATCCCTCTAAATTCTTAAACCAAAGACAGCATCTTTCATAAGAAATATGGTAGCAAGAGGGTTAAATAGACACCGGTACATATTTCATCTAGCTCAGCTGGAATTTCAAGTCAGAATTTCAAGTCAGAACATAGAGAAATGTAATTAAAAACTGGAACACATTTGGCAAAACCAACCAGCAGGAGACCCAGGGGTAGACCCCGAGCAAGACAGTTGGATAACATCCATGAGCTCAGTTGGTCTCACTAGAGGATCAAGCCAGATCAGCTGGAAATGGTTGTTTCTGACAAGACCCACTGGAAAGAATGTTTGAGGATTCTGCTTCAGCGACCCTCTCAGGAAGAAGAAGAAGAAGAAGAAGAAGAAGAAGAAGAAGAAGAACAACAACAACAACAACAGCAACAACAACAACAACATCAACAACAACAACACATTTAACTCCTTGCTCTAACTATTGTTTCCTCAAATTCATAAATTCTCAGCATAACATATTTTCTTCGGTTTTTTTTTATCTTTGATAAAAAAAATTCTTTTATTTTAAAATATTTTCTTCAAATAATTTCAATGAAAATATTTAATTTTGAAAAGACAAATAAACAAATGATAGTCTGCAATTGAAAGTTAAAGTTATGTGATTTGACAGTTGTAAAGAGAATAAAGCAGGATCTCCTACCTTTAGTAAAAATGGTAAAAAATGAGCAGGATAGTAGAAAAAGGAACACTCTTATTACAGAGTATGACATTTCTCTTCTGGTTCTAACAGACGTAGTCTTCTCAATAAGTCTTAAAAAGTCCTGTGTCAGTCTCACCTGAAATGCTGGCTATATATATGCCAATGGTGTGTCTATCATCAGCTTTTACCTAGTCTCTATGGCATCCCTTTCTCTGTCTCCCTCTTCCTACTCTTTTATCCTCTCCCTCCTTCTCTTTTTCACCTTCTCCCCCTTCTCTCTAACACTCCCCCTCTCTCTCTAACTCTCTCCATTCTCTTTAACACTAACCCTCTCTCTCTAACCCTCTACATTTCCTCTAACACTCTCCCTCTCTCTCTAACCCTCTCCATTCTCTCTAATACTCTCCCTCTCTCTCTCTCTCTAGCCTTCTCCATTTTCTCTAATGCTCTCCCTCTCACTCTAGCCCTCTCCATTCTCACTAACACTCTCCCTTTTTCTCTAACTCTCTCTCTCTCTCTCTCTCTCTATCTCTATCTCTGTTTCTTTCTATTCCCAACTCTCCCCCTACTTACATACACAGGGGTCTTGATGGAGAGTTCTTGGCACTAACCAGTACAGACACTAACCAGTCCAGCATTGGTGTAACCATAGTGACACCTATGTGACCAAAATACCACACATCTGAAGTTATTACAAGAAAGTCAACATTAACTGTCACACTTTGCACATCTTTTAGGTGTTTCATTTAGATTTTAACTATGTAAATACTAACACAATGAAATAATCACACATTTTCACAGGTCTTGTGTGTGTATGTATGCTTGTATGTGTGTAGGGGGAGGAGAAGATACATGTATATGTGTGTGTATGTGTGTGCGTGTGTGTGTGTGTGTGTGTGTGTGTGTGTGTGTGTGTGTGTGTGTGTGTGTGTGTGTGTGTGTGTGTGTGTGTGTGTGTGTGTGTGTGTGTGTGTGTGTGTGTGTGTGTGTGTGTGTGTGCGTGTGTGTATATATACATATATATATTTATATATACCTCACCCCACTTTCACCCACTAAACTGCTTGACCAGAAAAACTGTATTTTATTCTGGTTATGTCTAGCCAAAATGTGTTATATATTGACAAAATTGTTTTGGTGTGTTTATTCTGGTGATACAACTTCCATATCATTCCTTGTAATAGCTTGAAATTGAGTGTGCATGCCCTTTTCCATTCCCCTCCTTTTTTCCCCTCTCTGATTAATTTCTATTATACATAGGTTCAAGATTGGGCAATTTGTCTTGTTTACGTATATGTATATTATATCTTGATATTGAGTGGACTGAGATCTTGTTGGCAGGTATCTGGTATCAGTGTCCCTTGGTGGTTCAAGTTGATACTGAGTGGACTGAGATCTTGTTGACAGGTCTCTGGTATCAGTGTCCCTTGGTGGTTCAAGTTGATACTGAGTGGACTGAGATCTTGTTGACAGGTATCTGGTACCAGTGTCCCTTGGTGGGTTAAGTTGATACTGAGTGGACTGAGATCTTGTTGGCAGGTCTCTGGTACCAGTATCCCTTGGTGGTTCAAGTTGATACTGAGTGGACTGAGATCTTGTTGACAGGTCTCTGGTACCAGTGTCCCTTGGTGGGTTAAGTTGATACTGAGTGGACTGAGATCTTGTTGGCAGGTCTCTGGTACCAGTGTCCCTTGGTGGATTAAGTTGATACTGAGTGGACTGAGATCTTGTTGGCAGGTCTCTGGTACCAGTGTCCCTTGGTGGGTTAAGTTGATACTGAGTGGACTGAGATCTTGTTGGCAGGTATCTGGTACCAGTGTCCCTTGGTGGGTTAAGTTGATACTGAGTGGACTGAGATCTTGTTGACAGGTCTCTGGTACCAGTGTCCCTTGGTGGTTCAAGTTGATACTTAGTGGACTGAGATCTTGTTGGCAGGTATCTGGTACCAGTGTCCCTTGGTGGGTTAAGTTAATATTGAGTGGACTGAGATCTTGTTGGCAGGTATCTGGTACCAGTGTCCCTTGGTGGATTAAGTTGATACTGAGTGGACTGAGATCTTGTTGACAGATCTCTGGTACCAGTGTCCCTTGGTGGTTCAAGTTGATACTGAGTGGACTGAGATCTTGTTGGCAGGTCTCTGGTACCAGTGTCCCTTGGTGGTTCAAGTTGATACTGAGTGGACTGAGATCTTGTTGGCAGGTATCTGGTATCAGTGTTCCTTGGTGGGTTAAGTTAATATTGAGTGGACTGAGATCTTGTTGGCAGGTATCTGGTACCAGTGTTCCTTGGTGGGTTAAGTTGATATTGAGTGGACTGAGATCTTGTTGGCAGGTATCTGGTATCAGTGTCCCTTGGTGGTTCAAGTTGATACTGAGTGGACTGAGATCTTGTTGGCAGGTCTCTGGTATCAGTGTCCCTTGGTGGTTCAAGTTGATACTGAGTGGACTGAGATCTTGTTAGCAGGTATCTGGTACCAGTGTCCCTTGGTGGGTTAGTTGATACTGAGTGGACTGAGATCTTGTTGACAGGTCTCTGGTACCAGTGTCCCTTGGTGGTTCAAGTTGATACTGAGTGGACTGAGATCTTGTTAGCAGGTATCTGGTACCAGTGTCCCTTGGTGGGTTAAGTTGATACTGAGTGGACTGAGATCTTGTTGGCAGGTATCTGGTACCAGTGTCCCTTGGTGGGTTAAGTTGATACTGAGTGGACTGAGATCTTGTTGACAGGTCTCTGGTACCAGTGTCCCTTGGTGGGTTAAGTTGATACTGAGTGGACTGAGATCTTGTTGGCAGGTCTCTGGTACCAGTGTCCCTTGGTGGTTCAAGTTGATACTGAGTGGACTGAGACCTTGTTGACAGGTCTCTGGAACCAGTGTCCCTTTGTGGGTTAAGTTGATACTGAGTGGACTGAGATCTTGTTGACAGGTCTCTGGTACCAGTGTCCCTTGGTGGTTCAAGTTGATACTGAGTGGACTGAGATCTTGTTGACAGGTCTCTGGTACCAGTGTCCCTTGGTGGGTTAAGTTGATATTGAGTGGAATGAGATCTTGTTAGCAGGTCTCTGGTACCATTGTCCCTTGGTGGGTTAAGTTGATACTGAGTGGACTGAGATCTTGTTAGCAGGTCTCTGGTACCAGTGTCCCTTGGTGGATTAAGTTGATACTGAGTGGACTGAGACCTTGTTGACAGGTCTCGGGAACCAGTGTCCCTTGGTGGGTTAAGTTGATACTGAGTGGACTGAGATCTTGTTGACAGGTCTCTGGTACCATTGTCCCTTGGTGGGTTAAGTTGATATTGAGTGGAATGAGATCTTGTTGGCAGGTATCTGGTACCAGTGTCCCTTGGTGGTTCAAGTTGATACTGAGTGGACTGAGATCTTGTTGGCAGGTCTCTGGTACCATTGTCCCTTGGTGGGTTAAGTTGATACTGAGTGGACTGAGATCTTGTTGACAGGTCTCTGGAACCAGTGTCCCTTGGTGGGTTAAGTTGATACTGAGTGGACTGAGACCTTGTTGACAGGTCTCGGGAACCAGTGTCCCTTGGTGGGTTAAGTTGATACTGAGTGGACTGAGATCTTGTTGACAGGTCTCTGGTACCATTGTCCCTTGGTGGGTTAAGTTGATATTGAGTGGAATGAGATCTTGTTGGCAGGTATCTGGTACCATTGTCCCTTGGTGGGTTAAGTTGATACTGAGTGGACTGAGATCTTGTTGACAGGTATCTGGTACCAGTGTCCCTTGGTGGGTTAAGTTGATACTGAGTGGACTGAGATCTTGTTAGCAGGTATCTGGTACCAGTGTCCCTTGGTGGTTCAAGTTGATACTGAGTGGACTGAGATCTTGTTGGCAGGTCTCTGGTACCATTGTCCCTTGGTGGGTTAAGTTGATACTGAGTGGACTGAGATCTTGTTGGCAGGTATCTGGTACCATTGTCCCTTGGTGGGTTAAGTTGATACTGAGTGGACTGAGACCTTGTTGAGAGGTCTCTGGAACCAGTGTCCCTTGGTGGGTTAAGTTGATACTGAGTGGACTGAGATCTTGTTGACAGGTCTCTGGTACCAGCGTCCCTTGGTGGGTTCAGTTGATACTGAGTGGACTGAGATCTTGTTGGCAGGTATCTGGTACCAGTATCCCTTGGTGGGTTAAGTTGATATTGAGTGGAATGAGATCTTGTTGACAGGTCTCTGGTACCAGTGTCCCTTGGTGGGTTAAGTTGATATTGAGTGGAATGAGATCTTGTTGGCAGGTATCTGGTACCATTGTCCCTTGGTGGGTTAAGTTGATACTGAGTGGACTGAGACCTTGTTGACAGGTCTCTGAAACCAGTGTCCCTTGGTGGGTTAAGTTGATACTGAGTGGACTGAGATCTTGTTGACAGGTCTCTGGTACCAGTGTCCCTTGGTGGGTTAAGTTGATATTGAGTGGACTGAGATCTTGTTGGCAGGTATCTGGTACCATTGTCCCTTGGTGGGTTAAGTTGATATTGAGTGGACTGAGATCTTGTTGGCAGGTATCTGGTACCAGTGTCCCTTGGTGGGTTAAGTTGATACTGAGTGGACTGAGATCTTGTTGACAGGTCTCTGGTATCAGTGTCCCTTGGTGGTTCAAGTTAATACTGAGTGGACTGAGATCTTGTTGACAGGTCTCTGGTACCAGTGTCCCTTGGTGGTTCAAGTTGATACTGAGTGGACTGAGATCTTGTTGACAGGTCTCTGGTACCAGTGTTCCTTGGTGGGTTAAGTTGATATTGAGTGGAATGAGATCTTGTTGGCAGGTATCTGGTACCATTGTCCCTTGGTGGGTTAAGTTGATACTGAGTGGACTGAGACCTTGTTGACAGGTCTCTGAAACCAGTGTCCCTTGGTGGGTTAAGTTGATACTGAGTGGACTGAGATCTTGTTGACAGGTCTCTGGTACCAGTGTCCCTTGGTGGTTCAAGTTGATACTGAGTGGACTGAGATCTTGTTGACAGGTCTCTGGTACCAGTGTCCCTTGGTGGTTCAAGTTGATACTGAGTGGACTGAGATCTTGTTGACAGGTCTCTGGTACCAGTGTCCCTTGGTGGTTCAAGTTGATACTGAGTGGACTGAGATCTTGTTGACAGGTCTCTGGTATCAGTGTCCCTTGGTGGTTCAAGTTGATACTGAGTGGACTGAGATCTTGTTGACAGGTCTCTGGTACCAGTGTTCCTTGGTGGGTTAAGTTGATATTGAGTGGAATGAGATCTTGTTGGCAGGTATCTGGTACCATTGTCCCTTGGTGGGTTAAGTTGATACTGAGTGGACTGAGACCTTGTTGACAGGTCTCTGAAACCAGTGTCCCTTGGTGGGTTAAGTTGATACTGAGTGGACTGAGATCTTGTTGACAGGTCTCTGGTACCAGTGTCCCTTGGTGGTTCAAGTTGATACTGAGTGGACTGAGATCTTGTTGACAGGTCTCTGGTACCAGTGTCCCTTGGTGGTTCAAGTTGATACTGAGTGGACTGAGATCTTGTTGACAGGTCTCTGGTACCAGTGTTCCTTGGTGGGTTAAGTTGATATTGAGTGGAATGAGATCTTGTTGGCAGGTATCTGGTACCATTGTCCCTTGGTGGGTTAAGTTGATACTGAGTGGACTGAGACCTTGTTGACAGGTCTCTGAAACCAGTGTCCCTTGGTGGGTTAAGTTGATACTGAGTGGACTGAGATCTTGTTGACAGGTCTCTGGTACCAGTGTCCCTTGGTGGGTTAAGTTGATACTGAGTGGAATGAGATCTTGTTGGCAGGTATCTGGTACCATTGTCCCTTGGTGGGTTAAGTTGATATTGAGTGGACTGAGATCTTGTTGACAGGTATCTGGTACCAGTGTCCCTTGGTGGGTTAAGTTGATACTGAGTGGACTGAGATCTTGTTGGCAGGTATCTGGTACCATTGTCCCTTGGTGGGTTAAGTTGATATTGAGTGGACTGAGATCTTGTTGGCAGGTATCTGGTACCAGTGTCCCTTGGTGGGTTAAGTTGATACTGAGTGGACTGAGATCTTGTTGACAGGTCTCTGGTATCAGTGTCCCTTGGTGGTTCAAGTTGATACTGAGTGGACTGAGATCTTGTTGACAGGTCTCTGGTACCAGTGTCCCTTGGTGGTTCAAGTTGATACTGAGTGGACTGAGATCTTGTTGACAGGTCTCTGGTACCAGTGTCCCTTGGTGGGTTAAGTTGATACTGAGTGGAATGAGATCTTGTTGGCAGGTATCTGGTACCATTGTCCCTTGGTGGGTTAAGTTGATATTGAGTGGACTGAGATCTTGTTGACAGGTCTCTGGTACCAGTGTCCCTTGGTGGGTTAAGTTGATACTGAGTGGAATGAGATCTTGTTGGCAGGTATCTGGTACCATTGTCCCATGGTGGGTTAAGTTGATATTGAGTGGACTGAGATCTTGTTGACAGGTCTCTGGTACCAGTGTCCCTTGGTGGGTTAAGTTGATACTGAGTGGACTGAGATCTTGTTGACAGGTCTCTGGTACCAGTGTCCCTTGGTGGTTCAAGTTGATACTGAGTGGACTGAGATCTTGTTGACAGGTCTCTGGTACCAGTGTCCCTTGGTGGGTTAAGTTGATATTGAGTGGAATGAGATCTTGTTGGCAGGTCTCTGGAACCAGTGTCCCTTGGTGGGTTAAGTTGATACTGAGTGGACTGAGATCTTGTTGACAGGTCTCTGGAACCAGTGTCCCTTGGTGGGTTAAGTTGATACTGAGTGGACTGAGATCTTGTTGACAGGTCTCTGGTATCAGTGTCCCTTGGTGGGTTAAGTTGATATTGAGTGGAATGAGATCTTGTTGGCAGGTCTCTGGTACCAGTGTCCCTTGGTGGTTCAAGTTGATACTGAGTGGACTGAGATCTTGTTGGCAGGTCTCTGGTATCAGTGTCCCTTGGTGGGTTAAGTTGATATTGAGTGGACTGAGATCTTGTTGGCAGGTCTCTGGTATCAGTGTCCCTTGGTGGGTCAGGTCGATATTGTATTTAATTGTGTCTGGATAATTTTAGATGTATTCACTTAAGTCTTGGCAATTGACAGTCGCATTTACATGCGTACTTATATATATACATATATATATATATATATATATATATATATATACATGCATACATACATTCACACACACACACACACACACACATCTATATATATATATATATATATACATACATCATCAACATCATTTTTACATATGTTTTTCCATACTTATATAGGTTGGACGGGTCTCTCTCTCAGCACAGCATCTCTCCACTTGCCGCATTCCTTTGTCATCTCCTTTATGAGTCTCAGCAATTTGAGGTCAGCTCTCAGGTCTCTTTTCATTAACTCTACTGCAGCTTCCTAGGATTTCCTGGCTTTTCTTCACACATTGATTATCATCCATTCACATCACATGTCCGTACTAACGCAGTCTTTTCTCCTGCACACATATATGTTTATATATACACACACATATATATTATAAACTGATTTCTTCAGATTAGTGTTCTCATCCAGGTTGTGATAATGATATTTGATCATTGTACTCTCTAACCTGCTTCAACATGGCTGCCATACTTGATAATGTTCTTGGAATTTTAAACTGAAACCTTTATTCAAATCCCTAATCAACAATTATATTGACTTGACTCTCTCTACCTCTCTCTCTGTATATATATATATATATATATATATATATATATATATATATGTATATGTATATGTGTGTAAAAGGTAAACACAAATAACAAGGCAAAATACACAGTACATTGAAGAAATATATTTATTTAATGCTTGAAATAACAGGAAAAGAGTCTTATATATATATATATTTGTGTGTGTATGTGTGTGTAAGGCACATGACCTAGTGGTAGGGTGTTGGACTTATAATCATAATGTTGCGGGTTTAATTCCTGGACCATGTGTGTTGTGTTCTTGAGCAAAACACTTCACTTTGCTGCAGTATATACACCTGAAAATGAGTACCAGCAGTAGCTGGGGGTTTATTCAGCGATGGACTGGTGTCTTGTCCAGGGTAGAGTCTTGTACTCCAATCACTTAACATCAAGGAAACTGGTATAAATACCTAATGAGCTTCTGGGCTTGAGACAGACTTGAGATTTTTTATTGTTAAATTCACAGACACACATGTGCATATATATACACACACACACTCATACATAAACATACGCACACAGTCATACAAAATCATACATACACATGTGCACACACACATGCAAACACACCAAAAGGTACATACAAATTTGCAGACAAATGCAGACACACAGGCATACACACTTCCAACAATGATACACAAACTATATATACACACACACAGAAGCAATAATGCACATCCACGAAATGCACTCCATCTGCACACACATAACAACACCCATGATACATCTTGACTCTTCACTTTGGCCCCACTTCCACAGGCTAGACTACTTGCCTACCTTCACCAGCCCTCTTAAAACCTTTTCCTTTTCCAAACTTCGTTGTTCCAAGCTTTTCTTTCTCTCTCTCTGAACTCTCCAGACTTATGTCTGACACACCAAACCCTTATTTACTTCTTCCTTAGTGTGAAACTAATAAGACTTTGTGTTTTTGCATCTCTGTGTCTGATTTGTCTATTCTTGTGGTATTTATTTACAGCTCTTTATGTTATAAGTTTAAATACTGCTGAGGTCAACTTTACCTTTCATCCTTCCAAAGTTGATAAAATAATGTAGCAGTTAAGTATGTGGATTGATTTAATCAGCTTTCCTCTCCCCTCAAAAATACTGGTCTTGTGCCTAAAGTAGGAATCATTATCTCAACCTATGCAAGCATGTGAAAAAAAAAAAATGAATGTAAGGCCGATGATATGGTGTATAGCTCTCTCTTTCTAAATATATATATATGTTTATTTACTTGCTTGTAATTGTCTATTGGATATGATGATGACTGTATCCTTTATGTGTGAAGCATTTGATAATTGTACATACCAATATTTGATATACAGCTTCAATTTGCCAACACTACACCTGATATTCCCCTTCCATACACACGCATGCATGTATCTGTGTGTATATCATGACTCATACACTGTTCACTTTCCTGACATTTGTACATGTTTCTATGTACTATACATGCACCTTTGATGAGTTGTAGTGCACCTGAGCATAGTACACAATAAATTTCACTATAATTATAATTTCATCACACCTTGAACAAGTGTCTTCGATCATAGTTTCAAATTGACCATAGCCTTCAGTGAAATTTGGTAGCTGGAAGCTGTGTGGAATCTTGTTAGATGGGCTATACCTATCGTTGGACTACCTGGCTCTTTGGTGCTCTGTGTGCAATCATTCAAAACATGCCTCTAGTCTGAGGATAATACATGTGCCATCTTTATTTCATCTCACCCTGTCTTACTAATCTTGGTGTCCCTGCAAATATTCCTTTAAAAAATTTGATGTTGTCGTTGTTGTTGGTGGTAATAGTGGTAGTTAGTGATGGTGGTGTTGTTGTTGTTGGTGGTGGTAATAGTGGTAGTTAGTGATGGTGGTGTTGTTGTTGTTGGTGGTGGTAATAGTGGTAGTTAGTGATGGTGGTGTTGTTGTTGTTGGTGGTGGTAATAGTGGTAGTTAGTGATGTTGTTGTTGTTGTTGGTGGTGGTAGTAGTGGTGGTAGTTAGTGATGGTGGTGTTGTTGTTGTTGTTGGTGGTAGTAGTGGTAGTTAGTGATGTTGTTGTTGTTGTTGGTGGTGGTAGTAGTGGTGGTAGTTAGTGATGGTGGTGTTGTTGATGGTGGTGGTGGTAGTAGTGGTAGTTAGTGATGTTGTTGTTGGTGGTGGTAATAGTGGTAGTTAGTGATGGTGGTGTTGTTGTTGGTGGTGGTGGTAGTAGTGGTAGTTAGTGATGGTGGTGTTGTTGTTGTTGGTGGTGGTAGTAGTGGTAGTTAGTGATGGTGGTGTTGTTGTTGTTGTTGGTGGTAATAGTGGTAGTTAGTGATGGTGGTGTTGTTGTTGTTGGTGGTGGTAGTAGTGGTAGTTAGTGATGGTGGTGTTGTTGTTGTTGGTGGTGGTAGTAGTGGTAGTTAGTGATGGTGGTGTTGTTGTTGTTGGTGGTGGTAGTAGTGGTAGTTAGTGATGTTGTTGTTGTTGTTGGTGGTGGTGGTAGTAGTGGTAGTTAGTGATGGTGGTGTTGTTGTTGTTGGTGGTGGTAATAGTGGTAGTTAGTGATGGTGGTGTTGTTGTTGTTGGTGGTAGTAGTGGTAGTTAGTGATGGTGGTGTTGTTGTTGTTGGTGGTGGTAGTAGTGGTAGTTAGTGATGTTGTTGTTGTTGTTGGTGGTGGTGGTAGTAGTGGTAGTTAGTGATGGTGGTGTTGTTGTTGTTGGTGGTAGTAGTGGTAGTTAGTGATGGTGGTGTTGTTGTTGTTGGTGGTGGTAGTAGTGGTAGTTAGTGATGTTGTTGTTGTTGTTGGTGGTGGTGGTAGTAGTGGTAGTTAGTGATGGTGGTGTTGTTGTTGTTGGTGGTGGTAATAGTGGTAGTTAGTGATGGTGGTGTTGTTGTTGTTGGTGGTAGTAGTGGTAGTTAGTGATGGTGGTGTTGTTGTTGTTGGTGGTGGTAGTAGTGGTAGTTAGTGATGTTGTTGTTGGTGGTGGTAGTAGTGGTAGTTAGTGATGGTGGTGTTGTTGTTGGTGGTGGTGGTAGTAGTGGTGGTAGTTAGTGATGGTGGTGTTGTTGTTGGTGGTGGTGGTAGTAGTGGTAGTTAGTGATGGTGGTGTTGTTGTTGTTGGTGGTGGTGGTAGTAGTGGTAGTTAGTGATGTTGTTGTTGTTGTTGGTGGTGGTGGTAGTAGTGGTAGTTAGTGATGTTGTTGTTGTTGTTGGTGGTGGTAGTAGTGGTGGTAGTTAGTGATGGTGGTGTTGTTGTTGGTGGTGGTAGTAATAGTGGTAGTTAGTGATGGTGGTGTTGTTGTTGTTGGTGGTGGTAGTAGTGGTAGTTAGTGATGGTGGTGTTGTTGTTGTTGGTGGTGGTAGTAGTAGTGGTAGTTAGTGATGGTGGTGTTGTTGTTGTTGTTGGTGGTAATAGTGGTAGTTAGTGATGGTGGTGTTGTTGTTGTTGGTGGTGGTAGTAGTGGTAGTTAGTGATGGTGGTGTTGTTGTTGTTGGTGGTGGTGGTAGTAGTAGTGGTAGTTAGTGATGGTGGTGGTGGTAGTAGTGGTAGTTAGTGATGGTGGTGTTGTTGTTGTTGGTGGTGGTGGTAGTAGTGGTAGTTAGTGATGGTGGTGTTGTTGTTGTTGGTGGTGGTAATAGTGGTAGTTAGTGATGGTGGTGTTGTTGTTGGTGGTGGTGGTAGTAGTGGTAGTTAGTGATGGTGGTGTTGTTGTTGTTGGTGGTGGTGGTAGTAGTAGTGGTAGTTAGTGATGGTGGTGGTGGTAGTAGTGGTAGTTAGTGATGGTGGTGTTGTTGTTGTTGGTGGTGGTGGTAGTAGTGGTAGTTAGTGATGGTGGTGTTGTTGTTGTTGGTGGTGGTAGTAGTGGTAGTTAGTGATGGTGGTGTTGTTGTTGGTGGTGGTGGTAGTAGTGGTAGTTAGTGATGGTGGTGTTGTTGTTGTTGGTGGTGGTAGTAGTGGTAGTTAGTGATGGTGGTGTTGTTGTTGTTGGTGGTGGTAGTAGTGGTAGTTAGTGATGGTGGTGTTGTTGTTGTTGGTGGTGGTAGTAGTGGTAGTTAGTGATGGTGGTGTTGTTGTTGGTGGTGGTGGTAGTAGTGGTAGTTAGTGATGGTGCTGTTGTTGTTGGTGGTGGTGGTAGTAGTGGTAGTTAGTGATGGTGGTGTTGTTGTTGTTGGTGGTGGTAATAGTGGTAGTTAGTGATGGTGGTGTTGTTGTTGTTGGTGGTGGTAGTAGTGGTAGTTAGTGATGGTGGTGTTGTTGTTGTTGGTGGTGGTAGTAGTGGTAGTTAGTGATGGTGGTGTTGTTGTTGTTGGTGGTGGTAGTAGTGGTAGTTAGTGATGTTGTTGTTGTTGTTGGTGGTGGTAGTAGTAGTGGTAGTTAGTGATGTTGTTGTTGTTGTTGGTGGTGGTAGTAGTGGTGGTAGTTAGTGATGGTGGTGTTGTTGTTGGTGGTGGTGGTAGTAGTGGTAGTTAGTGATGTTGTTGTTGTTGTTGGTGGTGGTAGTAGTGGTGGTAGTTAGTGATGGTGGTGTTGTTGTTGGTGGTGGTGGTAGTAGTGGTAGTTAGTGATGGTGGTGTTGTTGTTGTTGGTGGTGGTGGTAGTGGTAGTTAGTGATGGTGGTGTTGTTGTTGTTGGTGGTGGTAGTAGTGGTAGTTAGTGATGGTGGTGTTGTTGTTGTTGGTGGTGGTAGTAGTGGTAGTTAGTGATGTTGTTGTTGTTGTTGGTGGTGGTAGTAGTGGTGGTAGTTAGTGATGGTGGTGTTGTTGTTGTTGGTGGTGGTAGTAGTGGTAGTTAGTGATGTTGTTGTTGTTGTTGGTGGTGGTGGTAGTAGTGGTAGTTAGTGATGTTGTTGTTGTTGTTGGTGGTGGTAGTAGTGGTAGTTAGTGATGGTGGTGTTGTTGTTGGTGGTGGTGGTAGTAGTGGTAGTTAGTGATGTTGTTGTTGTTGTTGGTGGTGGTAGTAGTGGTAGTTAGTGATGGTGGTGTTGTTGTTGGTGGTGGTGGTAGTGGTAGTTAGTGATGGTGGTGTTGTTGTTGGTGGTGGTGGTAGTAGTGGTAGTTAGTGATGTTGTTGTTGTTGTTGGTGGTGGTAGTAGTGGTAGTTAGTGATGGTGGTGTTGTTGTTGTTGTTGGTGGTAGTGGTAGTGGTAGTTAGTGATGGTGGTGTTGTTGTTGGTGGTGGTGGTAGTAGTGGTAGTTAGTGATGGTGGTGTTGTTGTTGTTGGTGGTGGTAGTAGTGGTAGTTAGTGATGGTGGTGTTGTTGTTGGTGGTGGTGGTAGTGGTAGTTAGTGATGGTGGTGTTGTTGTTGTTGGTGGTGGTAGTAGTGGTAGTTAGTGATGGTGGTATTGTTGTTGGTGGTGGTGGTAGTAGTGGTAGTTAGTGATGGTGGTGTTGTTGTTGTTGGTGGTGGTAGTAGTGGTAGTTAGTGATGTTGTTGTTGTTGTTGTTGGTGGTGGTAGTAGTGGTAGTTAGTGATGGTGGTGTTGTTGTTGTTGGTGGTGGTAGTAGTGGTAGTTAGTGATGGTGGTGTTGTTGTTGGTGGTGGTGGTAGTAGTGGTAGTTAGTGATGGTGGTGTTGTTGTTGTTGGTGGTAGTGGTAGTAGTGGTAGTTAGTGATGGTGGTGTTGTTGTTGTTGGTGGTGGTAGTAGTAGTGGTAGTTAGTGATGGTGGTGTTGTTGTTGGTGGTGGTGGTAGTAGTGGTAGTTAGTGATGGTGGTGTTGTTGTTGTTGGTGGTAGTGGTAGTAGTGGTAGTTAGTGATGGTGGTGTTGTTGTTGT
>OZ024740.1:305042181-305084681 GCA_964016885.1 Eledone cirrhosa | reverse complement strand
CAATCGGGGTTGCCAGACGAACTTAAGGATAGGTTTTACGAGTCCCTAATGCACACTACTGCTCTAACAAACGACAATGACTTCCTAATCATCGCAGGAGATTTTAACGGACATGTAGGTAAACACTGTGACGGCTTCAATAGAGTCCATGGAGGCCATGGGGTCGGCACAAGAAATGAAGAAGCATTCCGACTTCTAGAATTCTGCGACGCCAATGACATGTCGATATGTAACACAAACTTCAAAAAACCCGACAACCACCTGATCACCTATAGATCAGGGGAGCATTCTAGTCAGATAGATTTTATCCTCATCAGAGGACGTGACAGATGGACGGTCATAAACACAAAAGCCTTCCCTAGTGAGGAATGTACCTCCCAACATAGCTTAGTTGTCAGCGATCTCATGGTCAGAACTAGACAAACCTAGAAACAGAGGCCAACCCGGAGAAGAAAGATCTGGAAGCTGAAAGACCCCTCAGCCAGTAACAGATTTAAAGATATTTTACTCAACGCCTATGACAGTAAAGAAGAACAGATAGAGACATTCAATGTAGAAGAGCACTGGGAGTCCCTAAAAAATAACTTACTAGAGGCGACGGATGAGATCTGTGGCTGGAGTAAGACCACAAGCAGGGGGAGAGTGACTTGGTGGTGGAACAATAAGGTAGATGAGGCAGTTAAGGCCAAGAGACAGGCATGGAAAGAACGGAAGAACGGGAGGAGCAGGGTACATTACATAGAGACCAAGAGGGAAGCTAGGCAACAAGTATACTTAGCTAGGAGGGAAGCAGAGGATAGAAAATTCAAGCATGTTTTGCAACGTGAGGACCAGAAACAGGAGGTGTTCAAGATTGCAAATAATGGAAGAAGGGTAGAATAAGAGCGGGGGAAAAAATCGGTCATATTTTTAGGTTGTCTCCCTTGATTTTTTAAAAACCAGAATTAGTTGTTTAGTTTACATATTATAATAATAATAATAATGAAATTATTTTATAAATTTATTTTATAATTTATTTTATAAATTTATTTTATAACGTATGAGATTTCTGGTAATGTACTTTTTTAGTCATATATAATGTTTTTTAATGTCTAAAGAAAATTAATTGTCTCAGGAGTGCTACCACTTAAAATATATTTTCGCCAGAGATAGATTAGCAAAATTCAATAAGCGAGGGGGGTGGGAATAAGAGCAGGGTGGGTCTGAAAAATTAACAAGCGCGGGGAGGGGGGCTATTCAAGACCTGTGAGTACCTTTATTTTAAGTAATGTTCTACATACAGCTTGCAAGACATTCTTATATTCAAATGTCAACTGGAGATTTCAACAATATCAGCATCACAGCCTCCATTGGTGCCAAGTAGTATTGATGTTACCTAGGAATGTTTAGTATTTATGGCCCACTCCATAACTGCTTTTCCTTGTTATCCATGCTCCTAATCTAAAAACATTATAATCTAAAAACATATTGTGTACAGTGCTCAGGTGCACTACAACTCATCAAAGGTGCATGTATTGTATGATCTTTTTATGTTCCTTTATGATCTGAGTTCAAATCCCGCCGAGGTTAACTTTGCCTTTCATCCTTACGGGGTCGATAAAATAAAGTACCAGTAATGTACTGAGTAATTGCAGGCCTTGTGCCAAAAAGTAGAAACAATTATAATCTAAAAACATTATAAGCAGCAGGAAGTGGTGGTGGAGGAATTATTCGAGACCCGAGAGTAGGTATCACTCTAACCATTTTAGTGATAACACTAAAAAAAGGTATATGCTACAGGTAGCTACTACATGGTAGAAATAACAGACAAATTTTCTTCATATCACACCCCTCAATCTTATACCTTAAAAATGACACACAAAAAGAGAAGGATACATTTTTAGCAGAATAAAATAGTTTTAAATGAAAACTAAGTAAAGATGAGGTGGGTACAGCTGGACTGACTTTGATAATACTTCGACTCAATCAAAGCTGACCTGGGGTTAAATAATTACAACAACACATATGAATAGTTATGTACACATTCACACATACACACATACATATATAGATACACAGAGGCACACACATACAGATGCACAGATATACAGAGACACACACATACACATACACACCTATACACATAGAGACACACACATACAGATACATGCACATACAAACATACATATATAGATACACAGATACACATACATACATACAGATATAGACAGACAAACACACACACACATGCACACATACACATATTCACACATACACATACACACACATATACACACACATGCACACACAGATACACAGAGACACACACATACACACACAGATACACAGAGACAGAGACACACCCATACAGACACACAATGACACATACACACACAGATACACAGAGACACAGTCTTATCTGGCCCTTGCAATTTGGATTTATCCCCAACTCCAGCTGCTGTGATCAACTTATCGAGTTTCTTGAAGACATCACCCGGATCACTGATGGCAGCTCATAGGTGGATATTGTTTACCTTGACTTTGCAAAAGCTTTTAATTCTGTGCCACACAAAAGACTTATGGCAAAACACTCTGCAATGGGTGTGAAAGATGATCTTTTTAACTGGTTGAAGTCCTTCATTCTCAGTCAAAAAGAGGTAGTTACAGTTCTAGGACAGCATTCTTCACCCATGAGATGCCATCTGGGCTACCGCAGAGATCTGTTCTTGGTCCCCTTTTGTTTGTTGCATATATTAATGACATAGATGCCAACTTAAAGAATGCCACAGTACTGAAATATGCAGATGACATCAAGCTGTACTTTGAGATAAAAAGGACAGATCCTGAACACTATAGATCTTTCCTGCAATCAGACCTGGACACAATGCAGCAATGGATCATGGACTGGCAACTCAAGCTGGCTGTGGACAAGTGTACCAACATGCATTTTGGGAGGAAAAACCCAACGTCCACATACTCCCTCCACAACACTAATATCAAGAAGTCTTCTTGTGAACATGACCTGGGCATTACGGCCAGCAGTGATTTGCGTTGGACAAAGCACATCTCTAAAATTGTCAAGAAGGCTTAGCATCACTCAGCAAGACCTTTGTCAGCCGTTCTCCAGCTATTTATTTAAAGCTGTATATAGCTATGGTGTGGCCACACTTAGAATTTGCATCACCGGTCTGGAACCCCTATCTTGCTCAGAACATTGACTTCCTGGAAACCATTCAGAGACATGCAACCAAGCGAATACCCTCCATCAGACACCTACCATACTCTGAACGCCTTGCTTCGCTGGGCATGGATACATTGAAGCTCTGACGTCTGGCAACTGACTTGGTAAACACTCACAAAATTATTAACCATCTTGCCAACAACAACCCTGAGCAGCTTTTTGAATTCCATGTGTCTAACACATGTGGGCATGCCAATAAAGTCAGAAAACAGCACAGCTTTCAGAAACATTTTTTCCCACTCATAGTTGCTGAAGCATGGAGGGTATTCGCTTGGTTGCATGTCTCTGAACAGTTTCCAGGAGGTCAATGTTCTGAGCAAGATAGGGGTTCCAGACTGGCAATGCAAATTCTAAGTGTGGCCGCACCATAGCTATGTACAGCTTTAAATAGATATCTGGAGAGTGGCTTTCACACCCCACCTACACTCACTTGATCTCACTTAACTTCACACATATATCATCTTGTCTGATAATACAGCATAGAGCAATATATGTATGTGTGTATATATGTTTGTATATATGTATGTATGTGTGTGTGTATATACGTTTGTATGGAGGCACATGGCTTAGTGGTTAGAGCATTGGCCTTGCAATCGAAAGGTTGTGAGTTCAATTCTCAGACTGGGTGATGTGTTGTTTCCTTGAGCAAGACACTTTATTTCACATTGCTCCCAGTTTACTCAGCTGTAAAAATGAGATGATAGGGACTCCAGTCCCTATCATTCCACTGCAAAGTGGTCGTGGAGGTGCCACGGAAAAAAAACAACCAGCACTCACTGTAAAGTGGATGTGTAGGTGCCACGGCAAAAAAGCACCCAGCACTCACTGTAAATGAGGTTGGTGTTAGGAAGGGAATCCAGCTGTAGAAATCAAGCCAGAATCAGTTCCCATCCCACCCTTGCAAGCAGGGAAAAGCGGACGTAAAATGATGATGATGATGATGATGATGATGATGATGATGATGTATGTATGAAGGCACATGGCTTAGTGGTTAGAGCATTGGGCTTGCAATCATTAGGTAGTGCATTCGATTCTTGGACTGGGCGATGCATTGTGTCCTTGAGCAAGACACTTTATTTCACGTTGTTCCAGTTTACTCAGCTGTAGAAATGAGTTGCGATGTCACTGGTGCCAAGCTGTATTAGTCATTGCCTTTCCCTTGGACCTCATCGGTGGCATGGAGAGGGGAGACTGGTATGCATGGGCGACTGCTGGTCTTCCACAAAACCAACCTTGCCCAGGCTTGTGCCTCAGAGGGAAACTTTCTAGGTGTAAAACCATGGTCAATCCTGACCGAGTGGGGCCTTCATATGTATGTATGTATGTATGTATGTATGTATGTATGTATGTATGTATGTATGTATGTATGTAAGTGTACATATGTATATATATATGTGAAAGCATGTGGCATTGAGCTCACAATCGTATGGTTGGGAGTTTGAATCCTGGACAGGGTGATACATTGTATCCTTGAGCAAGACACTTTATTTCACGTTGCTCCAGTTCATTCAGCTGTAGAAATGAGTTGTGATATCAAGAAAACCACTCTGTATGAAAATTCAATATCTAGAATAGTACAAGTAATATTCCTAGCAATACAATTAGTTCATTTCTAAATAGAAGCATTCAATACAAAAGAACAGACAATCAAATTAAAATAAATGGATATTTGCGGGAGTGGAGGTGGGTGTGTGTTTTCTGTATCTGAATTAAAGGCTTTTCCCTCAAAATGAAAGGCAGACTGTATGATACATGCATACGAACAGCAATGTTGTATGGTAGTGAGATCTGGGTACTGTGTCCAGTAGACTTGCGTAGATTGGAAAGAAATGAAGCTTGCATGCTCTGCTGAATGTGTAATAATAATAATATACTTGAATGGCAAAGCATAAATGAACTGAGAAAGAAACTGTGCAGGAGTGGAGATTGCGTTGGTATGGACATGTGATGCATATGAAGGATGACAGCTGTATAAAAAGGTGCAGAGCACTCAAAGTCGATAGAAGCCTTGGAGTGGGGAGACCAGGAAGACTTGGGATGAGGTGATAAAAGCTGACCTTGCCCAATTGCACCACTCAAGTCTGTAAGGTGGTTGTGTAGGTGTCATGACAAAAAGTGCCCAGCTCACACTGTAAAGTGGTCGTGTAGGTGTCATGGCAAAAAGCACCCAGTACTCACCGTAAATGAGGTTAGCATTAGAAAAGGCATCCAGCTGTAGAAACCAAGCCAAAATCAGTTCTGTATGAGTAAGACATGGTCACCTGACCTGGCATTTCTTACAACAGGACAACTCGTCTAACTCATGCTAGCATGGACAAATAGAGATAAAACAGTGATGATGATGATGATGATGATGAAACAAAAAGTAAATAGAAATAACAAAGCAAACAACACAGAATAATGAAGAAATATATTATTAGCTTTATTCTTGATATTATAGGAAAATAGTCTTAATGTTTCAGACACTAGTCCTTCATCAGAAAATAGAATGAGAAATTAAAGAAATAGAAAGATAGAGGAGACTGGGCAGTAGCAGAAACAAAAAAAATATTTTCTTGTATAAGTTTATCTTGTTTTAAAAGGCAGTGATAGAACGTATCTAGATGAAAAGGAAAAAAAAAATTGTTTTGTATATAAAGCATGTATGTGTGTATATATATATACACACACAGACACACATATATATATATATATATATATATACCAGTATATAGGCTATACTCCATACACAAACACATACAGTCATATCATCATCATCATCATTTTACATCGGCTTTTCCCTGCTGGCAAGGGTTGGACGGGTCCATATATACATGTCAATTAATACACACAAACACACATACACAAACAGACAGACACATAGGCACATATATATATACAAACCTGTTACATTTTTCAGTAGATTACCATCAGCACACACATACACAGATACAGAGCTACATACATTATATATAAAATGAGAACCCATTAATGAATAGTTGGATCATCAATGAAGTCTGAGCGAGTTTTATTTATATTTGGATTGTTTTCATTGAGAAGGACGGCATCTATATATCTTGGCAAAATGTTGCTTGATCAATGTAATTTGACAGAGATATACGTAGCATGTAGGAATTCTATTTTATAAACTACCTTAACTTCAAAATAATGGTTCATCGTTTGGAAAGTTGAGTCAAATTTTTAAATGATGAATCAAATTATCAAATGATGACTCAAATGAAGATCCAATGTTTTTGCACATGAGTCATTAAATTCAACAGCAATACAGTAAATGAAAATAGGCAAAAATTTAATTTAAACATCATCATCGTCATTGTCGTTGTTGTTGTCATTGTCATCATCATCGTGATGGTGGTGGTGGTTGTGGTGGTGGTGGTTGTGGTGGTGGTTGTGGTGGTTGTGGTGGTGGTTGTGGTGGTGGTTGTGGTGGTGGTGGTTGGGGTGGTGGTGGTGGTGGTTGCAGTGGTGGTGGTGGTTGTGGTGGTTGTGGTGGTGGTGGTGGTGGTGGTTGTGGCGATTGTGGTGGTGGTTGTGGTGGTGGTGGTTGGGGTGGTGGTGGTGGTGGTTGCAGTGGTGGTGGTGGTTGTGGTGGTTGTGTTGGTGGTGGTGGTGGTGGTTGTGGTGGTGGTGGCGGTGGTGGTGGTTGTGGTTGTGGTGGTGGTTGTGGTGGTGGTGGTGGTTGTGGTGGTGGTGGTGGTTGTGGTTGAGGTTGTGGTGGTGGTTGTGGTGGTGGTGGCGGTGGTGGTGGTTGTGGTTGTGGTGGTGGTTGTGGTGGTGGCGGTGGTGGTGGTTGTGGTGGTGATGGTGGTTGTGGTTGTAGTGGTGGCAGTGGTGGTGGTTGTGGTGGTTGTGGTGGTGGTGGTTGTTGCTGTTGTTGTTGTTGATGTTGTGGTGGTGGTGGTAGTGGTGGCAGCAGCCAGTGTCCTTTTGACATGTTGATTGAGTCAGTATAGTTGATTTCTTGTGTCCACAAAGTGGAAATGGTGATGATGCTAAGGATAATAGTGTTTTGTTTGGTGGTGGTGTAGGTCTAGTGGTTTTATTAGTAGGTCTTCAGGAAGGAGCAAAGCCCATGGCTTGCCATCACAGACTTCATGACTGGAGAAATCGATGCTATTAATGTTCCATCAAAACTGTTTGCAAGTTCACTACTTTTGGAAAGACATGAGAGGGATCCAAAGAGCTAATGCTCTAGGGAGTAAGGACTGGTAGTAGTCATGAGTGTGGATCCTAGAAGGAAGGTCAACAAGAGTAATGAGAGGAGAGATGAGTAAAGTAAAAATTCCTGAGAAGTGATAGCATTAGACCAGTAAGCTGTGAGATGGAGAAACCATTGTAGCAGTGGTAGATGAGACAGAGGAGGAGACAACATGTCTGTGAGTGTCTGTATGTGAATTTATGATGAAGAAGTTGTCTGTTGTGAGTTCAACTGAGATTTGTAGAGGATCAATATTTGTTGAACATAGAATTATTTTATAGCCTTGAAGAGAAAGACCGGTTTTTAAGATGCAGTCCAAGCTCTGTTGGAAGTAATCATAAGAGCTCTAGTTATGTACTACTCATGCTTAAGGAGGGTGAGGTGCAATGATATTTTCTGGGAATGAGGAGTGCTTGGGGATTTTGGTTCTTTTTTTCTTTGACATGACTACATTGACAGCTGCTTTTGAAGTCTCTGATCATGGAATCTGTGGGCTTGGTGTGAACTGATAAAACTAACCTCTATAAAATGCATTGATAGAAAGATACTATGATGAGCCTTATGTGCAAAAAAAAAATTGTCTTCTATCAAACGAATACAAGTAAATGTCCTGCAATGTTCTGGTACAGAGATGAGGAACCTGTGACCTATGCAATTCTGTGCTGCCTTTTGAAAGAATAAAAAATTTCCAACAAATTAAAAATGTTTATTAATGTTTTTGTTTGTCTCTTATTATTTTAATTTAGACCGTAAGATGAACATATTTTAAATTCCAAAGAATAAAAGAGAATTCAACGAAATAATCCACACTGACAGACAACCAGAATTTAAAAATTAGTAGATAATAAGGGCCGTTTCAGCACTTTCTATGCTCATGTTTTAGTTCTAATGTGATTCTAGAATGTATGTTAAATTCCTGCTTGACTGGTGACACTATCTCTTGAGGCTGGTTGGTGAGAACCCACAGGGATTTAGTACACCCGTCATTATGGTTTCTTGAATGCGGCTTTATTATACTATAAGTAACTTAATCGGCCTTTCAACATGAAATGGTTCCCCATCTGTGTCCTGGTGTATAGTATCAATTATATTGATCTAACATAAGTACAAATATAATATTTCCATCATCATATAGCAGCTGTAATCAATAGTTTTAATAGGATTTCATACATTTAGTTCTTTAATAACTTTAATATTCTTCTCATTGTAAATCTACAAAAAATTGTTTCTTTGGGGAAGCTTTTTACTTATTTTGGTAATTAACTCCACAACTTTATTAATGCATCGTAAATCTATCATTTGTTTGAAAATTTAGAATTAGTTTGTATCTCTTAAGATTATCTTATCAAAAGATGGTGCTAACAAAATGAAGTCTATATTTATAAATAGAAACAGCAGTATATACACAAAAATCTACATCCTGAAAACATATGCATGGTTGTCCTGCCCAATTCATCAATAACTGTCCTCCCAAGCCAGTGCCGAGTGATTCCAGGTATCTCATTGTCAAACTTGACATGAGAAACACCTTCAACTGTCTGTGCCATGACCACTTGCTCGAGGCTCACCTCAGCCAACCTCATCTGCCTACCCACTGGCCTACATGTCATATGGGTCTCTGAGCATGGTCCTCACTGCAGACAAGATCATACCATCCTCAACAGGCAATCCATTGGGGCCCCTCCTCTTTGCTCTGAAGGTGGACAGCATTTCTCAGAGCATCACCACTCCTCTCAACTTCTGGTACCTGGATGATGTGACAATAGGCAGGTCCACAGAGCGTGTCCATCAGGATCTTCAAACAGTGCTACCTGCTCTGGTGAGGATTGGTCTTGAGATTAACTCATCCAAGTCAGAGATCATGAACATCAATTACAATGCAGAGGGCTTTGTGGCATCTGTCTCGGACATGCAATCATCATTCCATCAGGTAAAGGCGACCCTAAGGAAGATGTATTTATTCTCAGTTCATCGATCCTCCCACCTGCCACTCAATCTACACTCAGGTTCAAACCATGCCAGCTAGAATCCATGATGAGTAGATTGAGCCAGATCTACATTCACCCAGCACTCTTTCTGTTGAGGAATTGCTTTGCCAAGCTGAAGCTCCTATACACCTTCCGCAGCGCCCTCTGTTACATCCAAGCGTCTCTCCTCACAGATCTCATCATCTGCATCCGATGAGCTGCTGAGGAGATATGTGCAATGTCTGGTTTGATGACACCAAATGGCAGCAAGCCACCTTACCCATCAGATATGGTGGCCTCGGTCTCCTGTCTCCTCTCTCACTGGCCCTGTCTGATTTCCTTTCATCTGTGACTTCTTGCCATATCCACATCAACAGGGTTCTCCACAACACATCTGAACCTACTGTTTATGCAGTCACTGTGCCCGGACCACATCCTGCTCCAATTATACATAACAAAAAATAACATTACAAGATTGAAATCCCACATGTTATAAAATAAATAGGATGGGTTGTTATCTCAATATGTAAACTAAACGACTAATTTTATTTTTTAATAAATATCAAGGGAGACAACCAAGACAAATTACCGATTTTTTACCCCCCTCCCCTCCTCTACAGACACTATTATTGTGGATCCGAGAGTAACAGGGCGTTTAGTATTAATGGGTTTATATCAGTAGCTTCTAAATGTAGAAGGGAAGTAACTCTGTTACTTGACTTAATCGACTATATCAGCCAAAGTTATTGACCATCCCGTTTTTATGGGTATTTAGAACTATATAAACCAATGTATACTTTTAAAAAAGACAATAATTTAAGCGGCAAGGGAGTGAATTGAGATTAAAACGAAAATGAAAGAATAATCGATAAATAATTGTTTCTACTTTTGGCACAAGGCCATCAATTACCCAGTACATTACTGGTACTTTATTTTATCGACCCCGTAAGGATGAAAGGCAAAGTTAACCTCGGCGGGATTTGAACTCAGACTGTAAAGGGAGGACGTAACTATGCTGGAAAGCATGGCGTCCGACTCTCTACCGATACTGCCAATCCACACCCGTATAACTATAATAATACACACCGAATAATCGATAAATAATAAGAATAAAAGAGGGATAAAATAACAACGAGTACAGGCGGTGAATTAGCAGAGTCGTTAGAACGCCAGAGAGAATGCTTTGCGGCATTCGTTTCAGCTTTCTGCTCTCTGAGTTCAAATCCCGCCGAGGTCAACTTTGATTTTCATCCATTCAAGGTCGATAAAAAAAGTACCAGTCTAGTACTGGAGTCGATTCTTCCACTATATCTCTTTCTCACTTCCATTCTCCTACTCTCTTTCCTTTGAAATCTGCTATATTCAAACCGGGAGAAAGGTGGTCTTCGCCAGGTTTAAAAAGTGTCCTAGAAACGCTGTATGTCTATACGGCATCCCTACGACTCCACTAGGAGTTACGGGACCATGCAGTGTGAACAATACAAAGAGTGTGTGCGGGAGTGAAATAAAGAGATCGAAAAGTGAAGCAATATTTCCATCATTGTATAACTTCTGTTTGTAAAATATAGTTGACATATGTTTATGTATAACAGATAACTGTTTCTACTTTAGGCACAAGGCCAGCAATAACCCAGTGTATTACTGGTACTTTATTTTATCGACCCCGTAAGGATGAAAGGCTAAGTCAACCTCGGCGGGATTTGAACTCAGATCGTAAAGGGACGTAACTATGCTGGAAAGCATGGCGTCCGACCCTCTACTGATACTGCCAATCCACCGCCCTTATGTATAACAGATAACAAAATAGTTTCATCATTGTATAACTTCTGTCTGTAAAATATAGTTGACATAATATGTTTATATATAATTGATTAAATAAAAAAATTCGTAGTTAGTTAAAGGGAAATAAATAATAAAATTACAAAAATATAAAACGTTACTTATTTTCTTGCAGTATCGGTAGAAGCGGGTCGGATGTCATGCTTTGCAGCATAGAGTTACGGTGCTTTATTGTTTGAGTTCAAATCACGCCAAGGTTAACTTTGCCTTTCATCATTACGGGGTCGATAAAATGAAGCACCAGTAATGCACTGGGGTAATTGCTGGCCTTGTGCCAAAAGTAGAAACAATTATTACATTTGCCTTTCATCCTTATGGGGGTCGATAAAAATAAAGCACCAGTAACGTACTGAGGTCGATTTAATCAACTTTCCCCTCCCCAAAATTGCTGGCCAATAACTTACATACCACCATTATATTATGTGATTGAGGCTGTTGATTCCTCACACTTTCAAATTAATTTTACTATTATAGCATTAAAGCTATTTCTTTTTACCCCCAAGGCTGCTAATTATAGTTAAATCATAACTATGATTAAACAGGTGTTATTATCACGATTTTTAAAAATGTATAATTTAGAGAGACTGGGAAGAAAAGTTTCCATAGCCGGTAGGGCCCTTGAGATTCATGGCAACTAACTTGGTAGACACCCACAAAATTATTAACCATCTTGCCTGGATACCTTTTAGAATTCCATATGTCTAACATCCTTGGACATGCTTACAAAATCAGAAAACAGTACAGCTCCCATGACTTTCGGAAACATTTTTTTACGTTCAAAGTTGCTGAAGCATGGAACAAACTACCTGCATCAGTCGTTAGCTGTCGGAACACTACATCCTTCAAAACTTCCGTACTTCCCGAAATTCGCCAACACTACACCTGATATTCTTTCCAACAATTTTGTAAGGAAGTCGATTAAATCGACCCCAGTGCGTTTCTGGTGCTTTATTTTATCGATCCCGTAAGGATGAAAGGCAAAGCTAACCTTTGTGATATTTGAAATCAGAACGTAAAAGGATGTAACTATATGCCACAAAGCATGTTGTCCGACGCTCTACTGATACTGCCAATCCACCACATAATGATAATCGTGTCTATCTACCACCTACTCTCGGGTCCCAAATAATAGGGGTGTGGGTATAAGCGGGCGGTGGGGTGAAAAATCGGTAATTTTTCTAGGCTGTCTTGCTTGATTTTTTAAAAACCAGAATTAGTCGTTTAGTTTACATATTGAGATCCCAGCCCTATTTATTTTATAACGTATGGAATTTTTCTTTTTTTGTCACGTATAATGTTTTTTAATGTCTGAAGAAAATTAATTGCCGCAGGAATGCTACTACTTAAAATAAAATTTTGGCGAAGATAGATTAGCAAAATGTAATAAGCGTGGAGTGGTAGAATAAGAGCGGGGGTGGTGGAAAAATCTGAAAAATTAATAAATATGGGGGTGGATTATTCGACACCGAGAGTATTTCATTGAAGGATTTCATGACACAATGTAAGGGACCGAACTGCATCTTGCTCAAAAACATCAAATCTCAGACATTACGTGATTTTATAAATGCGAGGTATATAATATTTTATAGTTCAACAATAATTTATTAAACCAAGATTTGGTTTGATGTGTATTTTATTCTTTTTTTTAAAATTATCTTACATTTATTTACATTTGTATAAATAAAATTACAATTTTTTTTAAAGTTAACAAAGAATTTATTGAAAGAGATAAAATTACAATAGAAACAAATTGAATATGCATCTGCTACAAATTCAAATTAATTAAAAACGAAAAAGGAAGGGAAAAGCAAAGGCCACAGAAGAATAGTGGGGGGGGGGGGGGGGGGGGGTGATTAGGCTCTCGGCGGTGTTGGGGCTGCGCTACGCAGACAAGACCGCAAAAGCATTCCCGCGGACAATGGCAAGTGACACTCGCTGCAACAGTCACCCCACCTCGCAGGTCTCCTTCCTCAGATAGGTTGCTGACGTTCCGATCTTGCGGAGGAGTTCGGCAAGTACGACTGAGGTCTCGACGGTGACCGGTACGAAGAGGAATTGGCCGGACAATCCTCGGTATTTGTTTGTCTTCCTTTCCTCTTCATTGAGGACCGCAGTACCGGGGTTTGTGACTGAAGCGACTAAGCTGGACGTAGAGAACGTGTCACAACTTTGTTCATAATTCTTTCAGAATGAAAATATAAGCGCATATAATAAATACATTTAACTATTGCTAGGAAACTTACAAACACACCAAAATATACGATCTTACAGCACACCAAAATATAGGATCAAAGCGAGAGCAAGAAAAAAAAATTATTCTTCCTCAGTAGATAAAATAATTACCAGTCAAGTTACCAGGACGTGCGACCGGTAGATAGTATCAGCAATGGAACGACCAATGGAAACATCTCTTCCTTGGTCTGATTTGACGTGTTCCACTCTACTAGGTGCGCTAATGCGGTCTAGGATCTTGTTGATGAATACGATCGATCGATCGCTAATGTTAGAAATCATCAATTTTTATCAATCTTTGTTAATACTATCCAAGAGACATAACTCTGTTACTCTGTTATTAATTTTATTCATATAAAATAACATTACATATTGCTCCCAATTCTTACAGAAAGAAAATATAAACACATAAAACAAATACAATTGATTATTGCTAGGCACCTCTCAAATATAACGCAAAAAAATATAGGATCAAAGCGAGAGAAAAAACAAATTAATTCACCACGAAGTGTGACAATCGATCACACATCAAGAGTCAACTACACCACTAAGTGCAACAAGTGACTGCTGATGAACTGTAAACGACAGTGAAATGCAGGCATCCAATGTTATTACATTGATGCTGAGGTACATGTAATATGATCATCACCATCTCAAATAAAAAAAAAACAACTCATAAATTGTTATATTTCAAAGAATTGTATATATATATATATATATATATATATATATATATATATATTTCGTTTCTGAATTTGTTTAGCAAGATTCTTTATCTGAAATCGTGTGTTGAAACCGATATTGTTATACTTTGGGAGGGTCATGGTGCGTGTGTTTCTTATTGGCAACATGACCCTCCCAAAGTATAACAATATATATATATATATATATATATATATATATACGTTATTCCGGGTTGAATCGGAGGTAACCACAGTAAGTAAGGTACTCAATACATAGCAGAGTATAAAAGTTTTAATATAGATGAGATTCTACAGGACTAGAACTGTTTCATTCTTTAGAAATCATCAGGAATCTGGGTATCAAAAAATAAATATGTTATTTATAGGTCTCTTCAGGTGGTAGGAGAGGTTGGGGAGTGGGATGGGTAGATTTCATTGGTTGATAGAAAAGGGAATTCATTAAAAGCTAATTCTTTAAAGCTATAATTTATATTTAGAGTAACAAAGGCAGAAAGAATTCTATAGACCCCATTCTGAACTTGTTTATAGAATTCTTTCTGCTTATTAATTTGAAAAATTAATAAGCAGGTAGGGATGATTATTCAAGACCCAAGAGTATTTACACATCATAGAATTTTTAAAATGACCCCTCCACCCTTACCCCACAAAAAAAACACTTACATTTTTAGAATTTGTATGCATTTGCTGGTGTGTGACGCTGGTTATAACCATAACAATTCATAACAAAAAGATCTCAAATGTTTGTCATAAACATCCAGTATATTATTCAATATACAATATGTACATTTTTAGAATTCTTTCCTCTAAACACATTATTAACTGTAATTACTTCCCAGCTGCTATTTTCTCTTTATGTATTTAACAACACATGTTTTTGAACAAATATTTTCCATTTGTTTCTTAAATATATTTCTGTTATTTCTCAATAAATATTACGACATACTCCTATACAGATGAGATTTGACTTCGCTTTAATCTTCAATACATTAGCATCATCTACACACAACTGCATCACCTAATACCAGAACTGCATCACCCAATGCCAGAACTGCACTACTACCATGAAAAAAGACTTCTAAAAGATTTTTAAATAGGAACATAATAATCTTGTCTTTCTCAACTGCACAAAAAGAATCAATATATGCAAGAAGACCGTATTGGTACAAACCTGTGATGTGCATGGAAAATGATTGTTGGGTGAAGAAGTGCCAGGAAATGCCAGTGGAAGAAAGTCGAGGTAGAGGTAGACCAAGAAAGACATGGGCAGAGGTTGTGAGAGCTGACCTCAAATCACTGAGGCTCTCAGAGGTGATGTCAAAGGATTGTGAAGTATGGAGAGATGCTGTGCTGAGAACAATGTGTGGAGAGATGCGATGCTGAGAACGACCTGTCCAACCCATGCAAGTGTGAAAAAACGGACGTAAAAACGATGATGATGATGTATCAAGGAGACAATCTTTGCCACACCCTTTATACATACCACCAACAGACAATTAAAATCATTAAGGTTGTTACAAATGCTAAGCTTTGAAATCCAATTTGATCACAATTTATAACATTGGATTTTCACACTGGAATGAAACCATTAGCTACTGTTCAGCCAATTTCGATAACAAATCTTCATTCTACAAACACATTGAGGTCTCTCTTTGTAAGAAGTAGTAGTAACAGAGTGGGGTGTTACAACGTGGGAGGTGTATGGAAGGGGTGATGGAGGGGAAGGTGGTGCATACTAGATATATGCTGCAACCTTCATATGCATTCTTCATATCCATACCAATGCAATCTCTTTTCCTGTACACAGCATCTAATTCCTCTTATGCTTAGTTTCTTTCTAAGTTTGTTTATGCTTTGCTGTTCATGTATATCACTATTAGACATCCATTGATGTATGCAAGCTTCATTTGTTTCCAATCTTTGCAGGTCCTTAGAATACTGTGACCAGGTCACACTGCTGTTCATATACATGCATCATACAGTCTGCCTTTCATTTTGAGGGAAAAACCTTTTGTAGTTAGCATCAAAATACATACCTACGTCAAATTTCATTGGAATCGGACAAATTTCGTAATTATCGATTTTTGCCTCTGGTGATCCAATTCGAAAATTTAATGTAGCCCACATTCATCCCCGGATCAAAATACACACTTGCGTTGAGTTTCATCGAAATCGGACGATTTTTGAAAATATCGATTTTTGGCTTCTAGGGGCCCGATTATCGATTTTTCGAAAATTTAAAGTACCCTATGTTAATCTACGGGTCGAGTTTTATATATGTGTCAAGTTTTATGAAAATCGGATGAACGGTATAGCCTGCAAGTTCGGGATACCAAACAAACAAACAGCGCCCAACTTCACTTTATATATTAGATATATATATATGTGAGAGAGAGAGAGAGAGAGAGAGAGAGAGAGAGAGAGAGAGAGAGAGAGAGAAGCCAGGAGACTTTAGTTTCACGGCCTGTAACCCAATTTTGTGGCTTACTTTAACCAGAATAGAAAATAGTGTCTTGCATGGATGACTACTTAACAATTTTATGGCAATCTATCATCTGAGATCAATGACAATTATGGCTTTGTCTATGTCATTGTTAGAGTTTCATGTTTCTGTATTATAACTAATGAGTCAGAGTTTGGCACGGAATTAACTTCCGTATACATGTTTTCTGTGCTT
Organism: Eledone cirrhosa; assembly: GCA_964016885.1. Taxonomy (NCBI): domain Eukaryota; kingdom Metazoa; phylum Mollusca; class Cephalopoda; order Octopoda; family Eledonidae; genus Eledone; species Eledone cirrhosa. Next base: position 305,067,847 of record OZ024740.1, on the reverse strand, counting down.
TCATTCCAGGGTGCTCACTGCCCAGAATTTGCAAATAATTTTCACTGCTTGAATTTAAAGTAAGAGAGGCACATTCAAAGGCGCACATCCATTGAGTGCATGTCCCTTGAAATACTTTCTTGTGAGGATTTTGTATCTTTGATGATGTCTCTATGTCACAGGGGCCTGATCAGAGCAAGCTGTCTCCAGGATTTTATGTCAAAACTGATGGCTTTCAATAATACTTTCAGGTTATCCTTGTAGTACTTTTATAGTCCCGTAAATTTCCTGTACCAAACTCACCATAATGGATTCTTTTGGTGGGGTGGAGTATAAACATACTGTTTATCTGGATACAAAATTCAAAAATACCTGGAATTGTCAGTAAACTATATTTCCAGTCTGTGATATTTGAGATGCTTGGGGTAGCTAGGCCTCTGACAGCGAGATTCTTGTCATTGTTAGTTGCTTACCTTACTGATGTATCAGGTGATGCCCACAGATGTAATAATAATACTAATGAAATTATTGTGTACAGGGCTCAGGTGCACTACAACTCATCAAAGATGTATTTCGTTATTTCAGTGTCTCAGCCTTACCATCACCCGCAGCAATACTGCAAGTGCATTCACTGGTCGTAAAGTTTATTTGAGGGAAAAATTCTTTAAATGCTGGAAAATAATAATCTTTTTAATTGTTAACATTCCAACTAATCAACTGATGTAAACATGTGTGCATATGTGTGTATGTGAGAGTAGGAGGTTTGCCAATGTTCTGCGACAGGAAGATCAGAGGCTGTTCCATATTGCAAGGCAGTGTGTCAATGCAAATCAGGATGTTGTTGGAGATAAATGTGTCCGGAATGATACAGGTGTACTTAGTGTCACGAATGAGCAGAAAAAGGAGGCCTGGAAATGTCATTATGAGAGACTGATGTATGTAGAGAACGAATGGGAGAGAGAGAAATTACCCTCAGTAGATCCGACAGAGGGACCAGCTATTGAGATTGATGAATATAGGGTCCAAGAGGCGATTAAGGAAATGAAAAATGGTAAGGCTGCTGGACCATCAGGGATAGTTGCTGAGATGCTGAAGGCATCAGGGGACGTAGGCACTAAACTGGTTGCACGCATCATCAATTAAGACTGGTGCAGAAGTATTCTCATAAGTTGCTACAAAGGTAAAGGGGATGCTCTGGAGAGGAGCAATTATAGGGGTATAAAACTGATGGATCAGGTTATGAAAGTGGCAGAAAGGATATTAGCTCAACTAATTAGAGAAAGGGTCAAACTAGATGAGATGCAGTTTGGTTTTGTGCCTGGGAAAAGTACAACAGATGACCTCTTCTTGGTGAGACAATTACAAGAGAGGTTCTTAGAGAAGAATAAGCCACTATACTTAGCCTTTGTTGACCTAGAGAAGGCCTTTGATAGGGTACCCCAATCTGTCATTTGGTGGTCCCTAAGGAAACTGCTTGTGAGGACAGTGCAAACTTTGTACAGAGGTGCTGTCAGTAAAGTGAAGGTAGGAATGGAGTTTAGTGAGGAATTCCAGATACAAGTAGGAGTACATCAAGGTTCGGTCCTCAGCCCGCTCTTGTTCATTATAGTCCTCCAAGCCATAACAGAGGAGTTTAAGACTGGCTGTCTATGGGAACTTCTCTATGCTGATGATCTGGTTCTTATAGCAGAATCAGTAGAGGAGCTAGAGAATAAATTCTGGCTATGGAAACAGCAGTTGGAAGCAAGAGGACTGAGAGTGAACCTAGCTAAGACAAAAGTGTTGATGAGTAGAAAAGAGGACAAAACTGATTCCATCAGGGAAATGGTCATGTTCGATATGCAGAAAAGGAACTGGCATAAATTCTATAAAATGCTCACAATGCATATCCTGGGTACACAAGAGATGTAATGGGATAGCAGGCAAACTAACAGGTAGGGAGAAATACGTATGCAGTAGATGTACAGGGAAATTAGACAGTAGAAGTCGCATTGATAGACACATTTTTTCAAATTTAGGTGGGTGCTATAGAAGTGGTGGATAGCTTCCGGTACCTAGGAGATCAGATTAGCATGGGAGGGGGGTGTTCTGAGGCCATAGTATCTAGAATAAGGATGGGTTGGAAGAAGTTTAGGGAGTTGCTTCCTCTGCTGATGAAGGGTTTCTCCCTGCATACGAAAGGCCGGTTATATGATGCCTGTGTGAGGAGCGCGATGCTGCATGGTAGTGAGACATGGGCAGCAACTGCAGAGGATATGCGACGGCTGGAGAGAAATGAGGCAGCATGCTCCATTGGATGTGAAATGACAACGTGCGTGAACAACCCAGCTTATATGTGTTGAGAAAGAAACTGTGTCTGAGAGGGATAGAATGTAGTGTGTGAGAGAAAACTGCGGCGGTATGACATGTGATGCGCATGTAGGATGACCGATGGGTGAAAAAGTGCCAGGAAATGCCAGTTGAAGGAAGACGTGGTAGAGGTAGACCACGAAAAACATGGGTGGAGGTGGTGAGAACAGACCTCAGACCACTGAAGCTCACGGTGGAGATGATGAAGGACCGTGACAAGTGGCGAGATGCTGTGCTGAATAAGATCCGTCCCTCCCTTGCAAGCAGAGAAAAGCGGACGTAAAATGATGATGATGATGATGATGATGATGATGATGATGTGTGTTTTTGTTGATATATATAAAAATTTATTGTATTTATTCTCCACACCTCTTTGATATGACAGCAGTTCATTCTTTCCTAATACAAAAATCATATAAATATATAAATTTGTTATAGAAACAGTTTTGTAACAAATACTTGAAACAAAACAGCTGAAAAGATGAATTTTAGAAATTATCTTGCTACTGAGTTTTAAATAAAATAGATTTAAAACATGTTTACAAGTTTTTTAAAGTATGTTTATGTATATTATTTGTACAGAAATATTGGAATAGTAAATTATAGTGAAGCAAAAAATTGATATTTTAAATGTGATTGTAACATAAAGTGGCATACTTAGAACGGGATTAGCAAAATAAATAGTAAGAAAATATTTTTTAATTTACACTGTTAACAGAAACAGTTTTGTAACAAAACTGCTGAAAACATGAATTTTAGAAATTATCTTGCTACTGAGTTTTAAATAAAATAGATTTAAAACAACATGTTTACAAGTTTTTTTAAGTATGTTTATGTATATTATTTGTACAGAAATATTGGAATAGTAAATTATAGTGAAGCAAAAGTTATTAACATTTTAAATGTGATTACATATGACCAAGGAAAATAATGTGACATTAGGTAGGAATTTAAAAAAATTATTTTGTTACAATGAATAAGAAAAGAAAATCTAAGGCACAAATCTGGTGATTATTTCAATGTTTTTGAAAGAAACTTACTCTCGGTATGTATCACAGAAACTTCAGAAGTTTGTAAAAAACAAAAAAAAAAACAATAAAAAAACAGTGAAATAAAATCTATCATAATAGAATAGAGTTAGTTTAATGACAAACTAATTAATTTGGTTTGTTATTTTGTGTAACAGACACGAAGAGAAATATTTGTATGGGATTTTAACATTTACTTCAACTTAAACTATAATATGGATTGTTGAAGTATTTTGCTGTTATGTTTTGTCAAACTGAAAATGAATGGCATTCTGGTTGAGTATCCCATCCATTTCGAGAGAGGAGTGCATTTAAGACAGCATTATCAAAGTTCTTGTGGAATGTGATTTGAGGGAGATTCAACTACTATTTCAAACAAATCAGGCTACCACGTAGCCAGATACTTCAAGTTAGTCACAACATTTATAGAAAATAGTCAGGCTGTCTATTTTCATATTCCACGTCCCATTTATTAATTTTTTTAGCTTAAGTCATCAAATAAAATAGGTTTGTTATAAGTGGGTGTAATGTCAGTGTGACCTTACTGTACATGAACAAACTTTTCAATATTACAGTGCACAGCTAAAATTAGATGAAAACAATCAGCTTTTATTCGTTCCATGCTACAGATTTAATCAATATCAGAAGGCATGTAGGGTGGTCCGTGAGAAACCAAAACTCAGGTAAACAGGCCACAATGATGTTTGCTAGCAATTTTACAAAATTACACCAACCAATATGAAGGAAAACATATCATTCAAGCTGGCAAGAAAAAAAAATGTAACCAATACCAAGAGAATTAGTCAGCCCAGGTAAATGGTAAATTAAATAAAAATAAATGACAAGAAATAAGTATAGTAGAAACAGTTTAGTGTTTATTGTTGGTAGAGTTATAACTGGGTGTGATATTGATCAGGTCTGTAAAGCTGGATCAATATTGGTGTAAGAGATTTATAGCTGTTGGTAGCTACTTACAAATGTTAATTTAATACAAGAAACTTAACTGAATTACCCCTTAAAATTCTAGAACGTCAATAGGAAGGCTGTGGAAAGCACAGGAATCAACAACACAAACATTGTTTTCTTGAGCAAATGTACTGAATTTCTACTTTCTCCAGATATGTCCATATGGTGTTTTATATTTAATACAGGCTCCCACAATTTTTGGACCAAAATAAATGAAAGGGCCACAGCAGTTAATAAGGCACTTGACTTATTTCATTTCTAATAAATGTCATTATTGGCTATCCCAAACTCTCTGAATCTATCTTGCTATGGGTCTGAGAAACACAGCTCCTTTTACTGCAGTAGAACTTAATCCACCTCAGAGAAGCAGCTAAGTAGAAATAGAGATGAGCATTTATGTAGGTTTAAGACTTCAATTCATTTGGGCACTGCAGCTTGGTCATGGGAATTTGAAATAAGTCCAATATTAACCAAACTTTTGAGTCTCTTGATTATTACGTTGTCAAGGAATAACAGGGATGAGAATGAAAATTTAAATGAGGGACTAGCCTTAAGGATGTGTAATATATCGAGGGTGAGCAGGTAATTCCTAAGGACAAAAAAATACATTGATACATTGATGTTTTTGAGTAATTGCTTGAGGTTTGACAGCATAGAAAGAAAGGAGAACTCAAAAGCCAAGATTGGAAATTAGGGTTGCAAGTGAACACCACTCCAATGAGAGAGACTATGGAAGGGAAGAAGTCACTGAATAGATCCACCATAAACTGATGTTGCAAGCCTGGATGATTGAGATGGTGAAAGCATAGGCTATCGATTCTGAGACTCTTTCAAACTGGGAGCTGAATATCTAATGAAAGCATCTTGTGTGGGTTGTTTTCAAGTATTAGATCAGCTCCTCTTGTGTCAATGCTCTACTAAAGTACAGTTGATGTACTGTTAGTCAAGAACAACATTACATAATGCTTCACTTTATGCAAATATCTTTATTTCTAAAGCTGTTCAACTTATATCATTATAAAAGAAAATTCAAACATTTAAGATTCATTAAAAAAAACCCTCACAAAAGAAAATAGAAAAATCTAAACTGCAAATGAAAGTTTCATTAAAAAACAAAAAAAAAATGTATTAAACATTTAACCAAAATTTGCTTATTATGTAATGAGATCTTTTGAAGTATTTCAATAAACTTAAACTGTCATGGGATACTTTTGTAATCAATTTACTATATGTGTGTAGGTGAAGTAGTTGCACATGACTACTGCATATCCTTCCTTATGACTACTATGCACATGCAAGTTGAATCACATGAGCATATATAAACTGCACAAAATTGTTTCAATATGTATGTTTCAGTATATTGGTAGTTGCAGCACAAAAAATATTAATAACAGTCTTTCAGATGTAGGTTATCACTGCATGTCAACTGACATCTCTTTAATTGTAAGTGATCACTTGGAGTTAAATCTTGTTTGTTTAGTCCTACGTCAGCAACCTATGAACAAAAGCATTCTAGCTGTGACCATCCTGTCTTTTTCAGACAGTTTATCATAGACTACAATCTGCTACTTCACCCTACCTTTTATTTTAAAGTCAGTTAAGTATGATTTGAGCAATTTGGTTGCTTTTTCTAACATTCAACAACCACATATTAGCTAGTCTAGTTATCTGGTAATATGCAGATTTTCATGATTTGAGATTAGTGTGCTGACTAATAAAAAGAAAACAAAAGAACTACATAAAAAAAATCAGTGTTTAGTTCATCTAATAATTTCAATTAGTTTTCACTAAGTTAAACACAGTCCAAATTCCATAGATAGGAGTGTACTTTAGGAAGACTAAAATTACCTTTTTTTTTTGGTAATCTAATACATGATTTGCCTAAATTAAGTCAGCCTTGCTTCATCAACTTACTCCTGTATATATTTAATACTCAGTTTGTTTTTCTTTATCTTCAGTAGTTGCTAGTATTAAGTCCATTAAATGTGATTCATATCATCAAACTATTAACTGCCCCTCTCTATACATGATATATATTCAAATAAAGCTTCAGTTGGCTAAAAGAAAATGGTTACTTTCGGGTCCCAAATAATAAGGGGTGGTGGTGGTGTAAATCGGAAATTTTTTAGGTTGTCTCCCTTGATTTAAAAGAAAAACAGAATTAGTTGTTTAGTTTACATATTGAGACCTGACCCCAACCCATCCTATTTATTCTATAACGTATGAGATTTCTTGTAAAGTTCTTTTTTGTCATGTATAATGCTTTTTATACATTAAAGTGTATAAAGAAAATTAATTGTTGCAGGAATGCTACCACTTAAAATAGAATTTTAAGGAGATAGATTAACAAAATTTAATAAGTTGTGTGGGTGGGGTGGGGGATAAGAGTGGGGTTGAGGGGGGATCTGAAAAATTAATGGGAGGTGGGGTGCAATTATACGAGACACGAGAAAAGTTACAATTTTTTTAGCTTTACCTTAGAGCAGTATTTCCCCAAGCAGATTCTACTAAAAAGTTTGTAGGTTGTTTAAATAGAGAAAGAAAATAAAAAATGAAGGAACTTCCAAGCCAAAGAATTGAGAGAAGGGTGGATTCCATAAACAGGAAAATGTTAAGGGAGTTCTCATTAAAAATAGCTAAAATTTTAGTTTTTATTCTTCAACAATATATGAAAATAAGTTAATACTTCAAATAAGGCTTCCCCTCCTATTGACTAGTGAGGGAGAAAAGTCACTTAGAATGCAAGTCTATCCCATGAAAGATAGGGTATAAATAATTAGGGTTTGCAGTGAGTTTAGCATAGGAGATCCTCTTATGTCTTGTGTGTGTGTGTGTGGGGGGGGGGGGGGGGGTATAACACAAGTTTAGGACTGATTTCATCAATGGTCATTTCTCCTAGACCATATATTTAAGCACTTGTATGCATGGCTTTGTTGGCAATGGTAGTGGACTTACAATCATATGTCGTGAGTTCGATTCCTGGGTTGGGTTTTGTGTTGTGCTCTTGAGAAAAACAATTCATTTCACATTGCTCCAGTATACTCAGCTGAAAATGAAAACCAGCAATAGCTGGGGGTTTAACCCTGTGATGGACTGGTGTCCTGTTCAGAGGGAGTCTTGCCATCAACAAGGATAAGAACCATCCTAATGAGCCTTCTGGCTTGAGAAAGACAAACTATACAGACTGTTCTAGAACCAAAATGTCAACAATAAGCAGGAGCTCAATATTATATACTCAGTGCAAATAACATGTACAGAAAAGATGCAATACAAGACCTCAAGAAGTCTGACAAAATCATAACTTTAATGGTGATAGTGGTTGTGGCAAAAGCCAAGTAACTAGTAGCTATAGTAAGCATTTGTAATGTTTAACCTATTCATAACCATATTTTTACTGAAATTCACTATGTGTTTCCATTAATTTTGAAAATAACCAATTCTTCCTCTATACCTTTCTCTCACTCGTTCTGTCCTTCTTTGGAAGAAATCTGCAGTATTCAACCTGGAGAGATGGGCTCTGCCAGGTTTTAAAATACCCTAGAATGCTGTATGTCAATATGGTGTCCCTACGATTCCCTCAGAAGTTACGGGTACATTATAAATCTAAGATAGTTTGGTATCAAATGTGAGAGAATAGTCACTGCAGTTGTATTGTGTCCATTAGGCAAGGCTCAAATTCTTTTTGTTAACTATAGATTCCACATCTACCATGTCTGAATAGTTAGCTATAAAAGAAGTGCTAACATATTTCAATATATATCATCATCATCATTTTATGCCCGCTTTTCCTTCTCCATTTATCACGGTCCTTCGTCATTTCCTGTGAGCTTCAGCAATCTCTGAGGTCAGCTCTCACCACCTCTGCCCATGTTTTTCGTGGTCTTCCTATATACATACTTTATATTTGTTTATGATATTAGTAAAGGGTTGACTGTTTCTGTAATAACTTATTGAAACAAACAATTTAGTCTTAAGTTTTATTACTGAACCAGAACGTTAGACAAATACTTTAATCAAGCAATCTGGAAAACTAGGTAGCAAGAAACACTCATCTATAATTTGAAAGTTCATTGAAGTATACATAAATGTGATGTCTGAATGAGTATCCTCCACCTCCAACTAACTTACCCTAAGCCTCATGGTTCTGCCTGACAGGATGGAGAATACATTGCCCTGGAGGGCAGCGAGGGAAACATGCTGGAACAGGTACTCCACCTCACACGGCTTGCAACTGTGGGCAGCCAACTTCGCTCCGATAGCAGAGGGTAGGGATGTGGTCCAGGGCCAGAAGTCTTTACTGCTTACAAGCTCTACCACAAACCTATCAGAGAGCGGCCAATACTTGGACAGTTTGTCCTCTTCAGGCTGGCGGGTAGCAGATGAACGATATTTTAATCGGATAATTCTATTTTAATGGAGAGTAAGTAATTTATCTATGGAACAAAACCATTTAATTCAATTGTTACCAACAAATTTTTCTTAAAAGTGGTTTTCATTATTATTCTGGTTTACAAAAGAAATATATAAATTACCATTATGGTTTCATTTACTAGGAGAAATATTTTAACAATTACTTATTCCTTAGGTTAGTGGGGCCCGTTCGAAAAATATATTGCATTCTCCATTTCATGCCATAAAAACTGGCAATAGGTCTGTGACCTGTCCTGAGAGGCGTGGTATGGATGCACAAAGATTGCATATCCCAAAACTTATTCAGCAAAATGGAGTCAGTAACCTAAGCTTTTATAGCTCCTCTCAGACTAGCAAGATCAAAATGGAGGTTGTTCTTTTAACTTTAAGGAAAATTAAGGAATGAGGGAGTAAGAATGACATTAGATTAGCTTCAGTATACAGCTTACTAGTTAAGAGGAGCAGAGGTTTTACAGTAGTGGCGGAGAGAAGAAACACGACTATGTTAACTTTTCTTGGATCTCAAAAATGAGGGCGGAGGTAAGCTGAGGCGTTTGGGGAAAAAAAAAAAATGATAATTTTTCTAGGTTGTCTCCCTTGATCTTTTTTTTAAAACTCAGAATTAGTCGATTAGTTTAACAAATTCAAGACCGAAGAGTAACTATATCATGTTTATCAAGGAGATTGTCAATCATAATTAGTTTGGAGGTAGTCCGGAATATTTCTGAGTGAACAATATCAGTATTACCCTCAATATGTGAACAATACTCCACTAGTATGGATCGAACTTCAGTTTTGAGGATCAGCAACTTCGCAGAGATGAAATATTTTCTGAATTTGAAAAAGAAAGCCATCCTTTATAGTAGATAGTATTTTCGGTGACAGATTGAGGTCTAGCATCTGTTGTGAAAGAATGTTCGCTAGATATAGCAAACAGATGCGAGGAGCAAAAAATATTCAAAGGAAAATTCAACATTTGTTTCAATAGATTTATTATATTTTGAATACATTGATATGAAAGCTTAGAAATGACGGCAAAACCTTATAACATAAGGTGACATAATTAGAACGGGATTAGCAAAATAAATAGTAACATATTTTTTAATTTACACTGTTAACAGAAACAGTTTTGTAACAAAACTGCTGAAAACATGAATTTTAGAAATTATCTTGCTACTGAGTTTTAAATAAAATAGATTTAAAACAACATGTTTACAAGTTTTTTTAAGTATGTTTATGTATATTATTTGTACAGAAATATTGGAATAGTAAATTATAGTGAAGCAAAAGTTATTAACATTTTAAATGTGATTACATATGACCAAGGAAAATAATGTGACATTAGGTAGGAATTTAAAAAAATTATTTTGTTACAATGAATAAGAAAAGAAAATCTAAGGCACAAATCTGGTGATTATTTCAATGTTTTTGAAAGAAACTTACTCTAGGTATGTATCACAGAAACTTCAGACGTTTGTAAAAAAAATAAAATAAAATAAAATATATCATAACAGAACTACACACATATATAATATATACGAAAAATTTATATTTCTCAAATTATTGAAGTATTTAAGACTATTCAACAGAATTCGTAATATAATCGGCTTGTCTACCCACAGACTCGGCAATGACGAAGAGAAATATTTGTATGGGACTTTAACATTTACTTCAACTACATGGATTGTTGAAGTATTTCGCTGTTATGTTTTGTCACGAAATTTCGAAATAAACGTTAGCGTAAACATTTTGTCTCTCAAAAAATGAACTTTTTCACAAAGGAAAAAGGAAAACAATAACATGGAATGTTAAGGCCAAAACAGTGTAGAGGGAATATAAATAAGGTTAGTTAATTTCATAGGGAATATTCCACAAGAGTTTAATTAAAGCAAATTTACTTTAAAACTATGTCCACTTCACTCCATTTTGTTTTGTTTACAGTTAACTTAATTGATTCGACAGATAATGAATGACATTTCTGTAATGAGTATCCCATCCGTTATGGGAGAGGTGGGCATCTCGCACATTATCTGTTATTGTGGAATGTGATTTGAGGGAGATTCAACTACTATTTCTAACAAATCAGGCTACCACGTGGCCAGATACTTCAAGTTAGTCACAACATATATAGAAAATATAGTCAGGCTGTCTATTTTCATATTCCACATCATTTTTTTTTCTCAGCTTAAGTCCTTAAATAAATAGGTTTGTTATAAGTGAGTGTAATGTCAGTGTGACCTTACTGTACATGAATAAACTTTCCAATATTACAGTGCACAGCTAAAATTAGACGAAAACAATCAGCTTTTATTCGTGCCATGCTACAGATTTAATCAATATCAGAAGGCATGTAGGTTGGTCCGTGAGAAAGCAAAACTCAGGTAAACAGGCCACAATGCTGTTTGTTACACAAAATTACACCTACCAATAGAGATATGAAGGAAAACATCGTTCAAGCTGGCAAGAAAAAAAATGTAACCAATACCAAGAGAATTAGTCAGCCCAGGTAAATAGTAAATTAAATAAAAATAAATAACAAGAAATAAGTATAGTAGCTTTAAACTATAAACAGTTTAGTGTTGGTAGAGATAGTTAGTTATAACTGGGTGTGATATTGATCAAGTGTGTTTGTAAAGTTGGATCGATATTGGTGTAAGAGATTTATAGTTGTTGGTAGCTACTTATAACTGATAATCTAATACTAGAAACTTAACTTAATGACTCCTTAAAACTTCAGAACACGTTAAAAAGATATAGGTAGAATTTATACTGAATTCAAAAGAAACAAAATTAGTATTAATAGGAAAAGTCAAGTGTTAGACATTGTTCAACCATGTTAATTACTTATTAAACAACTTTCATTTCAATATATATAATTATATAATAATGTAACTACTGGGTGATATTTTACAGACATTACTAAATGATAGAGGGTGAAAAAGTCGGGCTGGGTATTTATTTTAAATTAAATTAAATCTTGTAGCATTGTCAGTTACTTTAGAAAGACCACATATCACATACATTTTGTAGCATTGTCAGTAGAAATTTAACTTAAAAAAAAAAAAACATCACATCCATCTTGTAACATTGTCAGTGGAAAGTTAAGTTACACAAACACCACATATCACATACATCTTGTAACATTGTCAGTGGAAAACACGACACATCACATCAAGTTACATTAATTTTTTTTATGGCGGAATTTAAGTGTTGTTGCTAAAGTTGTCAGAGACGCCATCAAGTTGAATGTTTGTAATACTGGGAGATATTTACAGTCCTTAAAGTCTCAGTAAATCAATTCAAACGTTAATAAACACATACATTCAATTAAAAAATAAAATAAAAACAAGCAAAGAGAAAATTTAAGGTATTTAGTTATCTTTAGAGGACACAAGTTGAAATTTGATATTCCGTTTGCAAAGTCTCTGTACCAGATTGGTGTTAGCAAAAGCAGCAGCTGGGGTGAAAACCCCTCCGTTGTCTGGCATATCACGGTTTTCTTCCAGGATAACAATTGCTGCCTGAGTGGCACAAATGGCGGTGGTAACATAAGCAGGCTCGGGTCCATGGATCTGCGTAATAATAGATTTGTTAGGTAAATCACTGTGGGTGTCGGTTAATTCTTTGACATTGCTTGGGTAACCATTCCCGCAAAACTTAATAGAAAATGAACTATTTTCTATTTCCTGTTTAGTCGGACCACCAGCTTGAACAACACCCCCGCTGAAAAATTTCGGAAAAGCCATGAGCAACTTTCTTCCAAGGGAGAACCTAGATAATAAATTTAGGCAGAGACCAGAAAAAAACATAAGAATGAAGAAAAGAAGAGACTCGTTGCAAAAATAAAAAGCATATTGAGTTGGTCGTTTCTTTTCGTGGTCTTGGAGAAATCTCTGGGAGCGATAAACAATTGACCTGTAGGCATCAGGCCAGACACTACAATATTTGGAACTTGATTTATCGTAAAACAAACCACTTTTAGGCTTTACTACATGTTTAAATTTATAATCATTCGTTGTAAATAAACGTTTCCTCAATCCTTTGAGTTCATTCTTGTGCTGAAACCCATACACCTGACATTCGAATGTAGTCGGACCAGCTTTCACTGGCCCATCGATAGAAAGATAAGCTTCTACATTGTTAAGATCACCATCAAATTGCTGTGAAGTATACATAATACCAACATCAATAGGAAGGCAGCGGAAAGCACAGGATCCGACAATATAAACGTTGTTTTCTTGAGCAGAATTGTTGTAAAGAAGCTGTACTTTCTCCAAAAATAAAGGTTCTCCCGAGACGTCAACATAGTGCGTTTTAGATTCAATACAGGCTTCCACAATTTTTGTACCAAAATAAACGAAAGGGCCACAGCAGTTAATAAGGCACTTGGCCTCTGCGCACATTTCCAAAAGAGATTTATTATTTTGGGCGTCAGCAATTATGATTGGTACGTCGGAATAATAATCCTGTCCAGTGGTATTTGAAATGTCTGACAAGACGGTTTGTAGCTTCTGCATGTTTCTACCTGCAATCGCCCATTTGATTTTGTTTTCATTGGCAACCCGAGAGAGTTCTTCAATAATATATTTGCCAGTGAGACCACTCGCTCCAAAAATCACAATATCAAACTTCTTGTCATCCGCGGCCATTTTTTTTCTTTGTTCTCAGCTATAAAATATTAGTAACAGCAGAAATGTGTCCGTTGTTATCGTACTGGCAACGCAACAGCCCAGTTGTACTGACTGTCCGTACAAATGGTGTGTCGTTTATAAACTGGTTTTAATGGAGTTTGTTTATATTTCAACTGTAAAGGTACGTAACTCTTGTTTTACAATCTCTGGTAGCAGGAAGAGAGAGGAAGGAGGGGGAAGAATGTCTGTTGAGGAAACAAAGGAATGTGAGGAGAAATATTGAAATCACAACAGAAAGAAAGACAATTCCGAAAGAGGGGGTGAGAGAGGGCAAGATTGAGGAAGAGTGTGAAAGATGTGAGTTTAAATATTTTCTTTATATCACAATTTAGAATATTTGTAATTTGAACTAGACCGAGATATAATACTGTATCAAAATGGTATGAGTCAGTGTTTCGAACTGGAATTTTATACTATTTAATGACCTATAAGTGAGTCACTTCATTCTATTTAAAACAAAACGTTTCCACTTTGTCTTGCAACGACCCATCCGATTAGTCTTGAATGTTGTCTTTGGAAATTGCAAAACGTCTTTATCTGAAAAACTGACACCAAATCTCTTTACGGGAAAAAAAGAAAGGTTAGAAAAAATATAATTTGTATCTTCATTAGATATATTAGGTTCGTTTAACTTAGGCGGGAGGTTTTATTTATAAGGGAATGGAATTGGAGTTGTCTACTTATTAATTTGCAGAATCGTAGCATCGGACAAGATTATTAAGCATGTCTTGAATGCAACTAAAGCGGATGAGATTAGACCGAGGGGATGGCGAAAGGCCAAATATCATTAGTCCTCCCGTTCCGTGGTGGTAAGCCCCTCATCTGTAATGTGACATGCAGCGACACTTTCTCCGGTGGCAACCCGGTGCATTCGACGACTGAACCAGGTTTCGTTGCGAAACAAACTGAAAATCGCAAGCTGTTGGAGATTAGCCGCTTTCCGTTGTATCTATAGCGGTGGAGACTTCTGCCATTCTTGGTTCCCTGACCATCTCCCAACTCAATCCTATCGGGGCGGAGTTGGCCACCCGCAGCAGTGAGCGCCGCTGCAAGTTGGAAATGGCTGTTTCAACGCATTCCTTCTCTAACTTCAGGGTTAACGCTTTCTCTATTTTATTCGCTAGAACCACGAGGTGGCTTGCGCCTGGTGGTCTACATTGCGGGTAAATACTGAATTAAATAACTTGTAAAGTGGTTGTTAGTTACAACACTTTACGTTTTGAGTTTAAATTTCGGTGAAGTTCACTTTCCTTTTCATTATTCTGGGGGGCGATAAAATATCTACTGGCAAAACTTTCATGTTCTTTAAAACATTCTCGACCCGAATGGAATTATTATAGAAGCTTCGGCATGTTATTGATGTGAATAAAGCTTCTAACAAGAAATGGAACCATCTCAGTTGTTGTCATTATCGACAAACTATTTTTTCGGCCTGTTGTGTTTGAGTGAACTGGGCCGCTGATAAAGACGTCTTTGTCATTGTTGGTAGCTCGTCTTACCTACGTATCAGGTGATGCTCGCGTGTGTGTTTCGTTGTTCCAGCATCTTAGCCATCACTTGCAGCAATGCTCAAGCACAATTTTTTTATTCATATAAACTGTACCATATAAATGGCAATAAAGAAACGTAAAAGATAAAAAAGGAAAAAGAAATTAAGCAACGAAAGAAAGGAAAAAGGGGAATAACAGACTCTACACCCCAGTTCAAGCATCCCACGGACAAAATGGCCAAGTCATTGCCACAGAGAATGGCCAATGACACCTGCTGCAACAGCCACCTTATCTTACAGGGCTCCTTCCTCAGGCAGGCTGCAGTCTTCCCAATTTTGTGGAGGAAAATAGCAGTTTGGGGATCGAGGACAACTGAGGTATCGACAGTAACCAACGCGAAAAGGAAGCAATTACTCAAGCCTGGTTTTGCAACCGAACTGACAAGGTTGGAGGTGGAGAACAAATTGCAGCAGGTGGCATCCCAGTTTAGTGATTTATCTCCCTCAAATGGAAACAGAATTATCCTGTCTGAGCTCTTATCACCACGATGGAGGCCAGCTGGTTCCTGTTAGGATGGGAAGCTGGTCGCGCCAAGACTCCTGATTATGCTGCAAGTATGTTGGCTTGCCTCAAAATTTATTAGAAGAAAACTCCAGCACCTGTTGTGATGTGTTATTTAGTGTGTGTGTGTGTTTTTTTTGTTTTTTTTTCCCTTAAATATAGATTGTTTTTATTTTTAAACACAGATATAAAAACAAACATGAATTAAATATTTCATATATTAAGGTCATATACGGAATACTCATAATAGATCATCTTCATATTATCAGAAGTAAAAATATTAGTGGGCATGGGGTTAGAATGTCTCATGAAAGAATTGCTGGACAGATTTTACAGGCAAAACCAACCAGCAGGAGACCCAGAGGTAGACCCCGTGCAAGATGGTTGGATAACATCCATGAGCTCAGCTGGTGATACTTGGGGATCCAGCTGGATTAGTTGGAGAGGGTTGCTTCTGACAGGACCCACTGGAAGGAGCGAAAAAGAAGACTAAAAGCCACTAGGGATATGAATTTCTTTTTGATCGCAGCCCATGAACTAATATTTTGTCATCTTCAACACTTGTTTCAGTTATCAGTTATTTTTAAATGTATAAATTTTATATGATGTTTATAATTGATGAAAGAAACAATTTAATAAAGACTCCATATTTTTATTATGTGAATTGATAGCCCAAAACAGATAATCAAATCTAAGATTCTATGTGGTAGGAGACTATAAAGGGAAATAGCTATAGTCATCATATTAGAAAATATTGATTTCATTTCCCTATCACAAGACCACATTTCAGTTCAATTCACCATACTTTTATAACTGCGAATTATTGACTTCAGAAAGTTTTACAGAAGTTGAACTTGTAGTAGACAAAAACAAAGATATTTGCTTGTTGAAAAAAATATGACATGCCGTATCAATATTTTGAAGTGCTAAATATGCACACTATTTTGTTTTGTATCTAGAATTAAATGTCTGATGAATTATAATTTTCTGGTCTATTAACTTCATCTTAATATTTGCAATATTTATACATACATTACATTTTTATCAGTTCAATCTTTGACCATTATCAGGTACTTTAGTCCTAAATGTGTGTAGAGTACCAGATCCATGAATACAATATTGAAATCAAAATGTATTGATGGGTATTGCAAATATATGTAAGATTAGGAAAATTAACAAAGAGAGGACAAAAAAAAAATCCTTTAAAGGGGAAACTCTTAAAAAAATTTTTTAAACAAAAAGACAAACGAAAGACACAGAACTCCAAGATGTTCAGCAGCCGAGATAGACATCTGGCAGTTTCGACCCCTACCAACAGTGCTGCTGGTCCACCTGTGGTAACAGCGTCTGACAAGCCAAAGTGCTGTCCATGGAGTAAAAGACAAGGCAAAACAATGGAAATATAAGAATTGTGTATTATTGTGGTTATTTTGTTTGACATATATTGTTCCTTGTTAGCGATATCTTTCATAACTGGTTACCCCCTACTTCTTTCAACTATAACATATATTGTTCCTTGCTAGCAATGTCTTTTATAACTAGTTACCGCCTACTTCCTTCAATTATGACATATTGTTCCTTGCTAGCGATGTCTTTTATGACTGGAGACCCTCTGACTTCCTTCAACTATGTATACTGATTGAACTCTGTTACGGAGCTAAAAAGAGTTATGTACCTTGTTTTGTGGAAAACAAAATCATTGCTGAAATTATGAATTATAGATATAACGGCTGGTTTTTTTTTTTTTGGCTGCCAAAATTACTATAACCATGTCAATAGTTTTAAAATTAACATCACAACTATTCAGTTTCACATAATCATATTACCAAGAGATAAAAAATAGCAATACATTTCATTATTTCATGGCAGTGTAAACGAGTGTTTGTAGTTCACTTCTGTATGGTGTAGGAACACTGAATAGTTAATAAGTCTTTCATTAGCTTGGTGTGTTGAGTTCATATATTACCATGAGTGATGCTTGGAGAAGCATGGCTTCCTTCAGTTTGATGTGTAATATGAAACCAAAATATTTACTTCTTTGTAATGGCGCACTTCTTGTCATCCTCTCTCAATCTTTTCTGTGGTTAGAAAAAGCTATCTCACTTACCGCTGTTCATAGGCGCCGCTAAATCCCATGGCTGGTTTCTCCTCTTCCACGTGCGTCCAACTCATTAACACACAGGAGCTGCCAAACTCGCGTCCACACCGTTCCTAGTCACCACTAGAGAGAGACCCATCTGCTGGCCCTTCCGGTCGAGCACCCTTCCGGCCAAGCACTCTTCTGGTTGAGCACTCCCCAGCTTCCGGCCACCGCACACCACACCATACCCCCCCCCCTCCCCTGATCTCAAGGATCAATTTTCCCCCTCGTCCTTCTGCAGATGAAAGTCTGCAGTCCAGGTTGGTAGTTTGCGACTTCTTTGCGATCTCTGTAGTGTTGGGGCGGCACTTTGAGTTTCCTCTTCCTCGGAGTCCGTTGACACAGTGATTCTACGGACATCCAGGACATGACGTGGTACTCCGTCCACGGACACATTGTTCTGGCGCCTCTAAATCCCATGGCTGGTTTCTCCTCTTCCACGTGCATCCAACTCATTAACACCCGAGAGCTGCCAAACTCGCGTCCACACCGTTCCTGGTCACCACTAGAGAGAGAGACCCATCTGCTGGCCCTTCCGGTCGAGCACTCCCCAGCTTCCGGCCATCGCACACCACACCATACCCACATTTTCTATATTTCATCTGCCTGTTGGCCACCTCTTGGATTGTCTCTCTGCCGACCACTGACTCCTAGTCTCTGTCCTCAGGCATTTTTGCCCATTGCTGTCATTGACAGCATCTGGCTGTTTTTTTAACAATTGTTTTAGCGATGGGCTTTCTCATTTTTTCGTGAATTCAAATATACTCTTGCTTTGTATCAATCAGGATAACAATGTTTATTCATTTATGTAATATTTAGTCAAACTTAATGGGTTATGAAACTAACGGCAAAGTAACATCCTGATGTACTTCTTAATTACCAACCTGCCCCCAGACTGCTTTTATTAAAGGGTTCAAATTTAAATTTAAACTTTGTACTGAAATTTCATTATTGCATGGCAGATAATATTAGATTTCAGTAGTTAAATATTTATCTTTTATAATTAGATAATATTATGCTTTGCAGTATATAGTTACGGCCCTTAACATTCTGAGTTCAAATCCTGCTGAGGTTAACTTTGCCTTTCATCCTTACAGGGTCGATAAAATAAAGCACCAGTAACGTACTGGTAATCGAATTTCCCCTCCCCTCAAATTACTGGCCTTGTGCCTATACTAGAAATTATTATTAAGTTGAAAGTTATTTCACTAAACCTCTCATAATTGTTGATTATTTTGATAATTAAAACACAAAAGTTTTGTGGCCTGAAACGACTGAGAGTACAAGACTCCCCAGGACATGATGCCAGTCCATCACAGGGTCAAACCCCCAGCTATTGCTGGTACTCATTTTCAGCTGAGTATACTGGAGCAACATGAAATGAAGTATTTTTCTCTAGAACACAACGCATAACCCAGCCCAGACATTATGATCATAAGGCCAACACCCTTAGCATGAAGCCACGTGTTTTGTTGCTTTGAATTCTGAGTTCAACATTTTCTGTGGGAAATAGTTTTCACTAGTCAGATTTAGTGTTGTTCTGTCACTCAATAATGTAAGGAACTTGATACAATTGCCACTATGTTTCATTTAATTCTTAAAATTCTGTACCGCATGAAACTCATTAGCAAAGTAGTCTTGAAAAGTATAAAACAGCACTATAACTGCATTACATTAAAAATCAAAATTTTTATTCTAATACTGCAAATTTTCAAAACGATGCTTTAAACATTTATAAACATATATTATAAACATTTAATTTTTAAGATTTACAAATCAATTTTTAGGTATTTTATGCTAAATACTGAACAGAAGAAACTTAAAAGACATTTTGCAGAAAACTGACTGACACATTGAAAAGCTAGCTGATCTGTAGACATAACAAAGTTCAGAATGTAGTTTTTTACATTATGAATTTTTTCTATGGTTTGAAGTATTGAAGTGTGTATGACAGAACCTTTTGTTCCAAACAAAATTATAATTGTTTCTACTTTTGGCACAAGGCCAGCAATTATCCCAGTGTATTACTGGTACTTTATTTTATCGACCCCGTAAGGATGAAAGGCAAAGTTAACCTCGACGGGATTTGAACTCAGACCATAAAAGGCCGTAACTCTTTGCTGCAAAGCATGGTGTCCATCCCTCTACCGATGCTGCCAATGCACCATAAAATTATAATAATGAGAAAGTTATATTACTAAATCTCTCTAAATTCTTCATTATTTTCAAAATGATTTGAAAATGACAGGCAATGTTTTTCATTAGAAATATGATAATGAAAGAGTTAATAAAGTGAAATGTATATAGCATATAAATTATATTTAGACAGAAGTTAAATAAACAAAAGGTTATGTCAAAATAAAACTTAATTTCAGTATTGTGAAAAATAGAATACACAACAAACCCCCAAGGTCAGCTTGGCACAAGTAATCGAAATTAAAAAGTTATACATACAGGTATTAAATTAAAAAAATCTGACCATCCTAAAACTAAAAAGCCCAACAGAGGGCACAAATAAATTGCTAGTGGAGCCCCCTCTGCAGGGGTGGGGTCTTGGGGCAATTGCCCCCCCCCCCCCCCCCTTAAATCAGGCCCTGTTGGGGAAGAGAAAATTCCAATACAATATGTTTGAATATTGCAAGGATGTTTTATAGGGTTTTTACCAGGAAATATATGTATGAAGAATTCTGTTAATTAATTAATGAAAATAACTAAAAATACTAAAGTGATGACAGAGAGAAGTATGCGAGAAAGAAAAGCCACCCTAATACAGCAAAAATAGTGAACCCTTGCTAGCATAGAACATTAAATTATGAGGATAAGGATTTCTTGTTAGAAAGAAAGTGAAAATATCCATAGAAATTGTAGTGAGAATCTACCTGTTAACCCTTTAGTTACCAACCTGGCCAAAACCAGCCCTGGTTCTATGAAATAAAACCACCCATTTTAAAGGTTTTCAATTTAAATTAAAATCTTCCAACATAATTTTATATAAGAACCTTACATTAAGTTACTATCTTAGTAATGAAATAATTAATTTTAGTAAATCCCTCAAAATTCTTCATTAATTAATTAAAAGAGACTGTATTTCATTAGAAATATGGTCATTAAAAGGGGAACTGGAATATCTCTGTTAGAAAGGGAGTGAGAATACTCAGCCTATCCTGCAAGCGGGAAGTGCTGGTATCATAACAACAAACATCCAGTTGACTCTGTATAATGCTTCCAGTATAGGAAGAGCCATAGAAACCAAGCTAAAAAGGGACTGTGTAAACTAGACATCACCTGATCTGTCAAGCCTCAGTATATGAAAACCTGTCTAATGCATGCAAGCATGGGAAATAGACTTTAAAAGTGATGATTGTGGTGGTGCTGGTGCTAGTGGTGAAAACATCCTTGCTAAAAGGAGTATAGCAATATCCTTGGTTTAAATTTTCCTCCAAATCACACCCTAATATCTTAACATCTTTAAAAAGTAAATATAGTCCTAGTTATAATGTGGTAGAAAAAAAAGTCAAAGGTGTATGATGGTAAGGCGTAATTTGGAGGAAAATTAGCTGATATTTCTTGCAGTTATTGCATAAAAGGGTTCAGTATTGGCTTATGATAATAGTCATTGTCGCCACCATCGTTGTCGTTATTTAACACGAGGTTGACTTTGATTGAGCAAACTTATGTTCAATGCATCATTGCTTTTTTTAAAGATAGTAGGGTGTAATTTCTGGGAAGCTCACTTATGAGCTCTAATGTCTTGGTTACGTTGTGTTAAGAAGAGGATGGATTATAAAGAATGAAAATGGCAGTTACGTTGTGTTAAGAAGAGGATGGATTATAAAGAATGAAAATGTAAAAATAGAGGGACATAGAAGAGTGTGTACTATGGAAATATAAAAATAAAGGGATGCGTGAGAGTGTGTAATATGGAAATGTGTAGAGATTAATGGATAAATCTATATATATAAAGTTGTAGTTCCTGTCTGTTTGTTTGCTTGTTCACAAACTCCTCCTATGGTTTTGGAGATAGACCTCCATAACCATATATATTCTGAAACTACATTGCCCAGGGTACTTGGATAAGTATATTTCATTTTAATCAAAAGGTTTCTCCGGGGGCACAAACCCCTACTGAAATATTTTTCCCTTCGATTTATATGAAATTTAAACCATAGGTAAATGACAAGATATGATGCCTATTCACAAAATTTCAGCAAATTTCAATAATATTAAGACTCCCTAATGGAGGTTAAACCCCCTATTAGGGTTCCCTGGAGGCACAAACCCTCACTGAAAATGTTTTCCCTTCGATTTATATGAAATTTAAACCAGAGGTAAATGATAAGATATGATGCCTATTCACAGAATTTCTGCAAATTTCAATAATATTAAGACGCCCTAATGTTGTCTTAATATGATTGAAATATTAAACCCCCTTTAGTGAAAATTTTGGAAGCCCATAACTTGAGTATTGGAACTTTGAATTTCTAATTTCAAAATAATGCTTTACACAAAAATGAAATGATCAAGTTTTGAATTGATATTTTAAAAAAAATTATTTACAAGAAACAAAATAAGAATAAGATTTAATAATGTAATTTTGATTTGATATATTACAAAAAATAATGTTTTCCAATTTTTCATGCATTACATTTTACATTGAGTAATATTGAAATGCAGAGTTTACAAAAAAAAATGTGTTAAACGCAGCAACGCGCGGGTAATTTGGCTAGTTATGAATAAAGTGCTTTGCAAAGGACAGCTGGCTTGGTTACCATGCCTCAGTATTCTGTGTTTCTAACAATTGATTGTTATAAAAGCCAGTTGTTTTCTTAGTCCAGTTTTTTAAAACTTCAGTGACATTTCAACATGTTATTCACATATTATTACTTGAATTATTTGTCTATTGATAATTAGTTAATCAACAATAGGACTGAGGAAACATTCTCTCAAGGATAATTACTTTATATTTTCTATTTATACTATACCAGAATAAATGAGGAGAGACATTAGTCAATTATGTGGAGGAAGGAGAGAGAGGATACTGTTTTTTATGGCTAGTGGTGCTATATTACATAAATTTTGCCATGATTTCAAAGGTGGGATGATTTTTGTTGCTGCAATTGTCTGTATAGCTAGGTGTTCTTTTACTGCTACCCACTCAACGAAGCCTATTTGAATCCTATGGGATCCTTTTGACTATAGGTCTGTCTTCTTTATCAGTATTGACCTAGGATTAGACAATAAGGACAATGGCTTTGTTCACTCTAACCAATAACTACATGTCCTTCTCAGCATCATCATTCTATCTCCAATGTTCCACACTTGCGTTGGTTGGATGGGTCCTTCTCAGTATGGTTCATCTCCACTTGACACATTCCTTTGTCATCTCCTCCGTGAGCTTTAGTGATCTGAGATCAACTCTCATCACTTCCATCCAGGTCATCTTTGGTCTTCTTTTACTGAGGCCTCCCTCCACTGTCACTTCTTCACCCAGCGATCATCATCCATGCGCATACCAACGCAGTCTCCTCTATTGTACACTACTTCTGATTCCTCTTATACCCAGTTTCTCCCTCAGTTCATACATGCTTTGTCATTCTCACTCATTAACATTGCACATCTATTGAAACATGCTTCCATCATTTCTCTCCAGCCTTTTCATGTCCTCTGCATTCACTGCTGATGTCTCACTACCATGCAGCATGGCACTTTGCACATTGACATCATGCAGCTAACCTTTTGTTCATAAATACAAATGATATACTCCACCCTGCTACCTTCGTTGTCATATGTTCTTTATCTCTGCCTAACCTCATCATATCTTAGTACACATTCACATTTTCTATAAGCTGTGTCTTCATAAAAACATCCAACCCTAAGAAATAGGAAACTTCACACTTCACAGAAACATGCCTGTGAAATTAAGCTAATCCTTCTCTAAATAACAAGAACCCAATAAATGTTTGAGAGACATATATCTCTTTACATTTTTTGTGACAGGAATTGGACTCAGCATTTGTCAATTCCACCATATTGGTGCTGTTTCTGTCAGTGAGCTATTACAATCCATGGTACTTGTTTCAAGTTAGGTGAAATAAGTTAATTAAATAGCTTTACCATTGACATATGCAACACTAGTAGAATGCCAATCTTTCAGCTGGTTATCCTATACCTAATTTACTCAAATGTCTGTACTCCTATTTTACATAGCTTCCCACTATCAAGCCTTATTAGCAATAATAATCATTTTTGGTGACCCCTACTTATACTGCACAACAGAGACTGCATCATAAAGCTGGGGTTTTAGAGCTGGAAAATAGTTTGGTCTAAAGTCAACTGCTGACCAGGCAGTATGTAATTTTATGCCTCTGGTTTGATGGTGTTAAGTGATGGTGCGTGACTTTATGGTTAGGGTATTCGGCTCAAGATCATAACGTCATGAGTTCGATTCCTGGCGACGTACTGTGTCCTTGAGCAAGACACTATATTTCTTGTTGCTCCAGTCCACTCAGCTGGCAAAAATGAGTTCTACCCATGATTTGAAGGGTCAGCCATGTCACATTCTGTGCCACACTGAATCTCCCTGAGAACTATGTTATGGGTACGTGTGTTTACAGAATGCTCAGCCACTTGCAGGTTAATTTCATGAGTAGGTTGTTCCATTGATCATACCAATTGGAACACTTGCTGTTGTAACTGACAGAGTGCCGCTACTACTGTTACTATTACAATGGTGTTAAACAGATGAGAGATGTATCAACCCTGGGTAGGACATTAATCCATTGCTTGCAATGTTTTTAGATGATTATTTTAAAACTACTTGGTGTGGCGGAGTGGTTAGAGAATTGGATTCGCAATCGTAAGGTTGTGAGTTCGATTCCTGGACCAGGCGATGCGTTATGTCCTTGAGCAAGACACTTTATTTCACGTTGCTCCTTCTACCTGGAGTTGCGACCGATAGATAGTATTAGCAATTGGAAAGACCAACGGAAACATTGTTCCCTCGGTCCGATTTGACGAAAGTCGATCATCTCCTCTTGGTCAGAGAAGGTGGGTCAGTGTTCATGACCTTTGCAAGCCACACTAAGCTGATGAGATTGATGCAGTTGATATTCAGCTTAAACATTTGTGACTCAATATTTACAAGAAAAGTATAGATGAGGTGAGGGATGTAATTTTGGGATGGGAGGACTGGATGATGTGTTCAGTTTGGAATCAGTAAAGATGACTGCAGGAGCAGAGATGGGTAGGCATGAACGGAGAGGGTATACAGTTATTTCATAAGAGTTGATAAGTCTGTTGTAGTAGTGATAGAAGAGAGACATAGAAGAAATGATAATATTTGTGAGCCAGTGATTACAGCATAACATGGAATGTATTAATGTAATTTGAACAATCAAAGGAACTGAGGCAAACATCATCATCGCTGGGTGCTTTTTGTTGTGGCACCTACCTGACCACTTTACAGTGTGATCTGGGCACTTTTTGTCATGTCACTAACATAACCACTTTACAGTACAGTTGGGTACTTTTCGTCATGCCACTAACATAACTACTTTACAGTATGGTTGGGTACTTTTTGTTGTGTCACTAACATGACCGCTTTACAGTGTGGACTGGGCACTTTTTGTCACATCAAATAAAATGTCCTGCCCATAATAATAACAAAGCACCTGCAAGAGATTTGAACTCATAATTTATGAATAAGTATCCAAATCTCTTACCCACTAACCATTTCACATCTACTTCTGTAGTGTTGTACAACTGACAAAGCAAATATAAATATTAGTTCAGTGATTAATGACAAAATCAGTGACAGATGGTATTGGTTGAATAAAAAAAATGATATGCTATACGTTATCAACAACTTGACAAAAGGCTAAACCTATATATCAAACAACCACTTGAATATAGAAGTAAAAAAAAATTCATTCCTTGTACTCAAAAGCTATCTGTGGATTGATAAGGTAAAATTATACACATGCATATATTAATATTGTATATTATATATACATATATATATATGACCATCTCCAAATATAGTATAAATAAGTA